>WAAF01008339.1:1234698-1323951 GCA_013400475.1 Tricholaema leucomelas
ATGCTTGCAGTTTAACAACTGCACAGTTTGGCAATTACTTAAAACCAGAATAGAAAAATCCTTATAGGAGACAAACTAAACATTTGATGCACTAGAAGTTGCACATCTTTTGTGTGTAGATTTCAATACAAACCCTGAAACCACTCAGAGGAGAAAAATGGGGTGAACTAGACACTGTGCTGCAGGCACTGATTTAAGGAAACGCACACTGCAACTGAATTAAGGTAACATCTCCTTTTAAAAGTGCTTATATAGAAGGAACGTACATATACTGTCTTAGATATGAACAGCCTGCAAAGCCCTCTACTAATGTTACCTGTATGTTACCTGTAATGTTATCAAATACTTACTCAAGATCAGCAAACAATTCAGCACATGTTGCAAGCCAAAAAGCTGACTTTTGAAGTCAATACAAAAACAAGTAAAAACTGTCTTTGTAAGCAGATGTCTTCCAAATAAAAAAGCATGCAGATGGAGGAGGGTCTGTTTAGTATGACAAAATTAAGGCTCATCATGAAAACCAAGTTATTAAAAATCCTTTCAAACTCAATTCCTATTGTGGTGTTCAAACATTTTTGTTATGATGGAGAAGTAAAATATGCTTACGCCCTAATAACTGTACTTATAACACAGGGCAGAAGACAGCTCTTCTCACTGGGCAATGACACTTTATTGCAAGTTTGCAAATCTACTTTAAGAACTATCCTGTTCTCAGACATTAGTTCATTTGAGACACTGCTTTCTATATCCCCTCGTGCCAATTAAATAATGAATCCTTTCAACAGCAATTTATAAAATATTAAAAACTTAAGTTTCACTTTTACCTTAAAGTTATCATAAAAAACAAACTAATTTGCAAAAGAAGAAGGTCATAACTGCCTGAAAAGGAAACACAGCTTTGAGAAGATTTAAGAATTGGGGGAAAGAGGGCACAATTAAAGCCTTATACTAATAATATTAATAGACTTGCACTCTTTGTTCAATTCAAAACTAATACAAATGCAAATTTTCAGGAGGGAAGACTTACTACATAAATTAGTTTCAACAGAGGATCTCTAAGACCTTGCACCTACTGGTCCTGTATACCCTGAAGGAGCTAAAAGCCTCTGTGGAGAAGTAAGCTGATTTTCTATTTTAGAATTCTTTTTTTGAATCATTAAAGTAATATAAGAAGAAGATGTCTTATACAATACTATGAAAGAGGCAAAGAGACCTTCTCTAGCATGGGATCAGCGAAGTCATACTCCAAGAAACTTTTGCAACAATAACTCACTTCATAAATCTAGCTAGCTCCTCCTCAGCATTGCTTCTCTCTATTTATACTTACGTGCCCATCAGTACTGTAGCATGTGATGACCCTCACATACTTAGAATTATTTACTTTCACAAAATGCATGTAGGGCAGAACACCCTGCTATGCCTGCTTTACAGATCTGTGATGAGGGGAAACTTAACCAGAACATATTCTAGCTCAAAAATTATTTTCAGAGTATTTTCTCAGTATTATTGACTTTCTTCTTTTAACTCTCCGTTTACCTGTTAACTTTAGTAATTGATTAAGTGTCTCTCTGGTCTAAAGGCTAATCCTAAAATGTTTTAAGTGCATACATAACTACTCCCTATACAGTTTTTTGGCTATGGTATGCAGCTGGAAATGTTTCAGAGAATGCATTTATCATAACGATAGGCCTTTCAGATAAGCATGTGTGAAAATATATTAATATATACAAAATGATTGCAAAATGCACTTAAGTACATAAAATTACTTTGTAGTTGCACTTACAAAATAGAATATACTTAATGACTCAGAATTCCACAAACAGGTTCAGATCTCACATCCTCTGAACATGCAGAAGAGAGAATTATGCATGGAATAGATGTGGCAAAATACAGCTACCACCAGGCACGTAAGATTACTATCACCCTGATTTTAACAGATCCAGTGTTGTATGTTTTTTTCCCCGTTAGTATTTCATAATGTATCAAACACAATTCCTTAAAAATAAATTACTGGCAGTACATAGTGTAGAAAGAAAATTATGCATTTTGGAAAAGGCCACTCAAGCAAAAGACTATCCTTTCCAGCAAGAAGCACAAAGACACAGCTCAGACCTTTAGGGTATTTTAAAAGCATCAGCCTTTAAATCAAACAACCTATGTGTCAAATGCACAGTCATCTCCATTAGTTAAGCTGCTTCTAAGGAATAGCTAAAGACTCTCTTGTAAAACACTTTGCATCTCCTACTGGATGCTTCTCCTACTGGATACATCTCCTACTTTCCAAAAAGTATTCACCAGCTCAGGTGGTGCTAATACACAGCCCCTTCCACACACAACTGGGGTCCTGTTGCACTTACACAACTTCTACAGGAGCCACATCATTCTCTGTTGGACACAGCAGCAAGCACTTCTCACATGCAGCTTTTATTCTTCAGTTAATTCCCATCAACATTGTCCACATCTTTTTTTTGTGTATGGCACACCCTCACAAGTCCAAATCAACAAGGAGTGGCAATAGTTTTTGTACTAAATGCTCCCATCTGTGCTTTCAGCTCTTGAAGGTAGTGTCAATATACAAAAACATCTAGCTTGAGACCAATTTTCCTTAGGCTTTGATTTTACATTCATAGTAAATGTGACGCTCAGCTGTTTCTTAAGCACGAGTGTCTCAGTCATTGCCTGTATATCTAAATATTGTTCAACAGCCATGTAGGTTATGCTGTTTCTGGAGCATCAGCTTGCAGTGCTCCCCAGACAAGAACACGTTGGTTTGCTCTGTTGGGTGAGGGCACTGAGCAGTTACACCCCATTTTATTTTAAAATGCTGTAAAAGCTTTAACTAATCTGCCCAGCAACCTGTGAGGGAGGTAAGTATTATTCTCTCCTATTTTACAGAAGACAGTTTTAGTGATTTGCCCCAGGCCACACAGCATGCCAGGATTACCGTGATGCTCTGTCCCTGGCCAGCCCACTGGGTCACTCACACTGGTCCTGCCAGCAGAAGGCCAGGGCTCCCAGTTGGCCAAAGGACTTTCCTGTGGCCAGGCCCTTCAGCAAAGGGGGGGTCTCCTGAAAAAGGGCTCATGCTCCTAAGCGAAGGGGAAGTTCAGAGTTTCGTGTTTCAAATTTGCCGCTGTGCATCCTAAAACCCTCTGACATCATTCACTGAATTTTAAAATACACCTTATCCAGCGAGAAACAATTCACTTTGCAAATTACATGAGTTATTCATTGAGATTCCCACCAAAATACCAGTAGAGTAAGACAGCCTCCATAGTCGCCTCCTCTTAGTACCCTGTGGTTTAAGCTTCTTAGAGCCTTTTAAGACGGATTGAACCAGAGGCTGTTGTCCAACTTTGTCACTTCCAATAATCTGAGAAAAGGCTGACATGGCTTTCAGGTGAACCCGAGTAGTTCCCATTTACATGTTTCAGCTAAATCACTTGGAAAGACAGCTCAGTGCCACAGTTACTAGGACTTTTTTCCAAGACCACCAAAAGGAAAAAGTATTTGAATCCGAGATCAGGGTATGTACACTTCCTCTGCACGGCAGCTTTTGAATACTTAGAGCGAGTTTTCTTTACGTTTAGATTACCACTTCCCAGCTCCATTATGAGTCTGAAAGGACTTGACTGGATTTCCTTACATCATGATTAGCCATTTTTAAGAAGCAGCCCTCTGCTTGCTACACGTACAGTGGTAGAAGAAAAAAAATAATTGGGGAGCACATTTCATGTTGTTGAAATGAAGTCCACCAAAGTCAGATTTTACAAGACATGACAACATACTAATGCCAAACTGACACAAATTCTCATCTATGCATTTTGGCTTTAATGGGTTAATTAGCTTGGCTGGATACAAATTTTAATTATCTGAGTTTGACATTAATGTCCTTGGAGTGTTGTCCGTAAGGATTTGGGGAATCATAGACATTATTTTAGTTACTTCTGGAAACTGTGCGTTACACTGGGATTTAAATAGTAAGAACAGACAAGAATAGTGAGAACAGGTTGATCTATTTTGAAAAGTCAGACTGTGAAACAGGACAAACTGAGATGAAGCAGAAGTCTGGTTCTACATTGCCTCATCTTTGGAGGAGTCTCATGGATGTAACATAAAAGAGGAGGACTGGAAAGTTAGGAATTCATCTCCCTTGAGGATAGGTGGCTGGACAGAAATTTTAAATTAAGTATAACAAAGAGCTCTGTATGCAACTGAGATTTCAAGTTAAGATCTCTTCATTGCTCTGCACAGCTTTTTAAATAGAAGATAACCAGCCTTCAGATGATATATGTATATATATATATATATACACATACATACATACACAAGAGTCTTTATACAAACCAGGGTACAACCACCTAGCTCGGCTACTCATAGTGACCCAGTTCCTACAGAGTGAGAACCGAGTGCCTGCACCTGAAGGCAGTATCTCAGCAGTTCTCATCCTCTATCATGGCGATGCCATCATCCAGTTTCAGATGCAGAAGGGAAGTCAGAAGGGAGACCCACAGAAGAGCAGTTTGCATACAAACTCTTTGATCAGCAATTTCTAGCACAATTAGGACTGACCCCTGAACTAAACAAGAACACCTATTATCATGCAGTCTGTTAATATTACTGAGGCTGGAGGTAAGGTATGCAATTTAATGCACATACTCCAGAATTCGTTGGAGATGGCAGGTTATTTCCTTGCAAACGTGCAGCACTACAGTACAATTCCAAGTACTATTAATGACTTATGTCACGCTATTTTAAGTGTGTTACTGATTTTTTTGCTTTTAAGGGTTTGCACAAGTGGATCAAATGTCTGATCAATCAACTGTATTTCAATAGGTATCTGTTTCATCTACAATAAAATATTTTTTGGTCAGTAACTTTGCAACAGGCTATCACAGGTTACTTGAAATAAGTGGTATCAGCAGTTCTGCAGAAAGTATTATCTAAGAGCTTTTCAAAACATTCTTCTCTGCTATTCTATTATTTTCTGTTCATTTTTCTGGAGATGCATTTGTTTTAAGATTCAAGAGAATTCTGATTGCTTTTTGTGTATATGGATTTAAGCTCTCTTTGTGCTTGCAACAACAAATAAATTTGTTCTTTATAGCAGCAACTGCGTGGTTCTTTAAAATGCAATGCAACCCTTTGTGCAGTAGCTTTGCATCTTTTAAAGACAACCTTCATTCTGTTTTCCATGTTGCCTTGCTATCAAAGCCAAGCTAATTTGGATTTTCTTCTGTAAAAATCTGAATAGATAATTTGGCTTTAGGAACACTAAGTAAATGCAATGCCCTTCTCTTTTAGGTCCATACACCTATGTCACTGCTAGAATTACATGAATACATTTAAATTTTGCCAAAATGAATGAGGGTGGCATTCAGACAACTCCTCTGTTGCCCAGTGAGAATTGTGAAAAGGTAGGGGCTTCTTTGAACCATAATATGTAATTTATAGAAAGAAGTCTTTTCTCCTTACTTTCTTCCACTATGTTCTGGTTAAAATACCTGTGAGAAACCAAACACCTCCTGGGAACTGCAGAGCAAATTTAGAGCACTTAGCACTCCACTGAATCAGATCCCAACTTAACAAGGGTAAGGAAGGAACTGATGGAGGTTAACAAACTAGAAAAAGTGATAATTGCAAAAAATAGTAACAAAATGTTAAAACCACAGTGAAAGAAAATTCTCCAGCATTCAGGTTTGGTGTTGTGGGTTTTTTAAATGAAGAAAAGCAATGACTACATTTCTTTGTAATATTGTTTTTTGTTCTTTTTTCAAAAAAGAGTAGGCAAATCTGTGTTATGTTCTCTAGAACACAAAGTTATTCGATGAACTGTTAAAACCTCTAAAGGCCTCAGACATTCCCAATGGGAAAGGGAATGCCTTCCTATCATGTATTTTGGAGACAATATTCTTTTACCTGGAAATGCTGATAAGGAATAAATTCAAAATGGTCCTCATCCTCCTGGATCATCTTATTTATTAAAAGAATGGTATCTTTTAAACCCTGTATACTAAGCTATCGGTCAATGCCGACTGACACAAATGTTTGTATCAAAGGTTACATACTGCAGTTTACAACTGGGTACTATCACAATACTGTATGTTAATGTAATCAGTATTTTCATTTCATGAATTCATTTGCAGCGTGACACTGCAAGGGTATTCTTACATGTACTGAAGATCCAATTGCTAAGTAGTTCAACAATTCTCCTTTAAGTGGGATGATTTTTTTATCTGATAAATTTTTAACACAATAAAACCACTCCTAGCTCTGTGTGCCTGTTTTAATTTCCTACCTTTCAAAGTGTTTAGACACTTGGAATACCTAGCATACTGAATTAATCCACAAATATTTACATGAAAAATCTATTTAATTTCTTTCTATAGTAACTACCACAGGGACTATTGTAATGAAAAATTTCCCATCTTAAAGAATTAATGCGATTACTGATATAGAGAAAAAATGTAATTTATATCATCACAAACACGTAAAAGATATAATCCCATATTCACAAAGAAGAGTCTTTATTCCCTATTTGAATTCTGAGACAATACAGACTTGCCTTAAGGAGAACAGAAATAATATGAAGTACCTTAAGCAAGATAATTTTAAAAGAAAAAAAAATACAATTGCATTATTGTTGTGCTAAACTGTGACATACTTAAAAAGCTAATTTCTTTTATTGTAATGGAATTAGGTGTGCATATCCTTTAATCTGCTTCACCATTTCTTCACATTTTTGCACACAAACGTGTAAAGTGTTTCCCATCATCTGTACTACCTGGTTTAACAAACTGCGATAAATTAAAAACAATTAAAAATGTACTTGGCAGCTGCATGAACTTGCTAGATTTATTTTCTTTAACTGCTTTGGAACTAGGATGTCACAAAAATGAGCAGCAAATTAAGGATCTATTGCAACTCAAATAAATTCAAGACGTGATCAATATTTTATGAAAAAGGAACATTTGACATGAGTGACTGTCCCAAATTTTACCAAATACCTTTCAACCAATCACAATGCTGAATCTAAATCAAAAGCTAAGCAAACAAAAATACAGAGAGCCCCAAAATAGGGTTTCCTATAGCTATGTCAGTTAAAGTGCATTTGCTTTTAAAACTCAGTGCAGTCACCCTTCAATCATTCCTTTCAATTAACTAAATTTTCACCAAGAAATTAATCTGCTGTGGCTGAGCATTCTTCTGTTCCACAGAAGCAAACATTCTTCCACTCATTCTTCTTCAAAAAGCAAAACTGAATACAATAAAGATGACCTAATTAGTTCCAAGCAATATTTAAAGCTTTTATATATAGTACACTCTTATTGCCATCCCTAACTTTCCAAGGCTTTATACTCACTGATCATGTTTGATTTACCCAGCACTATTACCGCTTAAGCATGTGACTCCTATTGTCCATTCCAGTATGCATTCAACAAACAGAAGGAATAAAACTGTAAGGACAATTTTCTCTGAACCTTGATTAAATTGTTAGGGCAGTGGTGTCCTCAAAGGCAAACAGGGTCACCACTGGTGACCAAAGGTCTTCAATGAGCAGACCCATGCAAAACTAGGCAAAGGCAACAAAAAGAATTCCTCAGAACCAGCAAGAAACAACAGCAAGGAGTGAGTAAGTTACAGGAACCTCTTACATTTTCCTACCCAAGAGAACATCCTACTAGAAAATTTAAACCCTGAACAGATGCTCTTCCACTCCTCACCACTTTGGGGAGTGGCACACCAGATACGGTAAGCAATGAAAATATGTGTCTGGTATTAATTGCCTTATAATTCTTAATTTCAATTAAAGCACTGAATTATTAGTGCTATACTAACTAAGTTCATTTTGGTCGGTTGAACAGATTTGACCAGCTAGTTATGAAAAAAATACTAATTTAAATAGAGTAACAGTGGATAAAAGAATGTAGGTCACCAAAGAAACAAACCATCAACAAATACTGCCAGCTTTCTGCTCAGGAAGCAATTTCATGAGCCTTTCTTTGCTCTGTTCAGACCCCAGTTCCTATATATCAAAGCCTTTAAGCACACACTGGCTTTAAGCACATGCTTAAAAAAGCTTTGCTGCGTTAGGACAGTCTGACTGGCACACAGGACATTTGGGACTGCTTGTAATGTAATCCCCTGCAGTAATCGTGCCCTCCTTTCCAGTGTGAGTGACCTAACTCACAAAATTTATGTCCAAAACAAAAAGATTATGTAGGAAAAAATCAAGTCACATTGTGCCTGTCTAAGGATAATGCCCAATATGCATCACTTTGTAAACTACGAAGCTCCTATGCTCACAAAATGCCAGTGAAAACAGAGGTCACACCTATGAAAAGAACAACAGTGCAACACACAAAAAAGACTTCAGACTAATTAATACTTGTGAAGCATCATCCTTTCACATCTGTGCCACAAATGGCCAATTCATATTATGTAGCAATGGCCTACAGGTCCTTCATGCACATAACTTATATTCTAATTAGAACAAACTAATACAATCTCCAATATTCTCCTCGAAGTTGCCCTTCACATAGTGTGAAAACGTTTGAGAGTTTAAGTCATGTATATTTTCTTTTAGAAGAGAAAAATATGAAGGTTTTTTATTTTTTTCCAGAATCATATGCACTAAAATCGTTTTTATCATCCAAAACTGAAAACAGTCCTCTAAATAAAGTTTTCAGTTAATATCAGTGTTTTGGAGCCTCCCACTGGCAGCCATCACACAGCTGAAGTGAACTATCAGCTGAACCAAGGGTTTATATCCAGCATCAAGGACTATTTTGCTTTAAAATAAATTAGTATTTCCGAGTTTGTATTTTAAATGCAATTTAGAAGATCATAAAGGAAAGAACCCAGCATTTATTGTGTGTCTCCCAGCAGACTACTTAATGTTCAAACATCTACTGTGTAAAGGTCAAATGATTTCGCTGAATGTAACAGTGACAAAAATATTCTGCAGCACTGAAAAAAATAAGAGATGATCAAGGAAAAAGATATGGATCTAAGATCTCACAAGAGTAACAATAAATAATGAAGATTCAGTTCGGTATGAAGGAAAATTGCAAAGCTGTGCCAGAAGAACCAGATTAAGGAAGATAATGGGCAAAATACAAATTACAGACTTCTGGCAACATTCTTCATCAAGGTGTATTTTAAAGTAACGCAGCAAAAGAATTTTTATACAAACCCCAACATTTCTTACACAAATATTGCTTGCATAGAAATGTTTTCAGATGGGGAACCTCTGAGGTATTCTGCTGCAGGCAGCAACGTGGATAGTTGAACTCAAACAAAAACCCAGTGTAAATAGTTGTGGTAGTTGTAACATACAGGGTAAAGCTGCAGTGAGCACTCATTCAGGAATGAGACAGATTACAGGTAAAACCAATACAAAAAAAATTTCCTCAAACGCTTATCTGAAGCAAACAGCAAAGGCTAATAGGTACCAATTTATTTTCCATTTTACTGTGGCTTTCCTTCCTTGACATTTACATCAAGTATTTTAGGCTCTTATTCTTTCCAATGTAAAGAGCTTCCAAAGTGTGCTATGCACACCACTTGCTGGTGGTCCTGGCTCTTCAAAGCCAAGATCTCACCACCAACTAAAATTAGCTGGAAACAACCCCAAGAATTGCCTATTGGCTTCTGTGATGTGCTGCCATGCAAGGTGAATTTGGTGGTCAACAATGGCACCTGATCTAGGATGATCCACTGGATCTCTCCATACCAATGGACAAGAACATTGGAGGCAAGAAGTAGAAATGCAGCTGAGATGAGCAAATGAGAAAAATAAAACGCAACCACCAGGATTAACCAGGGAGAAAAAATATGGAAAATTATACAGACAAACAGAAAAACCAAACCAAACCAAACCAAACAAACAACAAAACAGAGGACAAGGCAGCAAAGGGAACACAACACATCACATTGAAGTGAAAAGGAGTTTTTAGTTGGTTTGGTTCTTTTTAGCTTGTGTATAATGAATGAACAAATCTTGACTTATCTTACATTCTAACATCAAACTCTTTTTAAAAGCTCTGGCTAGAATTTTTTTTAAAGTTCAGACATGTCCAATGAAATAGAAAGTAAAGATGGAAAATAAGACTATGTCTGAATGAGATTTCTGTTAGTGAGCTCACAAAAAAACCCAAACCCAATAGTATAGATGCTATTAATTTTATATACAAAGACATGTAATTTTTACTAGTAAATTTTACGTTCAGAAACATACATACGTTTTTTCCTGTGCTCAACCAGCTCAACAGCTTGCTTTGCTGAGCATTTTGAAAACCAGTTGTCCCCAAGTAGAACAGTAATCTCATTGGTGTGGACAAGTTTTCCTGGCATGAAGGCAAGAGGACCAAAAGGTACCTGTCAAAGACATAGAAGAAACTGTTAGAAATTGCTAATGAAAATCAAACCTAAACAGTCATGTCTAAGTAAAATATGGAGTTAAAGAAGTAAAAATTCTACAGCAGTTGTTTAATAACTAATCCTTCATAAATATTCTAATTACTGGATCCATTTTAACTTAGTACTGCACTTTGAAAATCAGAAAAGTGGTGTTTAACTAGACAAGTCTTTTTGTAACATAAAATTATAGTATAGCTGAAATGCTCACAAGGAGAATTTGCTTAATCCTAACATGTAAACCTTGGTAACAAAAACGCTGTCATTTACGACAATTACACATTTGTTAGTCACATATTTATTTAGCTTCACTAGAACTTTAAAAATACTTAAACAGGTATAGTCAACTCAAGGATGAGTTGCTTTTCTCAAGGAACTGTCTTTCTGTTAGTACCCAGAAACCTCAGTCTAAGTTTGTGTGGCTACTAGAAGGATCCCAGTCCATGCTAACTCTCACTTTATCATTCACCAATATGCAAACCTCAATCTCCGAGTGACACCACCACATAACATCCATTTTCTAACGACTCTCCCAGGAACAATACTTAAAACCAGAATACTTCAGACAGGAGCACATTGGTGATAAACACATTGTATAACTTTAGGAGATGCTTCTTAAAATGGGTAACACTCTTAATATGTATTACAATGTATGGGCCTCTGGTTTTACGAATTAAGACACCTTACACAGCCCACGCTCTACAGATTGGGCAAGTCCTACTGCTGAGGAGAAGCCTTTGCCACTGTCACTTCTGTCTCCTGCACCAGCCCCTTGTATTCTTACCCTCTGTCACCCACCTGGCTGCATTTGGTCTTAAACCAGAAAGAAATTAGGAGACTAAAACCAAACTGAAGTTAAAATGAGAGATGGCAAAAAACTAAGAACCATATCCACATTTTTTTTCTGTCTTAGGGTAAAAAGAGATCTCTTTCAGCAAGTTTGTGTAAGTTCCTCCTACTTTATCCCTCTGACAACTTCTCTACTTCCTCAAGATAGACACTTGCTTTCTTACTGTGCTCATGCTGAAGTAGAGCACTTGGTCTAGTGGACCTATTTCCTTGGGAAAAGATTTTCCCTAGCCTCAGTATCCAGGAAGGGACCAATGCTTGAAACTACTCTCCATCAGGCAGAATCCTGACATTAAGACTATGCAGAATCTGCTTTTTAATACATGTGCAGCCTTTCCCGACTCAGTTTTCAAGTAGCAGACTGTACCACTTCCCAGTTCAATCTTCCCTCAAAATGATGAATACAAAATTGAAAACTTATGAAATTATTTGGCTAACAGGATAGAAACTATTTATATACATTTAAAATAACAGATGTGAGTTGACATTGGTAAACTGAGAATAAGCCCTATTGAGCCTCATTGTTTGAAGATCAGGATTTTCCTATGCTTCAGCAAAATCATTTTGCTTTACATCATGTGGCCATCATATACACATGATAAATGGCCTACACACATCAAATTCAGAGCTGAATCATCAGCACAGGAAGCAGAAACACACTCTTTGCCCACATAGTAAGTGTATTCCAGTGCCATCTTACTAACAACTCAACTCTACACACCAAGCCAGGCTGCCAAGGAAGAAAGCAGGTATTTTGTACTGAAATTAGTTGTTATTTACAGTACAACTTCCCTCCTCTCAAAGAACTGGACCTGAGAAAGGAAGAGGTGAAACAGAAAGAGAGAAAAGCCAATTTGGTCAAAATTCTGGTGAAGCACGAGCCAACGAGGTAAAGTTTACACAGAAAGCTGTGCAGTTGTTAGGGAAGATTCACAGCATTAGAAAACATTGCTATGTCAAGGTGGAGATTGGTGAAACAAAAATTAGCAGCACCTTTTTATGTAAAATTAATGTTCTAGGGCTTATTTTCATGAATCAGGAAATACTATGGCCACTTTCTACTCAGGAAATGACTAAGTACTGTAATTCAGTCATAATTATAGTTTTCTATACAATAGATTTACATATCAAACATGTCAAGTTTTGTGTTAGCATTTATGTAATCAGTTCTCAGTTGTCAGTAACACTGCAATTTATAATGGATTTCAAAGAAAAGGGAAAGAAACAAAGCAAAAGTTTAACTACTAGCACAGACGTAACACCACAGTAATGTATTACATGGCAACCTGAATCACCTCAGCACCAGTGCAGATACCAAATCACTAAACAGTTTAGCTCATTTTCTTGTGTGAAGCCTACAGTGTACATACCATGATGTCATAGGACAGTTTATCGGGCAACGTGCGGAGTCGTTCCTGAAGAGCCTCGTAATCACTCTCCACCTTCTTCCTGTTGACAAATTCAAGTGGATTCAATTTCACATCTAAAGTAGAGAGTCAATGTTTTCTTGCTAGTAATTCAACAACACATTAAAAATACAGAAAAATAAACTATTTTAAACACATACAGCTGACAGATTAACTTGGGATGACAGAATAGCTAGATTACTTTAGAATGACATGCTAAAATTGGGACACGGTAATTTTAGATTGTGCACATCTCTTTCTGAACTTGAATTTTTTAGGGTGCAAAGAATCAGTTCTTTCACTAGGCTTTGGCCTGTCTCATTCATTTAAGGTTTAACAGTTATATCACCATCAGTATTTGGAAAAATAATTCAAAGCACGGTTTATATGAGGCAAATTCTTCAAAGTATCAATTGTAACAAAGAATTCATGACCTTGGTTTTGACATAAATGGGCAAAATTTTAATTCTGATTTTCACATGAAGTCTGTGTTCCTACCAAGAGTCAACCAACACTCCTGAAAGATGTCTCAGCCACCAGAATTCTGTCACATCTTCAATCCCTGATAAGGGACAATACAGGTGAGGAACATTTCCTTCTGCTGCTTCTCTATCCAAACTGTAAATAAGGTTCATGCTACATGTTGCTACCCAAGATGGGAATGGCTTAGTGAACTTAAGGCAAATTATCCCCATGGTAGACACCTGGCTTTGCAAGACACAGCGTTTCAGTTGCCACCAGGATTTTCCTTCATGAGCAAAACAAGTAACTATATACCCTCTAAAAAGCCTCCTTTCGTGACAACGTTTTTAACGTTTGCCTGGAGAGAGTCTTTTAATGGATCACTGCCATTCTGAAGATGGTCAGAAATCATCAGCTCCTCCATGAAGTGGCTGGCATATAAATGTCAGGTTTGATGATATTGTTTACTTGTACTTTCAAATAGTAAACATATATATGGTAGTAAATTCCGCATTAAAAGACAGTTGAAAGCATGGAGCAGCACACTTAACAACGCTGACCCAAGATGCAAATTACAGGTTTTCTGAGGATGATTCAGGAAAGCAATTTATAAATGTGCTGAAGAATGAATGTCATAGTTGATAAGACAACTCTCAAAATATTAACATTGATTTTCTTAGATTCGTATGCAGACTGAAATCTTCTCCAGCATTCATTGTGAAAAATTATCTGATACTTCTATGTTTTGACTCATTTGCTTCTAGAGTTGAACTTTGTGGTAATCATCCTGCTTTATACCTCTAGTACTTTGTATTTTAAGTTGCTGATACAGAAAGAATTTAAGTTTTTACACCACTTGGACATTAAAACTGAATTCCATATAATCAGTTTACAAAGGATGCTTGCTGCTGCTGCTTTGGTTTGACAGTAGATTTCTCCCAGATGCTTCAGCCAAATTTCTCTGAACATTGCCCACATCAAACTGAAAATACAATTCATTTCCTTCAAAGAGAATCTTCATAAAATTCACCAAGATGGGGTCTGGGGGGAGGAGGGGCAGGAAACAATGTAGTAACAACATTAACAATCAACTACTTAATGCTATTTACAGAATCCAGCCTTTGCCTCACAGGAATCTGCACCTGAGAAATGGACACTGATGGACTCCAACCACCCACTGAAAAACAAACATGACCTCCAAGCTGAAGGCCTTGCCTATGTCTTAAATATGAAGCGAAGACTCCATGGGAAGAGAATGGTATGAAAATCCTCCCACTCATGGCAGGATTAAACATTCCCATAGGTTCATGGCTGAAAGTCACTCAACATTTCTTCATTAATCTGTAAAGAAGATATGGTCTGACTGCTGCCCGTTACTGAATAATCTAATTAGGGTACAGGAGAAATCACTTGCTAAAAAGCTATTTTGCTTTAAAGAGCAAAGTATGTCTCTTTTTTCCAGTGGCACTAGTGCCCCTCGCTGATCAAACCTCCACCACAGGGAATCTCTAGAAGGGTGGTCACATCCTGAACTGGACCATCAAGAAAACAGAAACAAAAATTAATCCTTTTAATTATTTGTTCTGAAATAGCACTACTTAAGGAAGGAAGCTGACCACCTTCTTCATCTATAGCTCTGCAGTGTGCCAGTGCTGTGTTCAGTCACAGTACACAGTGAAGAACCAAAGTGAACAGGGGGGAATATTGAGACTCAAACTACGCACATGTCTGTAGAAGGGGAAACATGTGTAGATGTTTAATCTCATACCAAACCCATTACTGGATTCATGGCTTTAGAAATAGATTTCCAAAAGCATACGACAGAATGAAAACGAAAATAATTTAATGGAAATATACTGAAGCTGAGCATTTTAAAACCCTATTGTTATTCACCCAATTCTATTTAACAGCCTTCTGTGTCACTGACCATTTAAAAGGTCTTATATGAACAAATCACTCAGCTGAAACAGGAGCATTCAGCTCTTGCACAATCAAGATCTAAATTTTAAATAAAATTTTAGAAAGTGAAGATTGTGTAGATACTTTTCTACATAAAACATGTCAGTAAGTTAAGGTTTTCCCTTTGAAATTCAGTGCCTGAAAGCTCCAAGTTCATGGAGCATGGCCAGAGTTTGCACAACAGCAAACACACAAGCAAATCCTACTTCCACAGCCAACCCTCCCACCCCAATCCATTTTTGTAAGAGGAAATACTTGCCACAGCTTTCAAAACTTTTCATAATCTGTTCAAATCTTTACAATTCCTGACAATTAGTTTATTTGTAAAAAGTACTGTCTCTTAGTGAAAGAATGCACATATACAATTTCACACAGGACCAAAAAGGCATGGAGACCTCAAAGCTCCTGAAAAAGTACGTGGGCTGGGGATATTCTGCCTGACTTCACCGCAGCAGCACCAGTAGGCACTTCAATAATATTTCCCTTATTGAAAATTAATGCAGTCTCTGAATTTTAAACATAAATGAAACATATTAGTTTTAGATTACTTTTGCAAGCCAATAGTCAGAATTTAATATGATGATGTGTATAGATTGCCTTGATTTTTTTCCCTCTTATCCCGTGCTTGCAGCTTATGTGCATTTAAACTAAAAACATTTGATACACACTAAATATAAATTATTTGCTTGGAGATCTTTCAGGCATGAAGAAAAAGCCTCTTAAAATAAATTTAAAATATTATATGCTTGATGGTGTATAACCAAAGGTTTAATCTCACCACTAAAGGGGCAGTTGCTGTGATTCTGCAATAACCCTGCAGACAATAATCAAGACAGCTCCTGTTGTTCTCTCAGTAAAATCATGGTAAACACAGCATGGATATATTGTAATTTGATATCTGTAAGATCAACTGTTATATCTCACAGTAACTCATAATATAAGATTTCATTCACCATTAAATGTACATTTTCCTCAGATGTCATAGAAAACTATTATTTACTAAGCATGTTTTCTATTAACCATAGATTGCCAACAGAGAAAAAAAGCGCCCAGAGATAATTTTTTTACATAACAAACCAATTTTTTTCTACGCATTATGAACTAAGCTTTATCACATACTTTACTGAGGGAAAAAACAGGAAAACATTACTTTCACATTATTTTAGCACACAGAGTGGGTAAGCAGAATTTCCCTACTTGCTTCATAGTTAGAAAGAAGAATAATTAATTTTGTCCTGGGAGAACCTTTTCACCACTTGGGCAAATTCAGCATTCGTCCCACAAGATTACTGGGAGGAAAATGACGAATGAGCTGGGTATTTAAAACACAAGTACAATCACTAAGGCTCAGTATATTTGTGATTTAAAGTAATGATATCAGTGGAAAATGTACACATTTGAGTACACTGCAACAATTCTGAGCTATCACTAACTATAATTCCCCAAACACTCTAGCACAATTTGGCTATCATGAGAATAAATAGCAATACTTTACTAAAATATAACTAGGTTACTGATCAGTATTTTAGGCATGCAATCAAACATTTTTCACTTACCAGTGCTGGATTTTTTCTTGGCAGCTAGTGACCACCTGTCATTAAAACAGATAACTACTCATGAAAAAACAAGGCTAAGCACACAGCTGCAATGTCAATGCATCAGAAACTAGAACAGTAGCTTTACAGATTTCGCAGTGTCTCTATATACATTTTTATTTGTCAGTGCAAAGGCATGTGAATGGTAGTTCTTAGGCAGCACACTTTATCACACACTAATGCAGACTGATAACCACAGAAAAAAATTACAGCTTTTCCATTCTTATTTTGGTACAATACCTGCTCCATAACTATTAGATGACACACGATGTAAGATAAGTAGTAGTTTGTGCAATCTGCAGATCTATTTTCAATGTTACATGTTTGCAGAATAAGAAAACAACATAAATTATAACAAGACATCAATGTAACTTCCATACTCAGTCATTAAAAAACAAAAAACAAATGAACCCCACAGCACCAAAACCATTTTTTTCTTTATCAGCACATCAACAAATGTTTCCACTGGCTGTTTTAATCTGAAAAAAGAACAAATTAATTTTGTGGCATTTAAATACAAGGATATTTGAGATCATTATGGGCTACCGGTTTCCCTTCTGTTCTTTCTGGGTGTCAAAAAGAAAAGGAAGTTAAATCTGAGTATTCCACTTTTTCTTTATGCCACAGGCTTTCCCAAGAGATCAAAAAACATTTACAAAATAAAGCACATCGTTAAAATGAATTCTTTTTTTTTCATTTTTAACTGTTTTTTTTTTAGACTGTGACATAGCAAATAGACAAGATGCTGAAACCTGTGACCTTCTCTACCATAATTACGTGGAGATTTTGTCTTTCAAAACATATCCTGATCTCTGAATAATGGTTACCAAAAATATAACACAAACAATTTCATTCAATTATATGAAATGCAATGAAGCCATGAGGCAATTAAATATGTCTAGACATCTTCTCAGTATAAGCATTTTCTAGATTTTTTTTTAAACAAATTTCATTTTCCTATAGTCAAAATAATACTAACATTTGAAAGCAATTAATGAGAAATTTGCAGCAAAAAAACAGTAACATATATTCAAGCACCACTGAAATCACTGGAGCAGATAATTCTTTTTTTTCCCCAAACAACAGAATGAAAGAATATTTTTTTTTTTTTAGTTAGCATATGTGCAGATATCGCAGAACAGATATCAGACCCTGCACTTTCTACTGATGCAGGAGTGAAAAAATCTACAGGACTACTTTGGGAGCTAATGGTTCTTTAAACAGAGTAATGTACTTAAATGAAATAGATCAACTCTGCATTTGTGGTTATGCTATTTCGTAATCCATCAGGCAATTCAGCCAGGTAGCTCATTCTGAACAAAGCCAAGCTTAAATTTATCATTTGCTTTAAACTCATAGAAATCAAATGCCTGGCAAATATTTTCCTTAGTGTTTTAACTATCTTTAGGGTTAAGAGTAAATATACAGACTTCTATAGGACATCAACTCAAAAACCCAATTCATACTACTAATATTAAGCTCACTTAAAAGTTTCCATAGAAGGTATTAATCACATAGGACAGTTAACATGTGATAATAATGCTAACACCCAACAAAGCCCACAGCTAACAAGTGGAAGAGTCAGAGCCTATTCTACAAACATGCTTCGTTCTTTCAGATTTGGTAGTGATTGTGAAGTACACAACATAATTCAGCATACATTTTTTTGTATTAATTCCTTTAAGAAAGTTTTCTTTTAATTGTCCCATTACAGATGAATACAGAAAAGGCAGGAAGCTTTCCATTCCCAATACATGACTTTCCATGCATGAAGTGAGCTAAAAGCACAAAAAGCAAAGCCCTGCAAACCATAAGAGCAGCATGTTCATTAACCTCTACATGATAATCCTTTCGTAGCTGCATATTAACTAGTTACATATTCATAATCATTTACATTATTTAGAGGACCTTCTATGAAAATTTCCAGGCTATATCCATTAGCTACAATGTTAAAGGTTACAGAAGATAGTCTACTTAATGTTTCCAGGAAGCTTTTTTAATTAGTAAATATGTAAATGGAGCACATATGCTTCTTATGTTTTTTAAAAATAGTCCACCAGTAAAAGAGCATAGGAGCATATGCTGTTTCCATCACCCTTTATCCCCTTTAAGAAAACGAAGAAAAGAAAAAAAATCAATGCCACCAATCAATTTTAATTTAATTCTTCTTCTTTGATATAATCTCTCTTGAAGGGATACTAAAGAGTGGAACCGGTAACAAACCTTTTTGTTTCAATGGGCAGCACAAAATGAGGCCTTTTACAGAAGTGTTTAAAACACACCACCTTAAAAAGGTTTCAGGCTGCAATTCTGGAACTGAACTCTATTAAAAAGAGAGAATAAATATTGCAAAACAGATGGAGATCAATTATGCATACGTCCTTTATTAGGTCAGTCCCAATGTTTGGATAACAACTGGTCTTATCACGACAAATAAACAAATAGATAAATAAAGAAATCTTTGATTCTTTGCCTTTAATCAAACACATGAAAATCATTAGCCTAACTTCCACACATAACTTGTATATAGAATTACAATTAAAGAATTAAAATTCTTTCCAGGGTAAATAAAACAACTAACCTGTTGGTTTATTCACTTGAGTTGAATTTGCCTGGACACCTCGTGCCACCAACTAAGCATTACTCTTAGGACATCATGCTCGTGGTGGAATCAATGAACTCTAAATTTTCCCCTTTCGGGTATAAAAATACATTAATCGATGGCTTATCTACATAATAAAGTATTTATTGAACTACTTATGCAGCAAATACCTAATCACAGGTCTGGTTACTAAACAGGATCTGCTGTTAGAAAACACAGTCTTAAAAGAAAGCAAATGGGCAACTATCTCATTTCCTTCGTTCCCTCCAATGGCACCTTGTTAAAACTAAAGTGCTCTTTTGGCTCCTGATTGGACAGAGCCATAGAAGGGAGCTCCACAAGTGGCCTCCCTGGGACAGCCCTGGAAATGCACACCTCTGTGCATCTGTAACCCAATGTCTAATTCCTTCTGAATTCAAAACCAAACCATTACAACAAGAGACTACACTTTGTTATGCTCTCCTTACTTCTAGGTTGAGCCATTTAAAGGGAAGTGTACATTGCTGCTTTTAGGGAATCTTTTTTCTAGGTATCACAAGCAGAGTCACAGCAGAGCAGGAGGATCAGCTTTAGAACCACCGTCAATTCCCAGGTGACTCCAGTTCTACCGTGCTGATCTGATCACACGACAGTTCACAGGTTAATGACTCCAAATCACACCAATCAATTCCTACCATATTGCCAAAGACTTCTTTAGCTCTCTGAAGGGAAAAAATTCCTTTCGTCCACAACATTTTCTCACTTTAAAATAAATTTATATTCCACCTTCTCTAGGATTTTCCACCTGAAGGACTCAAAAACTTCTCCATTAACTGAAATATAGAGTACTTTGGAAATAGACTGATTTTGCAGGCCAAGTTAACCATTAACATCAGTCAGGAACAGGGCTACAAAGAAGCCAGACCTCCTGACTCAGCAGCCAGACATCACAATTACATCCAGTGTTTCCTTGGGATGAAGGAAGGTGAGAAGGATGCTCTAGCATGACGTTGATTCTCATCTGTATATGCCAATGAATCTCTAATCTGTTCCACATTACCCCACTTTTCTCTAGCAGGTTTCACCTTACAAACAAGGGCACCTCTTTCTTACATCTCATTTTTCCTCACCTGTTGCTTCTGTACGTGCTCCCACTACTAACAGATGAACACAATTCCCTGTGGGATTTCTGATTATCAGGGTGGTGTACAGATAGTTCCACTCTCCTGTCCAGTTCAAGATTACTTTCTCCAAGGTGGAGTGAATGCATGCAAATGTCTCTACAAAGCAGACACCTGCCCACAAAGGTGAAGATTTTAGCACGCTCCAAGAGAAATTCCTCTTTCTCATCTGTTTTGAGCATCAATAAAGCAAACTGCCTAGCCACAATTTTATTTATGTCTCAGCTCACTAAAAATTATAAGCAACAGAGCTGGTACCAGTCTCATTTGTAGAAAGTTTCTGGTACCAATGGTAAACTTTCTGTAACTAAGACACAAAGCTGTGTTCAAATCTAACAAACTAGAAACTATTGGGTTTTTTAAGATTAAAGACAACTTCAATGAAATTTATGAAAACAAAAACACCCCATCAGATTACAAAGAGTTTCTAAATGATCAAGAGTCTATTTCCATGCTTGCAGGTACTGAAGATGGAAACAGGCAGCACAGCGCAAAAACAAAGCTTCCATTTCAACGAACTGCAGGTTTGGCATCTAAGAGGCCAAGTAAACAGGTACTGTTTCTATATGCACACTTCAGTAATTTGCTTCAAAACTGTGGCTCGCAACGTGGCTGGTCTTCTGAAATGAGAAGCTAGGGACACAGATCTAATCCCAGCTCTCATTCTATTTCTTCTATATGGCCTTGAGCGAATCACAACCTCTCAGTCTACATTTCTTCATCTGCAAAATGGGGATAATAGTATTAACCTACCCACCTCAGAGTGTTTAATGATGATTAATTAATGTGAGAAAAGCACTCTAAAGATGTAAGAGCACTATATAAGTGATAAAGCATTATTTACCACTTGAAAAGTAATCTGAATAAAATCAGATATGCAAGTAATTTGTTTACATGTAGCAATAATATAATTTGTGACTATTTAATCTTGAATTAGTCTCACTTTAAACATCCCTTTCAATCACTTTTCCAGTTACTTAGGGAAAAATGACAGTATGGAATATTTTTTTGTGGAAGTAGAGCAAGTAATGAGGTGGTAATTAAAGTAAGGGTCTAATAAAGTCTAAAATCAATGACTTGCCTTCAGGAGACTGTCCCTGCCATTTGGGAATGTGTAAATATCTCAGTCTTGACCTTGGTTCTGTTGCTCAGAACCTTCCATGAACTGCAGTGGAAGTCTATGCTAGCTTTCCAAAATGCAGATCCACGTTCACAAGGCTCGTGATAAATCCAAGATAATTTCCACTACTGACCTAATTGAGATGACTCCAACTCCGTGCAGTTTTAACTGCTTAACCTTCTACATTCAAGTATTTACTGCAGTTGATATATGCTCACAAGCTGTCTCTATCTGTAAATGTTTGCAGTATCAAAACCCACTCTGTCGTGCAGCTCATGCATTAGATTTCTCTGTTGCACCCCCAAACCCTAGAAGTTTACCAATGAAATAACCAGCTCACAATATGACTTTACATTACAGAAGAACACTAATGGGTGGTCAAATATTTAATCATCTCTTGGTAACAAGGATGTAACAAGCCACATGCAAAACAAACATTTTAAATTAATTTACTTTTTTTTTGCTCCAGGAAACTACACAGCACTTGCCTAAAACACTGCAATCACTGATGGAGAAAGAGAGAATTAACATTTGTACAATTGTTTTTCCTAGAGCCCCATTTTCAATCAAAGAAAAATTGAAATAAAACTATTAAAAGTTCTTCAGTTTGCCGGCACATTGTATGATCTAATGGAAAAGGAAGGAAGCATTTCTGAGCTCTTGTGCTAATTTATTAAATCATATTACTCAAAAACACTACATTTCAACAAACTATTAACATAAATCTATCCCTTTGGGTGAAAACTTTTGCCTTTTGAGGAAATATGTTTGGGAACAATAGTGAAGAAAAAGAAAAACTGAGAACTGAATTATGGCAAACATTTCTTTCTAAAGGAAAAAGATATTTTAAAATATAAGCACAATTATTATCTCTCTCTACAAGAAAACAAGTGAGAATCTACTATTTTATATATTGATTCTGCAATATAGTTTTGCAAAAAAATAGTACATAACCCAAAACTATCTATAAATAAAAACTGAGTTCTGACTAAAATGATTTTGTGAGCTTAAAAATTCTACTTAAAACTTCCTAAGAATTATGAAGCAGACAGGAAACGCCTCATCTCTTCTTTGCCAGCTGGGAAATTCTTCCATCTCAAGACCGGTTTATGTTGTGGCCACCGTTGCAGTTATTGGTCACACAGACAAATGACCCTGCAAGACGAGTGGCACGCAAAAGCAAGGCAGCCCACTCACGATGCCAAGCAGGCAGGGCCAGCCTACAGAGGCCAGCTCCATACTTTCTCACTTTCAAGCATGAGTTCCTAACACCCTTTTGCTGTTTTGCTATTCGTCAGTCCACTATGGGAGTCATTTCAAAGCACAACTCCAGAAAAAAATCCCAAAGGTAGCAAGACAACTTCCACTAGGTGAGTTTGAGGTCTTTTGTCTCTGAACCACCTGAACTGGTGCAAACAAGGAACAAACTGGAGTAAGGTCTTTCCCTGGTAGCAAGTCAATATCCATGTCACCTTGCTTCATCTTGAAACAGAGCTAAGGAACTTGTAATATTTTAGCTTACTTTAAGTAAACATATTTGTGTGACTATGCTATATCCAAGACAGCTCAGGCACCAAGACAGCAGCAGATCAACATAAGCATAGAACTCCCATGACCTAACATACCAAACATCTCAAGCAGGTTTTGCAAGCTTTGATGCGTTCTATGGAAACAGCTATGCTGCTAGCAATATCTGAATTAACTAACTGGCTTTAAAGTGACATAAGCCATAGTACCTGCTTCACAGATATACCTTCAGGCTGTGTGTGTAGTTCAACATTCAGGCACAGTTCTGAGGGCACATTCTCCCCTGTATCGAGCCACTCAGTTTCACCAACGTATCCCTCCAACTCTGACACAGTCTGCTTGCCAACTTTTGTGATGCTGCACAACCAACCACATTAATGAATCACAGTGGCTGAAAAATAATCCAGGAAGAAAAAAGAAGCAAAAAAAAGGCCAAGAACAAAGTTCAATTTTAAGCTAGGTCCCAACCCAGGACACTGAACAGTGTGACAAAGCAGTCAAAAAAAATCCCTAAGATTAAGAAGTAGTTCATCCAACTAAAGGCATCTTCTTCCTGGACAATATATATCATCATTAATGAAATTTTTAACAAGTCACTAAGACAGTTGCTCAGAACTGCTCTAACTTGTGCCACAGCTCAAAGGGCCAGTCCAGATTCATCCACTGCTAGTTCTGCATTTCCCTGCCACATTTGTGCTGCCAACTGACAGACCTGCCCTTTAGGGTCTTTTAGGAATAGTCTGACTTTAATTACCATTAAAAAAAATATTTAATATCTGTCAATTTATTTCACAATTCCTGACACTATATAAACTAGTGAGCATTTGATTCATACTAATAAGAACATAGACAAATATTGACTACAGAAAGTAGAAGTGATGATCAATTAACACTGCAGGAACACAGTATCACATTAAAATCTTCCAAGTAATGACTGAGTTAGTCCTTTTAAGTGAAAACAGCACCTGGGAAAACATTATTGGAATGCACCATTAAATAAAACCTCTGGACAGGGCTGAGTGGATGTCACCAAGACTTTCTGAAGAGGCAGACTTTTCAGGCATCTTTTAGAAAAGGCAGGTCCTTTTTAAAAGAAGCATGTCAAACCAAGTTCCAGACACTATGTTACCTTTTCTCAGTTACTGTTCAAAATTACATCCTACTGTGCTAGTGTCTCCTGCCCAGGCATTCTCTAGATTCTGTTAACTTTGATACAGGCTGGAAAAAGTGCAATACCCTGGGAGACACTGAGGCTCATCTGCTCAGTCCACAGGCAAGCAGTTAGACTCCCAGTGGCTCCTACAGCAGTGTGAAGTGTGCAAGACCCTCTTGCTCTTTTTCAGACTGCCGAAACAGCCCTAAAGCTGCCAAGTTGCTGACTTCATAGCACAGCTATTACTCAGAAACGACTTAAACAGAAGCAGACAGATGCAGAAGTAATTCACATAAGAAGAAAACAATTTAAAAGAGTTAGTCTAAGTTTATTATTCTTTGATTAGTTTCCCCATGACCCAACTGCAAGTTGTTTTAACTTTTCAAAACCTGCAAAACAATCTTGAAAACAACTTGGAAATTAAAGATCATGCAGCTCCATCATTTAAAATCATTAAAATTAAGAATATGCCACAATACACAGTGGCCATTGAGTCATGAAAATAGCTGCACAAAGTTTAATTGTGCTTTGTTCTGGTAAGTGACAGGAGAGACACTTTTTTTGTCGTAATTTCCCTAAAAAGAAAAAAAAATAAATGTATTTGTCAGTGCAATTAAAAAAAAAAAAATCATATTGCCAGCTAACACTGGAATCCTTTAGATTCTCCATGCCTGTGTTTGCACTCTACAAACGTCTCTTGGGTCTAATTGGTTCCATAATGCCTCCCATTACGCCTATCTTCATTGCACTGCTCAGAAACTATAGACCATATCAGCCCACTGTAAATTCACTGTCTATACATGTCTTACCAATCATACAGACCCAACTGGTTAACTTCCTATCAGTTAATGCCATTTGATTGTAGGAATAAATGCATATTATGTTTAAATGCAGGCTCTATAGCATAAGAATCAACCTATTTAAATATTCATTTTATAATTCCAGGACTAACGTGCAATAGATTTAACACAGTATTTTCAGCCAACATATGCTGCTTTTGCAAGTAATCCATGACACATGCATTATATTCTTCTTACAGAAATATTTAAAACTTTACAGAGGCACTGTGCTTCCAATGATGGTCTTTATCATGAAAATTACTAGGTATTCTTCTATAATTTATCCCCAAGATACACATTCTAAGTCATGTTTTTATACAAAGTGCCTTTAGTGGGAGCACTGAAAATTGCTTCTAACAGTTTGGTCTTACTATCACTACAAATTAACAAGATGAAATCTGTCCAACAGGCGAGCAGTCCTAAACAAGAATTAAAATTACTTTTCACCAGGGGTCCTCAACCTGGATACTGCAGCCTCAATCAGACTTAAGACAGAAAGTCATGAACATCCTGTTCTTTTAATATTTTTCAAAAGAAAGGAAGCTGCAGTTCACATGTTCTCCAGAACCGCTCTTTTAACACTTCGAACCTCAAACTCATGGCTGAACCAGGGTTGTACAATGGCCTTACTGTTAAAACAATCAACTGCGATTCAAGTATTACCTTTAATTCTTCAGACGGATAGATAATGTTGTATTTCACTATTACACTAAAGGTTGCCTTCAGACTAATGGGAATAAATAGGTTCCTTTTTACTTAATCAAGTGTCACTGGGAAAGCACAATGTCACAGTAATTAAAAGAAATATATGTGCCTACTTAGATGCCAGTATACATAGATATAGCTCTGGCTAAATAACTTCATTATTTGTTATGATGCTCATGCTATGATTACCAGCTCACCAAAGTCCGGCCTGGATAACTAATTCTCCCTCATCTTTGTGCTAAGACCAGAACGTGAGCCTTCAACTTCAGTTTTGCGAGAAAAATATAAATCTCTGAAAAGAGGCAGCTGAAAAGACCTTCTCCATCTTAAAATACAATATTTTCATAACTGAAAATACTATTGTAATCTTATTATATATATTCATTGCATAGAAGGATTATCCACTATGTCTTCATCATGAGATTCCATTGTAACCAAGAGCTGTAGTTCTTTAGTATAATTTCATATTGAAGCTGAAGTGTTCAATTTTTTTTAGGCAATTTGCAGAAATTATGTAAAGTTTCCCTATGATAAAATATCATTTTGGTACATCAGCCTAACAGAAGCTTAATTAATGGTCTCCTGGGCCTCTTTTCCACCGGAGCCAATCTGTTTAAGAGTCTTAAACTTGCTTACAGAGGGGTCTAACCATGAACCAGGAATAATTCTATGTGGTTATGACTGAGATCTGCTTAAACATTACACTTAACTGACACTAATGAATCAGAGAAATTATTCTTCACCAAATTCTACCACCTTGAAAATTAACAGAAGAAGCTGAAGCAAGTAAGTTAGTATCACCATTTATTGGTATAATGGATTACTATCTCCACAGAATGGACAACAGAGTACTTCAACAGATCCTCTTACTGTTCATCCACATTGGTTAATTGGTTAAACAGATCTTTTAGCAGTGACCAGTGTGCTATTCAGTAGACACATTTTTGCACACAGTCATCCAGACAAGGCATTTTTTACATCCTTGACTGTTACTCAGTTTTCACTCTTATCTAAACCAGCATGTGAAATACCAATACACGCTGAATATAACGTAACTGAGAAGCTCCAATAGGCATCTTAGAAAGAGCTTTTAAAATTTTTAACCATGAGACAACAAAAAGAAAATACAAGAAGTCTGCATCTGGGAAATGCATTTGTGTCAATAATACACTGAATATTACTACAAGTTCCACAGTGACTTCTGCATCCATAAAGAGTTCACTGCAAGACTGGAACCTACAAGCCCCAAACCACACTTGTTAAACAAGCAGGACCCACGCATCTGAGCCTGTATTTTGCTGAAAAAGGTATCTTGAATTTTGTACTACAGCCTCTGAACTCTCCGCACTGATTTCTGCAGAAGAGTTTGGTTCTGCCCATTTAAACTTAATGGGCTCTATCCATTTCAAATGTAGCCGCTACTTTTCAAAGCCAGACATGAATGAGTACTTTTGATGCTCCCGCTCTTCAAGTTGGCCCACGAGATGGCTCAGTTCAATCTGCTGGGGGCCTACCTACAGGACTGTGTGACTGTCTGACTGGGAAAAAACACCGAGAAGCGAAAGGAGAGTGAAAAGCAGGCCTGTAAGAGAGCTGTGCGCGCACGCTGCACGCTAACGGTCTGCAAGGCGCGTTAGGGCAAGCGCTTAGCCAGCAGAGAGCACGGTGTGCAAGCAGGCCCCGTGCCCCTCAGACTGCACACAGGCGTCAATCCTGTCAACTCCCGGCCAGCCGCCTGACGAGCGGTGTTTTAAAGGCCATTCAGGAAAACACCACCGTTGCCCTACACGCTAACGCGCTGGGCCCAGCCCTTCTCCCTGTGGAAGCGGGCTTGCGGCGGCTCCGCGCCGGTGCGGCCCGGCCTGTTCCCGGGGATGCCCCGAGTACTCCCAGCTTCGGCCCACCGGGAAACAACAGACGCCGCGACCCGCCTCGACCGCCAACTGTGACGTCAGCGCCATCACGTGCCCGACCGCTGCACGCAGGCCTCGGCGCGTGCCGCCCGGGGGCCGCCGCCGACCCCTCCCCCCCCAGCCCCCCGGGAGTCGCAGCCGCCGCCCNGCTGCGGCCCGGCCCGGCGGCCGCGGCCTTTACCTTTTCCTGCTCCTGGCGGAGGCGGCCCACCAGTGCGGGGGTGAGCGGCGACGCGCCGCCGGGGGCCTCCATACCAGCCGGGCCGGCGCTCTCTGAGGGAACCACTCCGCGGCGCGGAGGGGTGACGAAGAGAAAAGCAGCTTGGCCTGGCCGGGCCGGGCCGGGCCGATCTGATTTCAGCAGGGCGAATGAGTCCTATAGAAATGTTTGTGGAGGACGAAGCGCCGGCTCCAGAGCCGCATCCACGCGGGGGCCGCCGCCACCTGGGCCCGGGGCGCCGCTGCCGGGGGAAGCATCTCACACTCGCATTCTGGGCCGTGCCGCCGCCTAGGCCCGGCTGCTGCTGCGCCGGCGGGCCGGGAGAGCGCCGGCAGCTCGGTGCCGACCGCCGCCTGCCGCCGCCTGCCTGCTGCACTCTGGGTAGCCAGCCAGCCCGCCAGGCGGCCCGCCGCGCCCGCGGGAGGCACCCGGCTGCGAGCCGCGAGAGGCGGGCGCTCCCCACCCCCTGCCCGGCCCGGCGCCGCGCCGCAGCCGCCGGCCCTGACGACTTCCCCCGCTGCAGCGACCGGCTGGGGGCGGGGGGCAAAGCTGCTACCCTCCGACCCCCACGGCGGGGTCGGGCAACCTTCCTGGGGGCGGTGGGCGGCCGCCCCCGGAGTACGGCCTGTGCCTCAGCCCACTGCTCGCACCACGGTGCCTTTGGTGCTGCGGCCCGGCTGCTCCGGGTCCCGCATTTGGTTGGATCACAGGCCCGGGGTACATAGGCCTTTGGCTCGGAAAACCGAACCACGGTCTCAGTGGTGTTGCGATCGGCCTACGGTGATCCTAAATAAACACTGTTTTATGACAGTGCGGTGGTGTCACATTTACGGATCCCAGCATGTCCACTGCAGAGTAAATGGCTGAGTAAACAGTAGGGTGCTATGACCTGAAGGACTGGACTGCAAAATACTTCTGGCGCACTGGAATCACTTAGAGCAGCACTCAGACCTGCCTGGGTGGAAGAGTTGTTGCACAAGAAGCAAATGCAGCCAGACACAGTTGGGACTAGCACAAAGTAATTTATGTGCAGTAAATTCAGTAGCTAATTTCATGAATGGCATTAGACAAGTCCAGAGTAACACACTGGTAATGGAATGGAGCCATGCTTCAACAGCATGCTGGATCACAGCACTGCTGAAGACCTGAATAACTTAACATGGTGCTTGGTCGGCTGTTGCAGCTGTAACAGGTGGATTTAAACTTGTAGATTAAACCTCCAATATGTGGGTTCTGTTATAGACCTTGTGTTCACTGCTTCACCTTTCTCTTAAGTGAACAGGTCTTTGTGAAGACCCACCATGCATGTTTGCCGTCAGAGAAGAGTGGCTTACATTAACTGGCCCACAGGTACTGGCCAGCATGTCATTAGGTGGAGGTGCATCTTCCCTATGTTTAGATTAGGGGTTTCCTTCTAGCACAAAAGAAACACTCCCTTTCCATGAGCAGAACTAACCCCATATTCACTACAAAACAGCTGTCACATAGATGACACAGTATGTGCTGTGCACTTTTCTAAATTCAGATTCCCATCCCCCTTAAAGAGCTTGTTAAAGCTCTACAGATGAGGAATTTAGAAATAATTTTCAAAGCATGGTTACTCAGGCTGGAAGTTAGCTTTCAGCCAGACTTTAGTACAGCTTCCAGTTTTGCAAATAAAAATTTGCAACTGCAGCTGGGCAGTTTGGTTTATTAAATAACTACATCCCTAATCTTCCAAGAATAATTGAAAGTTGGCTGTAATCTCTGGCACATATTTGTCTCCTCAGGATTCTGCAGCCTCTGAATGGGTGAGAGACATCTAGATATTGTCATCAGAAAACAGCTCATCAGCAAAATAATAGCTCAAGATAAATAGGCTATGAGCACTTAGAAGGACCCCAAGATTTGTATAAGTAACTCCCTTTCAACCTGCTTAAAGCCTTCTCTAAAGTTTTCTCTGGTTGACAGGGCTCACAGAGGAGGTACTATAAATATACATAATTTTTAAATGCTCTAGTTTGATCCTGTTTCATCCTGGCTGGAGGACAAACCAGATGCACAACACAAAGCTATAGATCTTAAGATTCCTAATCCTGACTTTAAAAAAGTGCTTAACTAACAAGAGGAGCCACTAAGTAAAGAGTTTCATATCACGAGGCTTTAAGTAGAGTGTAAAGACATGCAATAGTTTCTCGTGTTTCCTGTTCAAGGGCTTCAGCATTTCACAGGCCACTAGTACATTATTTAGTCACTAAATGTATTGTGCTGAAGTCTTCTGACAGTTGGCCAGAATAAGAGGCTACATCATTATCAGAGTAATGGCTGTATGCTGGTAGATGTACTGATGATAGTATGGAATAATTTACTGGATCCTTTTGTACATTTTGGGTTTAATCTGCCAATGATTTGCAGAAATGTTCTAGTAGTGACAAACAGATGAGAGACAGCATTTGCCAAGGAGCGTGAAGCTTGTCTCTGGAGCATATTGTTTTGCACTTATAACCTGTACAAAACCATTGTCACCAGCTGAACTCTATGGAATAGAAAATAAATAAAATAGAATTTTGGCCTTTTAAACTGAAGATTGTAGTTTACCTGTTTACTACATTACATCTTTTAGATGCCATACCAGAAAATTTTCATAGAACCTTGGGGAAGACTCTGAAGAACTCTGTAATTAAGAGAAAGGCAAATCGGGAAAGCATAGATGTTCTGTTGCAAGTGACTGCTTAGCACAGATGTGGCTGCTGGCAGATGTCCTACCAGGACCCAAGCTAGATTGGAAAATAAGAAATAAGTGTCATTTCTGGGTTCGATATAAACAGGTCAGCTTTGGCTGTGAGAGCAGAGGAATAGAAAACAAAGTTTTGGAAAGGTGAAGTTAAAAGTTTGCAGCAGAGAACCTCACACCAGGGGTAGGACTTAAAAGACTTTATTTGGTGAAGAAGCCCTGTCTTCCCCTATACTCTTTAAATGTCATTCACCACCAATCCCCAAAGAGGGCTTGCACAATGGAAGAGGAAGACAATGAGAGGACAAAAAGAGGAGTCAAGTAGAGTAAAATACCTGAGCCAGTTTTTACTGCTTAGAAACAAAGGGCAAACCTTGACACCTCTCTTTTGTAAGACCAGAAACTTGGGTCTGAAAACATGGATTGCAACAAAAGTTCACAGATAAGGACAACAGACTTAAGAACCAGATCATACTTGGAGCTCATTCGTGTACGTGCAGATCTACACAAAAAAGAGTTGTGTTTGGATCAGCTGGAAAGTGGGTACCAGGAAAGAGTGAATAACAGGAGCTCATCATTATCAAATAATTCTGAGACAGATCCTATGAAGACCACTTCTGTTGTCAGCACACAGGAGGAGTGATAACATGAATAGTGAATGAAGTCCCCAGGCTGACATCAGACTCCCTGATCTGCCATAGGCAGATGTCATACTCAGTCTTCTGTCATGAAACGGACATGCTAGAATTGTTTTTCTTGGGTCCGACTCTGAACTAGATGTCTTTAGGTGTTGGGCTTTTTTAACCACAACTGTTATAGCATAGTACGTCACTATGGTTGTAGACAACCTGTCTTTTACATAGCTGACTCCAAGACTTGAATCAAGGCCTAACATTATTAATTCTAATGGAAAGTTTATGAAATATATTGCCGCTCTTAGAACAAAAAAAAAAACAACAACCCAAAACCTCCTGAATCCTCATATTGAAGTGCAATCAAAATGCCACAAATCCAGGTCTATCCTAGAATTTTATGTAATTCTGACTAACACTCACCATGCATGCTCATTTTAAACTTCTAGCAAACTCTCAAGTTCATTTGAAGATTAAAAGCTTTTCTTTGTTGCTGTGACTTGCCAGGAGAAGTGCACCAGCAAATATTTAAGAATAACTGTCTCTGCTCCACCAGTGGTAATTGAATTTTTTTCCTATCCAGAAGTTTTATTCTGAACAAGACCACTATTAACTTTTCCAATGCATATTTTTAAGATTGCAGATATGTCTTCTTGGAGCTCTTTCCTGCAAAAAATTACAGCGATGAACCTCCCTTCCTCCATTGGCAGATCTGGAAGGAAACCCAGTCTCTCTTTGTTCAGTGGAACATGCAATGCTTGTAGAACCATCATCAAAGTCTGCATTTTCTTCAGTCCAATCGACTTGAAACAGACAGCATTTTTGGTTTTGGATGATGACAATGGAGTCAAAGTACACCTAGACACCTTTCATTGTCTAGGTGTAGAACAACTAAGGCTTTTAAATGGTTATTGGTCTGAAACATCAGCACACAATAATGGTGATAGCATGTTCCTCTCATGCTGTTTCTCATTAGAAAAAGATAAAAATCTTCAGGAATTTCATGAACATGTTCCTCATTTTTCAATTACGTAACAAGACTTAAATGTAGTTTTAAGGGTATTAGGTCATAGCTAACTGTTCATTTGCTCAGTTTCACAAACATTTCCTCTTATTTTCCATAAATCCACCCAACTATCCACAGGTAACCTTGTGATATCTGAGGAACAACAAACTGCTGCACCCTCAGGTTCAGTTTTTCAGCAGGACCTTGTACTAAGTAGATTGATGTCCATTTGTTTCTCCTCTGCAGGAAAGAAAAAGGGGCTTGATTTTCTGTTATATTAAGGTTGAAGCTCCTGGACCTTAAAGTCCATCAGTACATTTGTAGCGATGAAGAGGAGCCTGAATTTGTATCTTGTACTCCATCAAGATATAGCAAATAGTCAAAAATTACTGGTGTTTGCATACAGACATACACATTACCATGCACATCTGGGAGCAGCTATTTAAGAAAAGCTGGGAGAGACTAAAAGCTTTCTGGTAGGACCATCTATAGAAATTACATTTCCTGATCCAAAAGTCACTTATGTAAAAACATAGTATCTCTGGAAGGCAAGGTAGCCAACTATTAGTGTGCATTATGTTTTAATCTTATTGTGTGTTTGATAATAACAACAATATAATTTATTTTATGTTACTATCATGCAATAAAGCTCCAGGCCCCTTGCAGCAACACAGCTGACTGTATCCTAGCTTTTATACCATGAGCAGTGACCTGGAAACCCCAGCTTTTCTGCATGTAGTCACACCCAAGAGGAAAGCCTGACTCAGAAAAGATTAGTGTCACTTTGTTTTTCCCCTTATCTTTTCTCTGTAAAGGAGGAAAGCTTTCTGATCATGGCAGTGTATTAGTAAAGATAGCCTGGAGAGCTGAATACCTTAAGGACTTCAATCTCCTCTCATATGTCCCACAATTGAAGCTAGTATATCTCTGTTGACTTTTGTGGTGATTTATACCTGCATTAGTGAAAGGAGAATCAAGTTCTAAGGTTTTTATGAGGAATACTGTGAAACTTCTTCTTTTGGGTTCTTACATACAATACCAAATTCACATTTCCATTAAACAGAAGATTGAGACACTAAAGATATCTATCTCCCAAACTATTTAGTGGTGTCCTCATTTGCTAAGGTATACTCATACAGGCCCAGGGAACAGATACAGAAGTCTTCCCACTGCAAGTGCACTAGTATTTGGACACAAACTCTTCAGTACAGACACTGACAAGCATGCATTCAGCTTGCACACACCAACCAAAGCTGGTAGCACATAATATTGGTACAAAGATCTGAATTTCACTTTTGCAAGCTAAAATAAGGCTGTCAGACTTTGTCCCACGGCAGCGTGTTTAATACAAGTCATGCACCAGGTCTAGGCCCTAGCCACCTGTGTCAGACTCATGAAGAATTCTCAACCAGAACTGGCCTTGTTAATTGCTGTTTTACTGGGTGTTTGTACAGGGGGAGTGGGGTGTGGTGCTCCTGCTAATTATTGATCAAGAGCAGGCTATGCAGCATTATTTTTTGTTGTAGCAGAGGCAGCCAGTTTGACACCATTAAACTCTCAGCTGTGGTTTCCAATTTGAAGGCCCAAAAGGAGGTGTACTTGCTAAAGGAGGATTTTGCAGTCTTTTTTTCAGGGTGGTAAAGTGACACTTGTTCTGAATAAGTGGATTCTCTACACTGCAGCAAGCCAGCATGGTGGCCTTCAATTCCTTCCCAAAGTTTTTACCTGAGTTTCCAGGGCTGAAGTAAAGATTTTAACTACCAAGGTTGGGTTTATCATGACTTTCAATTAATAACTTTGTCTATCCTTTTAATTGTAATTTCTTATTCACTTCAGGGAACTATTTACATATAATTACATATACTTATTTATACACTTTGACAGATGCACTCATATGAAAACAGGACATTTCCCTGACAAGCTTAAACCTGCTTCCCTATCATTCAACTTCCTTTTCATTTCATCGTTTGTTTTGTTTCCTGATTTATTCTATTCCAAGACAAGACATTCTGTTGCTAAAGACATCTTTGGTTTCCTGATATCCTACCAGTTTTGTTTCATACCTTTTAGTAAAATTCGAAATTATATTAAGCATTGCATTAATTTTTAAGGAAATAACTGAGAACTTTGGCAAGCTGAAGAAAGCCAGAAACCAGCATCCTCTACTTCTGCTGCTATGAAACCAAAAGCATACTATGATTCGCTTCTGCATGCCCTTTATTAATCATGTCTCAGCTACTGAGACAGTCTTCATGGCTTCAGTGGAAGTACTTACTCCTCAAGGGAGAAAAATTCAGTTCAGATGACATGTCTAAGACGGTTTCTCTGGAGGCTTTAGGCCGAAGAGATTCATAGCACAATGTGAACTTTTTCCTGCATCACCCAATCAAATCTGGCCTTGGTAATAGCAAGAAATCATAACCATCTGAATTCTAATCCATGGCATATGTAATTGGGGCTGGGTGGTCTCATTATAACTTCTAGCAGAGCAAACCTCGTCTCAATAAACCATGACTGCAGGTGGCACTTAAAATGGAGGTCTCTAAACTCAAGTGGTGTAAATCCAGGACTTTTTTTACCACTGTTGAATTCATACAGCATCATTGGTAATGAAAATGTAGCAAAGCGAGTTAGCTACATTTTTTCTGACTTCTGAAGATTTTCACTAGATATTTACCAGCATTATTTAGAGGAAGGGGAGGGGGAGAAGACTGTAAGTGTGTATTTTTTGTGTGCAATGATGTAAATTATGAATACTTGAGCAAACCTCAGAGAGATGACCCCAGACATTTAGACTAGCAGGGCCCCAAGAAGGAGAATGCTTACAAAAAAGCCATCTGTGTTTTCAGGACATATGTACAAATAGATCTGATTTTATACAACACAACAAATTAGGTTTGATTAGACTCATTCTGTGCAAAAGATAAATAGGTATTTCCACATCCTTTGGCATATCAAATGTAATTGATCTGTGTGGCAGTTTAACTGTTCTAATCAACCTGAACAGGGCAGCATATGAATGTATAAGATGGGCCTTAGTCTGCCTAAGGCCCATCTTAGTCTGCCTCTGTTTACATGCATTTTTTGTGTTACCTTTCAAGAAAATTGCCACTTTACCTTGTTTTTGTTTCAAGGTACTACACAAACCTGGTCTACTTTGCCACAGCAACAGCTAGCAGATGTCCTTGAGCTGGCGTCTCCATGTTTTAATATTTGCATGGAAAATTATAGATAGTCCAAAGGAAATCTCAACCAATAGCCAAAACATCGTCACGTATGCTGGCAGGACTCAAAGGACAGCTTGTCTGAATACCCATTCACCAGGATTTTTGATCGGTGGTGGTAGCTAAATAAAGGGCAGAGCTAGCAACATATACCATTCTCAGCAAGCAAAGTAGGTTGGGCTGACTGTGAGGAAGAACTGCCAGTTTTGGAGCAGACACTATTGCTCTTTGCAAAATAATGAATTTTTAGGATGAGAAGGCAATGATATGGGAACTGCTGTTTACATACAGAACTGATGCTGATGAGCAAAGGGTATTATTGTAGTTCACTGAAGGGTAAATTCTATTTTTTTACATTTGATTTCAATGTATTTAGAATTATTTGGTTTGTTTGGTTGTTTTTTTTTTTTTTCCCAAAACATCTACAACTGAAGAGGCAAATTTATATATCTAATATATCAAAATAAATCAGGAAGTGACAGAATAAGGATCTGAAGATTTTCAATAATATGTTTCATTTTAAAATTACAAGAGCACGAACGCACAAAATTGCAAAGGCCTCTATCCAACAAAGCATTTACATGTATACTTAATTTTAAGTCTCTCTACAGTCACGCTTTGCTGAATTGAGGCATAATAACGGTAAACTTCTAGGCCAAACTCTGGACTGAATTCAGTAGATGCAGATGTCTTTAAAAGGAAACAATATGTGTGTATAGCAAGCACATCTCTAGACACGCATGCCTGATCACTTGCATTCACGTTCTGAAATTGTCAAAAGCAGGAATATTTGTTTCCCTAGATTTAAAATACTTGCCTTATTTAACAAAGAGACACAGAGGTGCTTTACTCTGCCAGCAGAAAAAAATGGTCTCTGCTCAGAAGACCTTACAGTCTAAACTTTAGACAGATGAATAGCAGGTAAAACTTAGGAGCTGATGAGAATGGAGAACTGGAGTAACAGGCTCACATGGTTATTCATTGTAGACATGTGTGTTTTGTGGTTGCCAAGTTCTAAGTTTTAAATATAGAAGTTTACTTTTATGTAGAAGTAATAATTATTAACAGATCACAAATCTTAGGGGGCTCTACAGATCATTTTGACAATCCGGAGTGAATGAGGGTTTTGCCACTCATTTCAACAGTCAGGCTTTTATTCTGAGTCTCTGCTTTAACCCATTCATCCCCAAAAGAGAGTGCATAGAAATCTTGATAACCCAGCCAGGTCTCACCTGACCTGTATAGCTTAGAAGCCTGGGTGCCAACATCTGCCAACTCTCTGCTCTCAGAAGAAGGATGCATCCTTCATTGCATAGCTGTAAAAAGCAGCACGCTGAGCAGCAACAAACCCTCCTCCAGCTCTTCTGTATAGCAAAGCCTCCTAATTAGCCTTGCTATCATCTAGAAGCCAAGTAGGAGATGCTTACAGAAGAGGGATTGCTGCACGATGCCTCTACCTGCCCCATTTTTCTGAGACAAAAGGTATGTGGAAACACAGTGGTATAGAACTGCTAGGTGGGGTGGCCATGCTCAAAGCTGTCCCCCGCTCATGCATACCCCAAGAACCACCAGTGCCCCATACCCCTGGCTCACACAGGAAAAGAGTTTTAAAACTAGCAGCCAGCAGCTTTCACTATTAACTTTCAGTTTTGACACAGCTGAGAAGTGGAAGTTTTGAGGAAGTCTGGGTCCAATTTTTATTTTTAGATAAAGTGCCAGGGAAATAAATCACACAATAATAATTGTCAGTAATTTTTATAGGAGAACTGACAACTCACTGTAGTGACTCAGTGACTTGCTGAATACTTCACAGCATTGTGCAAGCACTTTCATACATGATTAAAAGAATTTAAGGGATCTGGGCTTTGTTGAAACACTTTGGAAGTGTTTCGGCATGAGGTGGGAAGAAGGTAGCAACTTTGCCACTCTAAGTAATCATGCAAAGTTATTAGAAATATACCAACTCCATATAGTTCAGAAACTGCACCCCACATTAAGATATATAAAAATCACTTATTACAGGAATAGAAACTAACCTTAAAGTCACTGTTAAAGTTGGAGTAATACGTGGGTTGGCTGCACTCTTGCCCAAAATTTAATCAACCTGTTGGATAGGAAGAAAGCTTTCCAGAAAGATGATGGTAGTAACAAAACACCTTCGGAGTGCTAACAAAGATAACCCTCTAGAAAGCAGAGGCTTTTTCTTCATGTATTCTTGTTGTTGCTGCTGTTTGGGGCGGGGGGGGGTTAGGATGCTTTCCTGGGTTTGGTTGGGGGGGGGGAAGTTTTTTTGTTGTTGTTGCTGCTGGTTTTTTTGTTTCTTCTATTTGTTTTGGAGTGTTTTTTTTTTTGTTGGGTTTGTAGTTTGGGGCTTTTTTTAAAACATCTCTCCAAAATTCCTATGTAAACTCAAAGAGAAGGCTATGATGCCCCTCTAAAGCAAGGCCCAAGTTCTAAGTAAAGAAACTGGCATAGTTCAGTGACTTCAGCGTGGCTCCATGCTGCCTGAAAGGTGCATTCACAGAGAAGTTAATGCAGTATCTTAGTCTGAATTACCTCCTTTTTATCACTGTCTCAATGCTATTTAGATATAGGTTTGGGGGTTTTTTCCTAGTTAAATGTACTTGTTAAATTTTAATGCTCTTTTGAAACACCAATGAATTCAAATACCACTGTATGCAGCTTGCTGGGTCCAAAGAGTCACACAGCAGGTCCGAGAGCTGTACCCAAGACATGCTGAAGTAGTTCAGCTACAGCAGAGGATCTTTTTATTTCCAGTGTAGGCATGATGTAATAACCACCCAGTTAATAAGATTTAACTACTTAGCCATGTCCCATTTATTCTTATGAAACACTGTAGTAAGCTATGGTTGAAGCAGATCTTTCTCTAAATTGCCCCACATGACAATCTGATTTGCTGTCTCCCAGCAATGCAGATCTTCAGCACCTACAGGCACTCTGCTGTCTTTGTGAGACAGGCTTGTCCTTGTCCAAGTCATTGCACTAGCAGTCACTGTCTGCTTTGCAAAGACAAAGCTGGTGGCAGCCACCCCTGAGTACACACAGTTGCAATGTGTTTGCAATATTGCATGAACTCAGACTTCAGAAAAAAATTAGTATAGCAATAATAGAATTAACCAGATATTACTTGTGAATGAGAGGAAGTAAATACTAACTTGTTTAACTGCAAGTGTTCTTTTGGCTGGGACAATGCTTTCTTATACAGCTGAAATGCTGAAAAAAAGGAACAAGTAATTTCCTTTTACGCTTAGAAGACAACCCCAATTATTTGTTGAACTTAACTGTGATGGACAAGGAAGTATAACACATAGGTCTGGAGATATTAAGGCAAGATACTATATCAGCTATCCCAACTCACACTACAAACTTACAAGACCACTGAAATACTCCTGCATTAAGTTTAATACTTATACTTTGATGAACAGTTTCTACATAACTAAAGAATATTTTTCAAAGACATCTTGGAGCGGTCCAGAAACACCAAGACACATAGAACCCATTGCAAATCCTAGCAGAGAGTTTTTAGCAGGTACTTTGAAATGGCTTCTTTACTTCCAATTTCAGCTTCAGTTTTCAGATATTCTGATATTTCCCTGCTCGTTGAGAAAGCTCCCTAGAACCCTGTAGCTTCTTCCTAGGAAGAATGCTTATACATTGTATTCGAGTAATTTCTCAATCTGCTTTTTATACTGAAAGATACAAGAAGACAGCTTGTGGCCTTTATAGCATGGGCAGGTTACCAGGAGAGTTTATGAAAGAGTAGAGGAATTCTTAATTTGACTACTTACAATGCATCATTGGTCATCTCCCCTTTCAACCTTGCCAAAAGGTTCTGCTTTCTTTTGGAAAAAGCTATTTACTCACATTAAGAAGGACATAAGCATGTATCAGTTCAGGTAGCCCTTGGTCTCTCAGCCTGTTTCTGTGGACACGAGCACTATTTGTGACAAACCAATTTGGAATTGCATAGCAGGTAGAACTTTAAACCTTGTTTAAATCTAAAGCTCTAGTGCTACTTCTAACAGCAGCTTTCGTTTCACTGAAGTATTTTCTTTTCACAGAAGTGGATTTCAACTAATCTCAGACTGACTTGAGAGAACCCTTTGCAGATCCCAATGTCATTACAGACTGTTTGCAAAGGCTTGTCGTTGATTGTTGCCAACAGTCACTGGTGGACAGAGGCTTTTCTTCCCCACCAGCATCTTCTAGAGGGACTGCCTGTATCTCTAATATGGAGCTGTTTTCTGAACATGAGTGCCACCATGATTTGATTGGTAACTAGCACAAGAACCTGCATATGAGTTTGTTATTAGAATCACAGAATCTATAACTAGTTGGAAGAGACCTCAAAGAGCATCCAGTCCAACTCTCAACCCAGCACTGAAGGGTCAACACTAAACCACGTCCCTAAGTCGTCAGGTCCACATGGTGCTTGAACACACACCCCAAGGGATGTTGACTCAATCACCACCCCAGGCAGACCATTCCAATGTTTGATAACCCTTTCAGTGAAGAAATATTTCCCAATATCCAGCCTAAACCTTACCTGGCACAGCTTGTAACCATTTCCTCTAGTCCTGTCACTTGTCATAGTATCATAGTATCGTCAGGGTTGGAAGAGACCTCACAGATCATCAAGTCCAACCCTTTACCACAGAGCTCAAGGCTAGACCATGGCACCAAGTGCCACGTCCAATCTTGCCTTGAACAGCTCCTTGTCCTCAAGGAGAAGAGGCTGGCCCCCTCCTTGTTTTAACCTCCCTTCAGGTAGTTGTAGAGAGTGATAAGGTCTCACTTCAGCCTCCTCTTCTCTAGACTGAACAATGCCAGCTCCCTCAGGCACTTCTGGGAGGTCACATGCTCCAGGCCCTTACCAAGACTGAGACATGGAATCAGTGTGGAAAAGAGAGTTTCACCCTCAGCAGCATATGCAGCATCCTCCAAGAGTCATACCTTTGCCGCCCCTCTTGGGAGCCAGCCACTGCCAGGGCATCACAGCCCCATGGACCCACTCCTGGACAGCTGTTGCCACCCAGCCCCTTGCACAGTGACCTGCTTCCTATCACAGACCTGTTTAATGTCCTCCAAATCTATCCCCTGCCCTTGCTGGTGCCCTTTAGGGACTCAGTCTGTGGAGATACACCCAAAGCTCTGTACAAAAGCCATTCTTCCCTGTGCCACTTATTACCTGTGGCAGCAGCTCTTCCTATTCATCACCTAAGACCTACTTCCCTGAAATCTAATGGGAGGTTTCCCAGTCCATTTTTGCCCAAAATTTGTGGCCCTTGCTAGCTCTCACATTTAGCCTGTGACAGCCCTGTGCCATTCAGAGGTAACATTACTGAGCCACTAGCAGTCATGGCTTGTGGAAGGCAGAAGCTGCTCTATTCCCTCACAGCACAACCACTGGCACCGAAGGGATCACAAATCCTGTCAGGGCTTCCCTGTCTGGCACTAAAATGATACCTATTATTTATGGATACCCCTTTTTAAAATTAGATGATTACAAATTAGAAAATACATATCCTTAAATCTGAAAGCACAAAAAGGGGTTATAAATATGCTAAGTCATTCTTTTATGTGACCTGAATAATTATGGAAACTCTAGGAGTTGCAATTTAAAAGGATTTTCAAAACACTTTGTCTTTCAAAAGACACATCAGTAGAAGGTCATCTCTGACCTCTGCATTGTGTGGATTTTTCTGATAGAGTAGATAGACCTAAAATAAAATAACAGATGCCCTCCTGTAATTATCAAGTAGGAAGCTGAAACAAACTGAAAGCCAAAGTATCACTATCAGAATACACTCACATGGAATCAGTAGATAGATAAGCATTACATTTAAATCTCTCCAAGATTCTGTGTCTGAACTTAAAGGAAGACACTGATTTTTAATGCAGACAATACATCTGTAATTATTGTATGCTACAGTTATTATAGCAGCATATGCAAACCTTACACAGTGCAGTATGGGACCAGACTGCTCACACAGATGACCAGTTCATGCAGTCGTGGCACTCACAACACAAGCTGGAGAGAAAACCACACATGCACATCCATCTCCTGTGTTTGAGAGCTGGGCAGATCCACCCTTCTGTCCTATTAGCCATGTGCCCATCAACCTGATACTGGAGCAGCATTTCTCTGTTAAAAACCCAGGAGTGTCAGTTCTAATGCTAAGGGACAAGTGCCCTCGTGTTCTGGCACACCATGTTTTCTTTGAAATGACTTGTCCTCTTAGATTTTTAGATTAAAAACACTGAGTATATAATTCATATATACCACATAAATTTTATATTAAAAAAACCCTTAAAAGCATACCTACAGTACTTTAGTACCTGACTTGTATATTTATGTGACTATTGTTAGAAGTGACTAATTGGGTTTGATTAGCTTCATCATTAATATTCTGTCCATAATTTAACATGCTTCAATAAAATACCCTAAAGCAGTATAATGATTAGATTTCAGGAATATGTGTTTTGCAATTAAGTTGCTCTTGATTTTGATATGCAGATTAAGAAATGGTGGTCTCATTTAAAAAAAAGCTGCCCTTATTAACTCAGCAGTATACTCTGAAGATTAGGTAAGAAATCCAAGATTTTCTCTTTGTATATGCTAGTTAAAATGTATTTCAATCAAGCGTATGTGGGCAAATCAGATTTGATTAGTTTAAGTTCGCAGTCATTCTATCTAAATGAATAATGTGTCACCTAACATTGCAAAAATTTGATTAATAGTTTATCAGTTAATTAAAAATGGGGTTTAATTTTTCTTTTTTAGGAAAATGCAAGGTAGATATTCCTTGTCTTCATCATAAATGCAAATTATTTCATCTTGAATCTATTGTTCCTTGCTTGCTTCTTAGCCAACTGGCAAGAAAATAAAGCTTTTAAAGCAATCTCTTTTAGAGAGAAGTAGTAAAACTTTGTTTGCTTACACATATGGCTGCCAGTTGTCTAAATTTGAGCAGGATAATCCATGCACATCTTTATTCCTCTCCCAGGCTCTGCAGGGACTACTTTGAAGAGGCCTTGGACTGTCTTTACTCCATCTCAAAGCAGGTCCAGGAGGACTCTGCAAGTGAAGTGGATAGGCAGGATCCACAGAAGGGTTCAGGGAGAACAGAGGAGATGCCATCCACTCTAGAAAGTAAACACAAGAACCTCAGAGGACAGGCATTACTAACAGCCCTGGCCAGCCCCATGAGCAAAGCACAGCAGCAGCAGCAGCTGCAGTGTCTTCCACATATCCTCTATTAGCCAGCAAGGGTGCAAAGCCTTGCCTCTTCACAGAGACAGACCCTTGGGGCCATCAGCCCATCACAGACCCACAGGAGTGCAGGGACAGGATGGTAAGCAGAAAGCCTAAGTAAGGGCTCCTAGGAATGGGAGCTACCAAGCAGACCAGGTGTCTGAGCACAGCTGCTGTAGTGTTACACTTTGTGGATATCTATACACTCTATACACATTCTCACTAATGAACCTGTTTAGCCAGGTCAGGGAGCAGAATGAAGCTGCTGGTGATGTCTGCATTTGAGCAAGTGCTCCATACATGCCTGGCCTGTGTTGCCAGCTGTATGTATGTGCACATATATGTTTATGTGGTGTATGCAAGTGTCCACTGGCAATACACCTTCAACCTCACTGCTGGTTGGACCTAGCAGCATGGAACTACTGCAGCCTTGCCTCTCTCAGGCTGTCAGATCCTGCTTGATACATTTTCCTCTGGATATCTATGCATAACAACGTGATAAAGAAGAGAGGGGAGATTTCCTGCATTTAACATCTTAGAAAGTTATTTATAAACACCAACATTAAATAAATGATAGTGCCCCAAAACTCAAGCATGGAAAGCTAGGATACTGCCAAAGCTGTAGTTTCCTTCAAGACCTCAGTTTGGTTACTTGGTGCAGACACACCATACAGTTTTAATTATATTATCCCATATTACACTTTCTACAGTATTTTGCATGAGTAGTACTCTCTGAATTAGCAAGCATGAAACATACACATCTACACATAACATTATCCAAGTACACAATTTAAGACACTTAGCAAAGCCTCTTCTAAAGATGCTCTTACAAGTCCCTGGTACATGCTAGGGAATACAGGCAGAGAACAGTGACAGGAGGTGCCTCTTATCTCTCTGGCTAAGCATGGGACTGCTATGCAGAGCAGCCTGTGAGCTCCCTGTAAGCATCACCGTCAGAGCAAATGAGATAGGCAGGATGGTGGTTTCTCTGGTAACTTTTCAGTAACTAGCAAGAAAGTTTGCCTGCTTTTCTTCAAGAGGTATGTCCCTTTGGTTTTGCATTTCAATTTTAATGTTAAAACTAGTTCTGAATGTTAAAAATACCTACTGCAAAACAACCAGCTGAGCATCTAAGTTGCTGTCCTTCCTCCCCTTTAGCACTGCCCTTCCTGTGGCTCATACACACTGGCTCCAGTGTTCCAAGTATACAGGCCATCCCATCCTTTTTCATACCACCCAAACATTTCAACAGCTCATCCCTTTCTATCCCTCTGCAATCAAACCTCTTATTTCATGCTTTCTAATTTACTCTTCTATTCCCTCATCACCTATACTTTCCATATTTTATATCTTTGCTTTTCTGCATAAGGCAGCCTCCCAGAACTGATGGAGAAGACTATTACCCTTTCTCCTTCTCTCTGTAGCCACTGTTGCTGCCACATCAGGAAGAAATCAGCTCCTTAATTACAGTGTATGAGACAGATAAAATGCCAATTTCTCCTCCTATTTATAATGATCACTTAATTCTTCAGGCATCCCACAAAGAGCAGGATCTGCATGCTGGTCCCTCATATTTTCACATTGTTATTAATAATCTGAGCATAAGGGAAGTAAAAGACAGAAGAGATCATATTTGCTGCTGTACAATTCTATGCTGTAGCACAATAACCCTGTTTGTGAGCAACTAAATGTACCTATGTTAATAGCACTCTGCAAGGCATCATGCTTTCCTGGCATAAGCAGTCCCTTCTGACTTTATAGGCCATCTTCTGATTGATCAAGTAGAAAACCAAAAAGGGAAAGAAAATACTTATTTGATTATCCACCGGATAAAAATGGAAGAAAACAGTTAACAGTAACTAAAGCTAAAAATCTCCAGCTGCAAGTGGAAATATACAATTACAGTGACATGCTCACAGATTACACTAGACAGAGGGCTAGGAGTAACCCTGAATAATGGATCCATCAAGAAACACAATTCACTTGAGTGGAATCTAGAAGTACTCAGACTTCTAAAGATCAGGCCTGTAAAGACTAACACCTAGATAACTGTGTCCTTAAGACAGACAGAAACTAATTGGTCATGGATAATAATATAACATACTTTCCCTCCACCATTAATATGTGGCTATATTAATATATCATGGCTTGGTAATGTGGTATGAATGGGCTCTATATCAAATTATTATGTCAATGGCCCATTAAGCAAATAGTATATTAAACCAGTAGAGAAGCATCAAGTGTTTGCTCCATAAATGGGCATATAACAGCAAGTTTAGGATTTAACTAGACTCTCCAAGAAATGAAATACCATATAAGCTGCAGATTAGCAACAAATTCGCTCTACCTTGTTGGTTTCTATGTAGAACTAGACACAGGCATTTTTTATCCTAAGATTCACACTGTAGCCTATTAAAGTGAAATATTTTCATATGAAAAACAAGACAAACATGAATCACCATGTAATCTCCTTCTAACAAAGATCTTCCATTAATATTTCTGGTAAAGGTCATCAAGTCCTCTTTATCACATTATTTTCACCATGCGTAGCAGTTGTCTTTAACACTGGAAACACCAAACATGCCTCCTGTACTTCTTTCTACCTTCTCCAATATTTGAGGTCAGCTTGCCACAGAAGTTTAGTGATGGTGAAAGCTGCTGGACAGAAGCCTGTGCAGCCTAGAAACATGCCAAGCCTCCTTTTCCTGTAACACCCCTGATGTTGAAAGACATGTTGAAAGAGGTTTGACTTCTGTGCCCATTCCCCTGGAAGCCTTGGTATGAAAACTTCCAAAAAGAAAAATAACAAACAAATTCAAGTTGTAACAGGGATATTTTTCCTTCAAGAAATGTATTAGAATTGCAGCACTTGCATAGGTCATCAAGCATCTGTTTTCTGGCCCCAGTCCCCAGCTACACTGGCAGAAGCTGGACTGGAACAATGTCAAGGTGAGAAGCACCACATGACAGCAGGACAGTCGAAGAGCCACTGCCCCCACAACAGGAGGACAGTCAAAGAGCCACTTCCCCCACAATATGGAGCTCAGGCTCTGAGTGCAGCCCTGAAGGCACTGTGTGGGTTTTGCTGTACAGTGAAGGTCTCCGCCAGTGACCTTCCAGGTTTTCCTGCCTTCTCACTGCAGCTTTCAGGTGGACTCTCATAAAAGGGTGAGCTGCTCAGTACCTCCCCAAGCCTTCCAGCCCTCAGCTTTAAACGGCCTGACAAAGAAAACACAGGACTGTTTTTCAGACAAACAGGAAGAATCTGAGGTTACAAAAAGCTGCAGCGTGTCCCTGTGTGCTGACCCACCGGCACAGCACAAGGCTGATGCCCTCCAGCGTGCGGCTAAGTCGTGGCACCAACGGTCCCCCCGTCAGCACCTTCCCAACCTGCCAATCCTATATACAATATCAAGAGGCACCTTTTTTGTGTATCCTTTAACAAACTCATGTAAATGAAAGCCATGTGGTATTGATAGACACTATTACTCTATGACAAAGCTTGAAAAAAACAACAGAGAAGAGATGCAGAATCCAAGGTTCAGGCCATTTATTATAAACTGGAAAGGAATGTAAAAATAAACTACTAAGTCATTTGGTACAAACTGCAGCTGGGGGCTGGGGCCAAGTCTTCTCCTGCTGCACAAACCAAGCAGCAGCGGAGCTCTGGGGCGCACAGGCCCTGCATCCCAGGCCTTCCCAACTGCCTTTTAGTCTGGTTCGGATGCCCTGCCCTGGCAAAGAGTAAGGCTGCCCTTACTCTTTGCCTCTTCTCTAGAGCAGCATGTCTTGCCCCACTCTCAGCCTTGCAACAGGCTGATGGTGTTCCCAGCACACATCTCCTCATGTCCACCCAGCATGACTACTGCCTTAGCAGTTGGCTTTCTGTGCACCTCAGCCGAAGCCTCCTTGCTGCCTGTTCCCCTCCTGGGATTTTTCCCAAGCTCACTCCTGCCAGCATACACAAGTTACTGCTGTTCTGGTTCTCACACATAGCACAAATTACTCCCCTCCACATGTGTTTTCTGTTCACTGATACACAGATCTGGTGACAGTAATCCTCTTTCTTTTCAAAATAGTTAATGGATTCAGGCTCAGTTTATCTCCACTGTGTCTTCAGTTTTCTGGCCTCTCTGAAGTGAGCATAAAACAGTGTTTCAGACATGACACTTCTGTTCACTGTGCACAAGAGTAAAGTGCTTAAAAAGATGCGAGATTGTGAAAAATCAGTGTGGTGTCTTTCTGCCTCACTCATGCCTGCCAATATCATTTAAAAAAATCAATAGATTGCAATTTGCATTAATTTTAATAAATTTGCATAAACGCAGGCAAATACATTGAAAGCTTTGTCCCTAACAATTTTCAAGTTATGCTGGCTCAAAATGCTAGAATCAAGAGCTCACTGCAAGCAGTTGCCTTGAGGGGTTAAAGCAGGCGAGTATTGCTCTCCCTACACAGTAGAGCCTCTGCAGGCAGTGTGGGCATGGGAGCAGGGCCTGCAGCACACTTAGGAGGGATGGGTCCATTCCTGCCTACTGCGAGGCAGCCTTAGCTTTCGAGCCTACCTGAGACTCAGCTGCATGGCTTGTCCCTAGTTTTGTAGCAAAGCAGTAAAGGACCCCACGAGCTGCTTTTCTTGTAGCATATTGCTGTGGCTGGCCATGCTGCTTGCCCAGCCCTGGACCACACACTGTTTTTGACACACAGCTTCACATCACAAGTTGCTCAGCCCTGCAGTACAGCATGTATGTGAGCATTCAAAATACTATGCGCTGGTAGGTAACCAAATATGTAACTTCTAATACAACTAGAAGTAAAGCGTCCATTTGGTGGTCAAATAAGAGAGTCCAGACTAGTTTTACAACTGCAGATACTTTCTCAGGCTCAGACTTCTAGCAGCCTATACTGTTTCACTCCCATACTTTGGCACACAGCATTAGGTCCCCACAGTGCTGATCAGCCCCACATTGCCTGCAGCGGTCACTGAGCAGCAGGTAGTTCAGGTACACACAGAAATGTGGTATGACATTAGCAAATATTTCTCCCCTCGCCGCAATCTCAAGGTCAGATCTGTATGTCCACCTATCTCAGGCTCCTCCAGCAACATGTGAGCAGTAATTTCCATTTGAAGAAGGCATGTTTCTCATCTCCCGAATCCATAACTGAGCAGATATGGAATTTGTTGCAAGCCAATGGGATTGCTTTTAAAAGCGTGAGGTTTCCTGACTTTCAGTTGTGGTTTTCAGCCAGAAATTAATTCCCTCAGCCTACACAGCAGGACTGTGCCCTGCAGAAAGGACTGTCCCACTGATGCAAGGCACAGGCATTGAGTGGCACATACAGGAAAAACAAGTAATCAGGGCAGTTGGCAGGGAAAACCACAAGCCTCCTTTATCCACACCACACATCCTGATGCAGGTACTTCACAGCTGAGTCCTTCAGCAGGGTAGGTGGATGATTGTGTTGTCCCCCACAAGCAGCCATGTCTCTTGCCTCTCAGCATAGCAAGTCTGAGCAAAAGCTGTGACTTCTTCAAGGGTTTTAAGACTTGCTGCTCTGCAAAAATTATATCAGTGACAGAGAGGTGCTCTTAGGCCTCAGCAGTCAGCCACAGGCAATAAGCTACCACACCAGAACTCCCACCAGGATTTAAGGGGGAAGAAAAATGCTGCTGCCTACAGGCCTAAAATCAGAAATACAGGGGTAAAAATGAAGCAACCTTTTCTGCAAAATGTGAAAAACATCACTGGGATAAGAAAATCTGCAGTTGGTTGGAATATAAATAACTGAAATCACATAAATACACCAAGGCCTTCAACACTGCAGCTAGACTGAAGAGGAGCAATGCATTGGAAAAAATATCTCTCAAATCCAGTTCATAGAAGCTGATTTCTGATGTCCTTCAACTTAGAATATTTTTTCCCCTGTAGGAACTTACACAAAAATGACAAAGAAGGAAAAAATATATAAAAAGCTAAGAAATAATGACTTTTTAATCTTTGATGATATCTGCTCGGAGGGTGACTATCTGTGAGGATTGCAAAATTTAACGTATCATTTTCATAATGACAACAGAATTTATAGAATAAAGATTTATAGATTTTAAACATTTGGAATGAAGCCATCTGGCTCTGCAATAGCCAGCCTCAGACTCAGTGCTTCAATAGCTAGAGCTTTTCTCACTGAACAAAAGCCAAACCTCAAGTCATCAACAGCATCTGGCTATGATAAAGCCTTGCTCCAACACCAACTACACAGAGATGCACCACTGAATTAGCAGGATGCACCCGAGAAGCTGAACTGCATAAAGGGGTAGATGGAGGTGTCCTCTGGGAAGGCTAAGTAAGGCATTGAGCCTAAGTAAGGCCTTGTTGGGTTGGGAAGAGAATGATTAAAACCAAGCAGACAGACTAAATTTTTAAATTTGCTTTCATAGAGGTCAGATGCTCTCTGAGCACTTGCAGATACTCCCAGTAGGAGAGGAAGCAGCTCCTGGCAGCAGCCAGTGGGATGGTGGCATGCCAGGGAGGGTACCAATGCAGCAGCCAGCTCCATTTGCCCAGGGAAACCACTTCTACATGCCCTTACCATCCTCATCCTGGGGGTCAGAAACCCCAAAAGCCCCACTGCCCAAGCCTCAACAGGGTCAAGGTGGCCAGAGGCTCACTGTCCATCCAGCCATGAGCCTATTGTGATGCCCATTGTGAAGCCACTTCAGTTCCTCAATGGTAGAAATACAAATCTAGCAAAAGCTCTGGCATTTTATAAGTGCATTTGCACTAACGAATGTAGACAACACATTTATTGACATTGTAACAACTCCTCCAGGACAACATGTTTTAAAAAATGGAAGAGTAAAGATAAATCTCCCATAGATATTGCAATGAATCTTATACTGACATCCTAACAGCTCCGATTCAATCCTTGAATAGGGAAGAGCTCATTAAAAATATCTTCCCCACTCACTGCATGGGGCCGATGGCTCCTTCAGCCCAGCCCCAGCGACTCCCCCATGCAGCTGGTGATGCCAGACAGGAACAATTTATGGTTTCATGAATTTGATGAAGTGACATATACACTCAGATTAGTATGTTTGCAAGAATTGTAAAGGTTTCAGGCCCAGATTTTGTGAACTACAAGTTTAATTGGCCCACGATTACTATGACTGCATATGCAAATTAGATCAGAGCAATTTCACATGTAAATGACCATAAATTGGGCACGCCAAGCCTGCCGCGGACTCGCTGCTGCTCTGCCCGCACAGCTCACGAGCCAGCCCCTGAGCTCCCTACACCTGCATCTCACTGGTGCTACCCTCAGGATCCATCTACACAACAACTGCTTCATGTAATGACCAATATTGCAGGCTGTTGTAAAATGTGGCTGAAAGCTTAAGCAGTGGGCTAGGGAGAGCACAGAGCAATGCACAGCTGAGAACACAGGAGGCAAGAGGATGGTTTGTGACCCAAAGGGTGATCCAGCACCCCTTCTCTGAGGAGGCTGCTTCTCTTGCCATCTGAAATTCTAGCCCAGGCCTCTTCCAGGGGCTTGCCTCTGCAATAATTCACCAGCAACTAGGAGTAAACTTCACCCTGAAGTTTTTCTTACAGAGTTGGCTGCATTTAAGAATTTTTACAAGTCTTCCAGAGTTCAGTGCCTTTCTTCCAGGATGGTCCATTCTTTACAATGAGGGTGGTGAGACACTGGAAGAGGTTGCCCAGGGAGGCTGGGGATGCTCCCTCCCTGGAGGTGTTCGAGACCAGGTTGGATGAGGTCTTGAGTGACTTGTTTTAGTGGGAAGTGTCCCTGCCTATGGTGGGGGGTTGGAACTGGATGATCTTTGAAGTCCCTTCTGACCTAAACCATTCTGATACCATGATTCTGGGTCTTTCTTTAAGGCAAGAAGTTCCCAGAGACAATGGGAAACCCAAGCCATAGGTATGGAAGTTGAGGCTCAACTTTCATGTTTCAGGCAAGCAAGTCAGTGAATTTGAACTTGGACTGGTGCATTTTTACCCCCAGCCTGAAGTTTTTGCAGCTGCGGCATTGTGCTGCAGACCTGCCCAGAGGGTGCCCAACTGTAGGACCAAGGAGATGTTACAGCAGCAGCAGCAGCACCTGGGGACACTATGAAGAGCCACCTCAGAGCTGCTGACTCCAGATACAGCAGCTTCTGCTCTGTTTCCCTAAGTATCTTGTTTGCAGACTATATTTGTTGTTGTTCTTTTTAATGAAGAAAGACTTTAGATCTTCAGCTGTGGACTTGGAGCTCTTAAAAGAAATAAATTGAAAGGATGAAACCCTAATATTAATGAGGAAAAACAGAGCTCTGCAGGCCTGCGACAACTAATAGCCTATGCAGAGCTACAAACTGATAAAGATTTGCTGGTCTTTAGTAAGAAGTGAAGCACTAGGAGTTTTCATATAATGTGCTCTTAAGGAAGACTCCAGCATTCAGTCTATCTGAACAAGATGCTTTAGGCTCAGTTTCCTCAAGACTTTTGTGCCATTTATGGACCATTTCTGCATGGAAAACAGGAAATTAGTGCACTAAAAATGACTTATGCACCAAATTAGTCTGTTTTCATACCCACAAAGTCCCAAAGCAGCTGTATTTAACTCTGACCCAAGTATTCACCTCAGGGGTGAATTACCTAGAGAAGCTAAAGTTAGACGGAAAAACATTCACAGCTTTAGAAGCTTATTTTACATATTCACCAATGACTTCATTTTGTAGAAGCAATTGCAGATTTGGTGCACATTGTGCCACAACACAACCTGGCAGGATGCATTCCCATAGCACCAGATCGACACAGATCTTCTCTGCCTGACCATTACTGTTATTCTCATGTCTCCATTTTAGGTGAAGCTTAAAATATATTCTAATTTAAAAACTAATCTAGGGTACCTGACCTCAATAAGCTGCATAAGTAACAGTGCCACACTTACCATGCCCTACTGCCATGCCCTCACCCAGGGACAGGCACATTGGTCTTGGAATTCTGCACCAGTCTCCTTTCACATCAGCCTGTGTTTAATGATAGGGGCTGAATGGTGCTTGGGAAGGAAAGCTTAACCTGAGATGTGTTGTACAACAGCCTCCCAAACTGTGGGACCTTTTCTGTACCCATTTTCTGGGCATTTTTTCAGAAATTTAGAGATCCTTCATGTGTCAGCAGGAGGTGCCACTTGACACCTTCCTGGAACTATTGCTCAGCCTCTGAGTGGGTGATAGCCTTGGGGAGGTCACAAGCAAGAACTGGAACAGGAATTTACTTCTGCTCTCTTTAACTCAATGTAATCTCCTCTGGTTATATCTGCAAGCTAAACTCAGCAAAACCATCCTGCTCAGATGAACTCTACAAGTACATAATAAATAAATAATAACAATAACAGTTTGTGTTAATATAGCACCTCTAATCCAATTATCTGAAAGCTCTTTGCAAATACTAATTAATTAAGTCTTGCAACACCCCTGTGACATAGGTTATTATTATCCCCATTTTACACATGATAAACGAGAGTCACCAGAATGCTGCTTCCCCCAAGCACATGGTTAGCAGCACAACCAGAGCAAGCCTCAGCTGGGCAGAGCCCACAGCCTGTGCTGCAGCACCACACATCATGTCACTCTTTTAAAAAGGGGATGTTAGGGAAAGACAATGATACCACAATGGCAGAAGGGCGAGAAACTTCCAAGACATAATAACATACCACAAGAGCCAGTCCTGACACACAGCAAGGTCCAGGCTCTCAGTTGCCCAGAGGACCCCTACAGACCTGCAGATTCACAGAGAGGACAGATGAGATCATTCCTTACCTCTCCAGCCCCCAGCACAGCATGAAGCAATAATTGTATGCCTTGGGCCTTTTTCAAGGCAGGGATTGAAAAACAGAGGTGTAGGGCAAGAGCTCACATCCTGAAAGAGCTCACAGGAGCACAGGACACACATGGGCAGCTTTGGTTTCCTCCATGTGCCATGAATTTATTGCATGCCTAGAAAAATCTAATCTATGACAATTTAATGTAAATGACCCAGCCTGAAAGGACAGGTGGATGGAGGCTGGAGGGAGCAGGTGGAGCCCAAAGGTTTCCACACCAGTCTTGCCCACACCAGCCCACAGCTCAGCACCAGCTGCACAGGTGCTCACACAAATAATCTGCCCTGATGACTTTTACGTGGCTCAGCAGTTTCAATTCTCACCTTATTCATCAGTCATTTAAAAGAGATTCTAACATCAAGAAAGCAAATAATCTTTCAACTTGCATTTAATGAAAAATTAATCATGAAAAACAGTTGCTGCTCACTTTCTGCTGAAAGCAGGTTGTGTTTTTTTACATATTGGGAAAGTCAAGGGAAAATGTCTCTTAAAATGACCCTTTCCTGCTCTCTCCTTTCAGGGAAAGGTATTTGAAGGACCTTGTGTTTGTTACAAACTGTCCTACACACACTATTTTTAATTAACTGCTGTTGGCTAGAACTGCCACCGCTCCCTGGACCAACCATTCAAATCAGGGATGCTTTGGGGCACTTTGGACAGGAGCATGGTTGGAACCATCCTTCAGCTTGTTTCAACTTACCAATGCCAATGAAATGGTGCAAAAAGGAAATTGCTTACCTTCCTGTTGTACCTTTTCAAGACCATGCTGGTTTTCACCCCAGAAGAGCACTGCTGTCAAACTCAAGCCTACTGCATGCTGAGCCATGGTCTGCTTGATAGTAACAGGGGTAAAAATCTTTTCATCTGCAATGAATTCCATTCTCCCTGTTTTTAACATCCAAGTAATAAAATTCACACAGCTAAATGAAAGATGTTGTTAATTACTTCATGAACTCATTGCCAATTCACTCTTTCCCATGTTACACTGAGGTCAGTTAAGTGCCGCAGACGGTCCCTTGCTTTCCCTGGCAGCACTACACATGCAATGCCCAGAAAAATGGGTGAGAAGCTGTATTGCTTTAAGTCAAACAAGATAAGACCAGTTTGCCTAGGAAAGATCAAACAGCTCCAGTGGAGGAGAACTGGATACAGCAGCTTGTAGCAAGTGCTGTGGCTAATTCCAGACCAAAGGGGAAGCAGGATGAGAGGAAATTTATGAGTAAGCTCTTCAAGTAATGAAACGAAAGTAATGCTGATTGGCCTCATTTACAGCAGTTCAAAAGCTGATCGACATCACTGAAGTAGTGAAGGATCAACTGACAATGATTTCTGTGGTGAGGAGCAGAGATGACCTGCAGGATACAGCACAAGGAGGGTCTGGGCATGGGTACCCACAGCTGCAGGCCCCCATGACCCTTCCCATCACCACCCACACATTGCAGTAGCCCAGTTCGCTTGTGAAATGGGGTATGCAGTGCTGAGCAATGACTAGAGCAAATTACAGGCTCAGGGCTTTTGCCTCTATAAAATGGGGACACAAAACCAGCATAGAGGTGAGTTCCCAGAGACACCTGCCAGGAGACAAAGCACTGTGCATGGAAAGCACTCTCTCTGTTTAAAGAGGAGCCTGTGGATGGGTGGGCTTCACAGGAGCAGGACATTGGCCAAGGTCTCACCACGTGCTTGCACTGTCAGTGGGGCTCATTGTGCTGCCCAAGTTGACCACAGGCTCTGTGGCACATGATCCTCCTGCCTCAGCACAGTCTGGTACTCAATCACAGGAGCTAACACACCAACTAATCAAGATAAAAGTCAGTGGAATGTCAGTCACTCTGGAGCCTATTTTTAGGATTAACAGTGTTTATCTCCAAGGGCTCACAGTGTGCTCGCTCAGAGATGGGGCAGGGACAAACACTGGCACATTTGTTTCTAATATACCTTTGCTTCGAGACTGTGCTTGACCCGTGTCCAGGTCAGAGCTGTATGGGAATACATTATTTGTGAACACGGAGCCATCTGGAAAACATGCAATTCTGCTGAATTTGGAGAAACCCATCTGCCCATAGGTTGCACCAACGCCCTGATGGAACATGCGGTTTATGGAAATGTTTGAGTCTTCCTGGCTGATGTACTGTGTTATGACTAATTTTTGTAGGCCACATTGCATTAAGTCAGGATGTGCAGTGAAAACAACATGCCTGATAAAATCTTATGTGAGACAATGAAATGTTAATATATACATTTTGAAACTGTGGAGAGAAAAATGGCCTTTCCGACCCATGCATTGATTCACGTTCTTATGCAAGGACTTGAAGGACACGTATGGACATGTCCTTATGTAAGGACATGTAACCGATCTCCACAAACCTGTATGACCAAAGATACAATGTTTCCAGCAACATTTCACATACCAGGGGGGAGAAGACTAGCCCCAGATGAGAGAAGTGTTTTTAAGCTTTGCAGATTGTTACTACACACACACTGAGCTAGTTTAGTTTAGTCTCTGTACTGTGCAGAATCATGATCCACAGCTGTACTAGCTGGTTTATGGGACACATTGGTTGTGCCTCTTTGCATTGCTCCCATTCCATGAGGACCAAAATCCAAACTGTATTGGAGTGGAAAACAAAATCCCACCAAGAGTTTCTCGGTGGAGGCACAGCAGGACTGGGTGGCTGGGGCAGGGGCAGGTGAGGCTTTCTGGGGTGAGGCTGTTCAGTGAGGGATTTCTTGTAAGGGGAACTGGTTTATTTGGGGATGGTGGGGATGCAGCAGTGACGGGTCTGCAGGTGCAGAACGAAGAATAATGGGATCACAAAATGGTTTGGGTTAGAAGAGACCTTAAATTTCACAGTATCACAGTATCACCGTATCACCAAGGTTGGAAGAGACCTCATAGATCATCAAGTCCAACCTGTTACCACAGAGCTCAAGGCTAGACCATGGCACCAAGTGCCACGTCCAATCCTGCCTTGAACAGCTCCAGGGACGGCGACTCCACCACCTCCCTGGGCAGCCCATTCCAGTAGCCAATGACTCTCTCAGTGAAGAACTTTCTCCTCACCTCAAGCCTAAATTTCCCCTGGTGCAGCTTGAGGCTGTGTCCTCTTGTTCTGGTGCTGGCTGACTGAGAAGAGAGTGACCTCCTCCTGGCTACAACCACCCTTCAGGCAGTTGTAGACAGCAAGGTCTCCCCTGAGCCTCCTCTTCTCCAGGCTAAACAATCCCAGCTCCCTCAGCCTCTGCTTGTAGGGCTTATGCTCGAGGCCTCTCTTTCATCTAGTTCCAAGTCCCTGACATTGGCAGGAACATCTTCCACTAGACCAGGTTGCACAAAGTCCCACTCAACCTGGCCTTGAACACTTCCAGGGTGGATGCTGGTGTGGCAGGAGGATATTTCAGAAATATGGTGGCCAACAGGATCAAGGAAGTGATCATGTCCCTGTACTCAGCAGTGGTGAGGCAGCACCTCCACTACCATGTTCGGTTTTGGGCCCTTACTACAAAAAGTACGTTGAGGTGCTGAACTGTATCCAGAGAAGGGCAGCAACACTGGTAACGGGTTTAGAGAACAAAACTTATGAGGAGCAGCTGAGAGAACTGGGATTGTTTAGACTGGAGATCAGGAGGTTGAGGGGAGACCTCATTGCTCTCTACAACAATCTGAAAGGAGGTTGTAGTGAGATGGGTGTTGGTCTCTTCTCCCATGTACTGAGTAAATGTCCTGAAACGGCACGGGGGGAGGTTTAGGTTGGATATGAAGAAAAAAGTCATTCCTGAAAAGGGTGGTCAGGCACTGGGATAGGTTGCTCAGGAAGATGGTGGAGCCACTGTCCCTGGAGGCCTTCAAGAAAACATGTAGACATGGCATTTCAGGACATGGTTTAATGGCCATTGTGGTAGTGAATCTACAGCCGGACTCGATAATCTTAGAGCTCTCTTCCAACCAGAACAATTCTAGAGCTGATTCTCTGCCGCTAGCGAAGCGGAGAGGGTGCGGTGCAGCACGGAGCCTGCTGGGGCAGGCGCGGCCCCGCAGGGGGAGCGGAGCGGCCCGGTGGGGAGCAGCGGGGCCCGGTGCGGCCCACGAGGTGGCAGCAGACCCTTTGCAATGCGGCGGCGGGGGCGGGCGGCGGGCGGGGGCTGTGCCGGGACAGCCCGGCCCCGCGCCGCGCCCCTCCCGCCCGCAGCCGCGCCGAGAGTAGCGGAGCCGCCGCGGGACCGCCGCGGGGGGCAGCCGCCTTCAGCTAGGCCTTGCGGCGCAGCAGGGCAGGCCTGCCCCCCAACGCCCCACAGCAGAGCATCTCCAGAGGTAACGGGTTCTCTCCGGGGTGTGCGGTGCTCTGCCGTAGAACTCGGTTCCGTTAAGAGCCGGCTTCTGCCACCCTCCTGGCAATTCTCTTCCCTTTCGCCACCAGCAGCACAGCTTGGAGCCGTGCTACTGACACGGAAAGAACTTAATGTCACTGAGATCTGTGAAACATAATAGCAGGAGAAAAACGTATCTCGGCGTTCCTTGCTTTCCTAGGCGCTGGTCCTCCAGGGGCGGCGGGCGGGTTGGAGCCACCCGTGAGGCTCGGGGCAGTGGAGTGCTGCTGAGGCCATGGTACCGCTGGAGCACAGGAGGTCCCTCGCCCATCTCTTGTCACACCACAGGAAGAGGCTGGGGGGAAACTGAAGGCACTTCCCGTGAGCTGTGTTCCTGACAAACCCTGCTATTAGCAGCCCTTCTGTGAGAGCCAGGTCCTTGGGACCACAGCCGTCAGAGTCTTGGGGATCATGTGGCGTCACGGCCAGGTGGGCAGGAGGCCCCCTGCAGCAGCGTGAGGCAAGTGGGGCTAGGTTTAGCTACAGCTACAAGGCACAATCAGTAATGCAAACCCAGACACGGCACCATCAAAATTCAGCAGCTGGTAACTATCTGGGGACTAGTGAGGTGATGGCAGATGGCTGAAAGTTTTTCTTTATAAACTGAAAATGCAAACATGGAATCACTGTCTGTGTCGATTTTCCCCCCAAAGAGCTCGGGCGCTAATGGAGACTGCTACACATCTCCTCAATTAAGCAGTCAAGACGTGGTGAATAATAAATGAGCACAGAGAGGCCTCGGCTGCAGCTGGGACAGAGTCCCCGGGTAGCTGCAGCGGGTGCACGCCGTGCTGGCAGAGTGCTCCCAGAACCAGGCTCTGCCAAGGAAGGTCCTCTCTGAAAAGCACAGCTCTCTGATTGTAGCCTGTGCCTTCTCCCTCGCCTATTCCACCCAGCCTCCGGAAGCCTGTGGTGCTGCCAGGGAGGACCAAACCCAAAGCTAAGCACCATCTCCATGCTTCACCTCTTTTCTCGCTGGCCCCAGCCAGTTCCCTGCCATGTTTGTGTCTCAAATACATAGACCATTGCTCATTTTAAATGAGTATACAGGAGAGAACAAAGTGAAAGTTGGTTAAAAGATATGCATTAAGCTGGACCATACATTATATTACAGGTGGATGAGTCCTTTACCCTGCTCAGTTTTAGCACTGATTCTTGGGCAAAGCATGGGCACAGTGGTATTTTACTCTCATGTTGGGTCGCAAATTAACTTTCTTTAAAAGACTGTATGGAGCAGAGAAGAGAAAGTAGTGAATACTGTTTGAGGTTATTGCTTGGGTGGGCAGGAGAACATGAAAATTCAAAACATCCCAGCAGCCTTTAGATGTGGCCAAACTCCTGGCTGTTCAGGCAAATGACTGTTCAATAAATGCAAATGGACAGAGTGAAGCATCACTGAACTTGAGAGATAAAGGTCCTAACAATAGAGGCTTCTTACAGTGTGATTCCATTTTTTTTTAATTTCACACACACACACACCATGTTTGTATAAGTAAAACCCAGTTTGGGTAACTGGAGCATCAGCTCTTTACAGTGAAAGGTAATTTGGCCAAAGCAGCAAATAAGACCATGTAAGATCCTATAAAGAAAGCTTAAAATCTGTGTCATTGTTTCATTAATAAATGGCTTGAATCCAAGCATAAAAACGATGTGACTTTAATGGTTTCTCCAACTGGCAGCCACATTCCTTGTTAGCAAGAGATCCCGTGTGGGAACATTAAAATAAGACATCCCCACACAGGCAGGGAGTGATGAAACACAATCTAGCAGCTTCAGCACTCATCAGAGGATGGAGCTTGGTAATAAAATATTCAAATAGCAATTCAGCCTTAAATGTTTCTGTACCTACTGAGTGTCCAGATTCTGGAACTGGGATTTAGAGGTCTTTATATTTGGAAGCGCTATGTTTCTATAAGTAAATAAGAAAGTGGGTGTCAAAAGCTAATAATTATGACCCACTTTGTAGCTGGAAATCTAACTGAAGAATTCAAACCTGTATTTTGTCTTAGTCCAGGAAAACATCAAAATCTAGCATCTCTTTGTGAATAAATCTTTGTAAAGTTGGCATGCCACAGGTGGAAGTGGGACCATGTGATATGGTAGGTTCTCATTTTTTGCTTCAGTAGACTCATTTTTTATTGAATAGCAGAGTAAATATTTAAGCAAAACTAGTGTAAACTGCTGGCAGGTATGCCATGCTAAGTAGCAGTCATTTACTTTTAAATAATTAAAAGTCAATATACAAGCATAGCATTCTTGTTGCAGTGTGGCATATAGCACCATCGCTCTGCCTATGTGTCACTTCAGAGCCTAACTTACTAACAGAACATTTAGCTCAGCTTATTTGGAAAACAGAAAGACTCAAAAAATGATGTTTTTAAAAACCATCCCTCTCTATATATTTTGGCTACACAGACCCCAACTCTTTCTGGGTAAAAGCTGAATCTGCATTACTTGTGGGGCTGATAAGGAAGCTCTGATTTCCTTTGCATTATGCATAGTAAAAGTGTCAGGATGGCTCTGATGGTGTTTAATTAAATATTTGGCAGTGTTTAATTAATTAAATATTTAAACATTAAATACTAAATAGGATGTGATATCTGCTTAGTGGACATTATGTCTCAATAGCCATTAGTCACTAAATAGGACTCAAATTGGCCCTAGAAGACTCCCCTTAGCTAAGCAAGGTCTTAAGTACATGCACTTTTGGATCTTCATTAATAAGTAATAGAAGCCAATTCTGACTATGTAGCAACACAGAGATCCCTATTAACGGAAATGTTAATGTCTCTCTTTCAGACCAAGCTCTCCAGATCAGACAGCAGATAACATGCTCAGAACAGAAGGGTGAGATGTGTTCCTTCAGGTGATGTACAGGGGAGCAGCTGGTGTGGAGGGCAGCAACAAGGGAGAACCCCACCATGCCCGCGGGATGCCTACTGCCACCTTCATAAGGAAGGACAAAGACAGTGTTTGGATGACTGTTGTCTATCAGCCTCATGGTATCTATATGGGACTGGTTTGCGTTAGCTTCAGGGGATTCAAAACTAATTACATGGTTTAACATTCGCTCACACTTATGCTCGCTGCAAGGGTCTTGCCCAGGGAGCTGTGTACAGCCACCTCAGTGCAAATGAGAATCAGGCTCCACACACCCACCCTCTGGCAGATTCCCACAGGCGTTTGCCACCAGCTGATCCAATGAAACATTACCACATGCCAGCACTCTAAACCCATGCTTTCCCCCTAGCATCTACACCATGGCTCGCACACTGAAACCTTAAGCATGTGCATAAGCACTTAGATGAAGTGAGGTCGATGGAAAAGAGAGGGATTGATACTGTCAAGATTTTTTCTGTAAGACATTTTTAGCAAGGAAACAGAATTTTACAAGCCCTTATGATTTTGAATTTGCCGTTTCATTCTTGTCTGTTCTCTAGAGGACTACTAGTGGCAAACACTTCATACTTTTCATCTCAGTGATAGTTTTGGTAAGATTTATAATTTTGACCATTAAATGCCAATACAGCACTCCAGTATGCACGTTCGCAGTTCCTCTCGGTGTCAGGTTGCTCAGCTGCGGTTTCACAGCCCACACAGATAGTGCCCAAGTGACTCTGGCTCACTGGGGAGGGCAGGCAATGCTGGCACCCACCTTGCCAGTAATCCAGGGCTTTTCAGGGAGTAGTAAACCAGTTGTAACATAAAGAAACTCTGAGAGTGTTTCAAATGCTGCCAAAGTCAAATTACAACCCAGCAAGGGGATCCGTAATAAGCTCAAGATTCCTTTTGTTTGAGGATCTGCTGTAAAATGTCACATGCCAGCAGTCAGACTTCTGAAGGGGCAGCAGTGGCTAGACAGCAGATCAGCAAAATGGGGCTCAGCACTCTCCTGCCCTCTGCTTTTCCACAGCTTCAGCTGTCATACATCTTCTGTGCCTGCCAGGCTACATACATGCTGATAATCCGATTGCACTTCTGCCTAGTAGTTTTTACTTGAAATATCATTGAGTTAGCTCTTGAGGGATTTGTGTCTGGTGACATATATATTGATATTGAAGTCAGAGGTTGCCTATTGCAAAGATCATCTTGATAGGATGATTATGAAAAAAGCCATGCTGGTTAGAAGACCCTCTAACTAGATTTGGTCTTCTTCCTTCAGCCGCACATTAGCAACTCCTGGTTTCTTTCTCAGTTTTAGTGATCCAATCTTTTTTCCTCTGAATTTCTCCCTTGGGAGCTTTCTACAGAGACATTTTAATATATCATGCTATTCTCTGCAGAAATCATTTGCTCGATAAGGAGACTGGATTTTTTTTTAATTGTAACATTATCAATGTTCAATAGCAGCCACATTGCCCACAACTATACCTGGCACAGACTGGAAAGGCCTGGCCCTGGATCAAAGCCATCTTAGAAGCAAATTAGTCCTCTCACCTTCGTGTTTCCACAGTGTGCAGCTCTCAGGGCATCTGGGACTAGCTTTGGAGGGGAGGACACAGCTGCCAGAAGCAGTGCTCTGCAGAACACATTCCTCCACCATTTTGCTCCATGCAAGCTCCAGCTGCACCTTCTATACATTTTGAGAAACTGTCAGTGATGGGATAGGCACTTTAAAGCAAGCACTCTTACCAAACATTAAGCAGTACAGTCAGTTGCTGAATTACCAGCTAACTGCCAAACTCCCATTTGTTTTTCAGTTCTATTGCTTCTCATTGCACAGTGTCAAGTTGTCAGAAGACACTGTCTGCAGAACACAAAACAAATATCAGTGCCACATATCCTAGTAATTCAGACAAACCGCTCAGCATCCTCTGCCCACATCACCTTCCCAGGCGAAGTGAGGTGAACCCTCCTGAGCTGCAGGCAGGCGGCTCTCCTCCCTGAACTCCCTGCTCCCTTGGTTATTTCTCTTGGTAGCTTTGCATGCTTGCCGCGTGCTGTTAAAAGGCTTTTCATTTCCTGACAATTTATAAATATGTATTGGGCCTGAAGGATGAGAGTAAAGCAACTGCTGTTTCTTTTTTTAAAGAAAATTAAACATGACAAACTTAGTTATTCATGCAAACCATCCGCCTGTTATCTCTGATTATGCAGGATCCAAATGGTGAAGCTGAGTGAATGAGTGCATTCATCAAAGTAACTGTCAGAGGCAGGAACACCAGTTTTAACCTACCCCTACCTATTCTCTTTTGTACTTACATTTCATCATCTTCAACAGGCAGTGCAGTTCCTTGGTGCCAAAAGCACCTATTTCACTACTACCTCTCTATTTTAAGGGGATTAATTAGCCTCCAGAGAATGGAGAAGAAACCCTGTGTGTAGTACTTGTGCTTCACATCACTTCATAGGGATATTTTAAGCTCACAGGCCAGAACATATGGTATTTCAGGAACAGAAGCTGGAAGCACAGTGCATGTGTATTCTTTCACACACCCAGCATGGAAGGAGGTGAAGTGTTTTGTGAATCCTTGGTGTGTGTTCATGCGTATGTTTCTATGCGTGGGAGAAATAAGCAGAAATAAAATTCAGGCACTGGAAAGTGACAGATTTATTTTCACCCATCCACCAACCTGTCCCACAGCAACAGAGAAAAGCTGGGATACGTAAACTTGAGAAAACAAAAAAGATTGCATCACACTGTCTGATAGTTGTGGCAAGCAACACAGTTTGCGTGTCTGTTTTAATCTGGAAAAGCTGCCTCAGACATCAGTTCTTACATTCAGGAAGAAGTCAGGTGTGTCTTCTGAGGAGGCTCCCTTCCATCTGTTCCAGGGAAGAGGCTCCCAAGTTTGAGGCCAGGTCCCCTCCTAAGGTGGCAGTGGGCACTGCACGAGTGCTGCCTGCAGCCTGGCCTCAGCCATGGGCATCAGAAAGCACTGTCCTCCCTGCAGGCACTTCCACGGGGGCCAAGGATAACCATCTTGCTGGGCCTCCAGGCACAGTCTTGTATTTACTTTCCTTCAAATAGGCTCTTAGACCAAATTCCTCACCTCTTTCTTAAGCATTTTAGCCTACCTGTTCAGCTGCTTGCAGGCAGCTTTCACAGAAGGAGACTCAGGTGAAGATAAAATAATTTGCAGAACACAAAAGTAGCTGAGAGGGTAAAGAGAGTATTTTGGCAGTGCTGTTGTGGTAATGGCATCAGAACTGTGTGCCCTGTCATCTCTGCCTGAACTGTAACAGCTTGCAACAGAAACTAGACTCCAGCACATGCTCATGTTGAGGTACTTGCTCTGCCCTAGGTGTGCACATGGCACTCTCAGTAATGCTTTTTAATGCCTTTTATTTATCTCAGATTACACATACACACTGGGGAAGGCCAGTTTCTGCTTAATGTGGCACTCTCACATCATTGTGCAAAATTTGCAAGTTAATAAATCAGTTGCAAATCTTCTTTTCTTCTTCTCACCCCAAAACATTAACACTGTTATTGAATGGTACCTTCTGATGCCTTCTGAGACATCAGAGGCATCCTGCTTCCATCCTGCACTGCCTTTCACCACTGATCCCTCTCACAAGGATCAGAGGTATAAGCTTTTGGTGGCACAGACAGCAGCTGCCAGCCTGATGGTGCTGTTCCATGACAGACAGGTCAGACGGGCAAGGGATTTTCAGGGTAGGCTGGAAGGCATGAAGGACTGCTTGTAACTTGCAATCCTTTCTGTGGTACAAGATAATGCTTTAACATCAGGAAAAAAGCCACAGCACTCTCTCCACTGTGATTTACACTCTGGTTGAGTCAGCTTGACAGCAGGACTACTTAATGCTACCCTCCGCCCCCACTGTTACAGAGTTATGACTTTAAATGCTGAATATGAATCAAGATTTTTCTTTCCATTCAAATCCTCCTTCTGTCCTTCTTATCTGACTCATTTTCAAGCTGCCCACTGACCTTCATGCTAATTGATCATTACTAATAGATAAGGGTAATGCAGCTTTTGAACTGTACTTACTGCCTGCTTTATACATCTTGATTGGCACAGAGTGCACTTTTTTCTTGCCTGGACTAAGACCATCCGAAATTAATCAAAAGGCAGTGGACAATTCTTTGAGAATACCATTGCATGCTGGAGTAAGCTGATGTGTTGCCATGCATTACCACCAGGAGTGGGGATTTGCAGGAAGATGGTTGAGATCAGCTCTTTAAACACCTCACATTGCATCTTGGTGTCCCCGACCCCTCTGATTCACATCACCACTGCCACTTCACCTCCCAGAAAGGGGCCTGAATTGATTGCTTGGACTGTGAGCACTCACTGGGTGCACCTCCTTAGAGGCTGAGGTGCTTCAGAGATGTTAGGTCAGGAAGCCATGCAGCATCTCATGCATCTGGTGAGCTAAGAATATCTGCCTCTGGATACAGTGAAATGCAAAGAATTTAAGTGACTTGTCAGGCATTATCAGGAAAGCCCAAGGTGCAGCTCAGAACAGTTGCTGCCCATCGCCTCCTCTGCAGCTCTCCGATAATGCCAACCCTCTGCAGTGCACTAATACCAACAACCACATTTCATATACAAATGGATTATTACTGAAATCTTATAGATAAAGCCATTCATCTTCTGAGGCCCTAGGGAGTCTGAGAAGTTAATACATATCACAGCAGAAAGATATATACAGCACACAATACAAAGGACACAGTGAGAAGCACATATAGAAAGGGAGAGAAGAACCAGAGCCACAAAGCAAGTCTGCCCAAGATACACAGCTCAAAGATGTGCATTCAAGTTGATCTTCAAGCACTTTCAGGTGTGTCTTCATGAACTAAACATGAGCTAAAAACTTCAAACTTCAGTTGTTCAGACACCAATTTTCTGAGAAATGCTGTTAACAATAGAGCAATGATCAGACTTCATTACTATCAGATGTGCACAGGCGTGGTATTAGTCGCAGGTGAAAGCAGGTGCTGGAGACTCAAGATACCCAGCCTGCCCAGCCCAGGTGTTTGTACATCTGCCCCTTTATCCAACCACAGGGACAAAATTAAGAGCAGACATCCCAGTGCCCTATTTTCACCAGTGCTCATACCCTGGTGATGAGCACTCTTAAGAAACCATTTCAGGCAGAATAGAAAATTAATGAGGGAATAAAAGAGGTTGAGTCACACATCTTACATCTCAAATATGCCTTGCACAAATTGGCCGTGATGAATTGTTGTATGAAGCCTGGGTAAGGCTCCTTGCTGGTCAGAATACAGATAAAGCATGTGTAAGCTTCTCACATACTGAACAAAGCTCGTTAAGGGAAAGATGCTGTTTATCCTCTTAATTCTGACCACATCATTCACTCGCCATCTTATTTAGACCCTATTTTTCCTCAGACTGGCAGGTGATATGATTGCATTGGCCTTGATACAATCACAGCTCACATACTACTTGATAATCCAGCAGCAGTGACCAGAGCTTTTGTGCTGGTGCAGCTGGGAGAGCTGAGTGCCTGCGCATGGACATCCCACCCCATCAAAACCACGTGGCCAGCATAAAGACAAAACCAGGCAACTTTCAGTCCATGAATATACATCTCATTCAAAGCAAAAAGGAGGCTCTCCAGCAGCAATGCCAAACACACAGATTAATGACAATGCTTTGCCTGTGAAAATGGCCTTGCTGAGTCCAAACACGTTCTCCTGAGATGCCAGATTTTTGTAAGTTAGCAAAAATGTTGAGCTGTCTGTTTGCTTTAAACAATTATGTCAGCTCTGCAAGTAAAATATGTTCTTGCCTGACCTCCCCATGCTGCTAGATAGGGCAGCATTTGGCTGTCTCTTGCTTTAATATAGACATCAGGGGACAGCTGGAGAGTTTCTTGGGAAGAGCAGGGCACAGCCAGCAAGGTGAGAGGTACAGGGACCAACAGTCTCTTGCAGCAACGTGCTTTATCACCTGCCGGACCACAGCGAAGCCCTAACGCCCCGACTTAAACCCATATCTGACCGGGGTTTGCACCTGTGTCTTAAATACCAAGTTAAAACTGAACCATTTTGTGAAGAGAGTCCTTTAAATAGAAGGTGCCTGGTGCTATACTTACTATAAAAAATAGCCCTAAAGCAGACAAGACAAAGGAGGCTATGACTGCTGCTCCCAACCCTCTCCCCAAAAGGGGAGTTGCTGCATAAAGAGATGACATGATTTATCCCATGTCACAGTAGAACTTTGTGGGAGAGCTGGGAATTGCAGAGGCTTCCTTGGGTGCTCGCTTAGCACATTAAGCAGAAACTCAACCTTCTTCTTTACAGCACCAGGCCAGAGGCCAGGTCAAGCAGCCTCCATACTGGAACAGCCTGTCAGTGCCTAGCACCGAGCTGCTGAGCAGAAAAACAATTGTTGTCAACAGCGAGAGCACAGCAGCAATATTTATATCAGAGCTAATGGAGGTAGACAGCAATTGCTTTCTTATGATTTATACCAAACACACCAGGTCTCTCCACCACCTTTCCAGAGGGTACTCAGCTGTGGCCAGGGGAGCTGCACTGACACTCTACACCAGTGGAATTGGGCTAATGCCAGCCTGTCAGGATATTCTCTTATGCAAGCGAGTGCTCTCTTGATTTCCCCCTCCTCCCCATTCAGCAAAATAAATCACACAAATGTAGTTTACCCTAGGACTGATACTTGACTTGAAATCACACAAGGCTCCAAGCCTGGAAGGTGCTCAGGAGCTCTGCTCAGACAAACCTGGGCTAAATGGCAACAGACTTAGATGAATTGCAGTACAAATAAAACTAGAGGGCAACCTAGTGCCAGTGCTAGCACATATACATATCCCAAATATTTCACTGCCATTATCTCCAGAGTCCATCTAGGCAGTCTTTTGGCACGTGGAAGATCTGGTTTAGGAAAGCCAGAAACACACTGGGGATGATGCTGAAAGGGTTGATTATAGCACAAGCCAGTTTCAAACAAACAGGGGAGGGGAAAGAATTCAAAATCAAAGGGCTCCTTAGTTTTGTCGCTGCATTGGAGGGGCTGTGAGATGACCTATCTAGGAATTCCCCAGGCCACACAGCTCCTGAACACACTGGTGTCCCACATCAGAAACTCATCCTGACCTGCAAGTTCACACAGAGCTGGCTGTCTTGTAGCAGAAACGTACTGCACCTTTTGAATACTTTTGAAAGTAGATTCTAAGGATGCAAATGCATGTAAAAACAATCTTGGCTGGAACGCAGCAAAAAAATGTGTGCACAAAATACACAGTGGATATAGAAGGTATTTCTCACTTTATAATCACATGAAGAGAGAACATAACTATGCAAGAGATCCAAAAGCTATGATGCTTTTTTGTCTCTGAATTTCCATTTCCTAGCTAGCAGGAGGCAAGAGGACAGCTCAGCTTTTCCTTTCCAATAGTCAGATACAGTTTAGCATCAAAACGTCTTTCAGAATGATCACAGTCCAGGAGAATACATATAATTCCCTTTAAAATAATTTGGAGCTTCACTGGTTAGAAAATTGTTATTTCTGCTCCAATGCCAGAGAATTCCATTTCTAATTATAGAAATTATAATATATTTCATATCATCTCTCTCTTAGTTCAAACACTATCAGCTTTTAAAACTACTGCTACACCTCAAGCAGACCTGGGTCGCCCCTGCTGCAGAGAAATGCAGACATTCATGCCTCTAGAATCAAGCTCTGAGTAAAAGAGAATGAAGCATCCTTTTTTTGACATTACAGGACAAATTACCCCAACAACCAGTGACTGTTTGGATGCAACCTTCAGTCAGGTGAAATTAGAACAAAAATAATATTAAGTAGCTTCTCCAGAGCATGGACTTATAATGCCTTGTGGAGATGCCACAAGCTAAGGACCACATTCAGTGAGCAGACCGAGAAAAGCCATGTAAGAATCCACAGCAGAAGGCAAGGAAAACCAGTAAAGCTTTGCTACTGTCTGTGTTTTCAGAATCAGGACATAGAGGGATAAATTCTCATGTCCCAAACCAATAAACATAAAATTATCTTAACAGAATAATTAATCATCCTGAAGCATTAATCAGGTGAATTAAAAAAAATAATCAACTGTTTCTGAGGAGATGCTGTTCCAAGGCCACAGCTGGAGATACGCAGCTCAAATCTGGCCCAGTCAGAGAAGCAAGACGACTCCAAACACACAGGAGCCAGTCCAGACCCATATCCTGAGGATTAGTGTTTGTCAAGATACAAAGAAGATAAATCAGTTGCTTTAATTTGCGGCTGCATTAAACAGATTGTCTCTGTAAATTTAGTACCTGCTTTTTCAGTTCCAACTGGAATTTAGTACCTTTGCTGATCAGAATCGATAACTTTAATTGGTAGTTTAGAGGTAGGTCCAAGGTGCATTGACACTAATGAAAATTAGTAGCTTAATTTGCCAGCCACACAGGGAAGTGTGCCAGGAAGGCGGTGGGAAAGCAGAGGAAGGCTGCTGCTGTCTGCACCTTGCTTCTTGGAGCTTGGAGCGCTGGGACAGGACAGGGCTGAGGCAGGCAGGCAGCAGCAGGAAGGCATGCAGGCACCTGGTCATGCGTGCCCAGGAGTCCAGGTAGTGGCTGCATAACTGTGCAAGCAGACACAAGGGCACAGAGAAGTTGTTCACATGCAAGCGCAGAGGAGAGCTATGACCCTGGCCTGCTGCTCAGGAAGGTCAGACCACATGAGTGTGCAGAAAGACCCGGCAGGGGTAGGCTCCCAGAATCACACTGCACAGCCAGGCTGCTTGGTAAGCATCCAGGCTTCAAACATGCCAAGTGGGTCTCTTCCTCCTGAAGGAAGAAACTTCTCCTTGTTACTGACCCAGCACCAATCACAGTTCTGCAGTAGGAGAGGAGGCAGGGCTGTTCCTGCCTTCACTGGGGGAGTCCGGCAGCAAGCTCCCTGCTGGCAGGACACCCACCACATCATACTAGAGACCACCTCCGGTGTCTACTCTAACAGTGACCTCTGCTCTCTGAATTGAAGAGGCTGTATGCATCAAAACCCAGAGTATCTGCCAATTAAACTCTTCTGGTACAGATCAAAATTAAAACACAGTCACCATGGAGGAGGCATATTTGAAGTCCTCACTCTCCAGCAACTAAAGGGTCCAGGCTGGCCCTGCTGTCTTTGAAGCATGCCTGCTGGCTGCTGGTTTCTGTAGTGCTCACTCGCAATTACAGCTCTTTTAAACTTCTCTTGCCTTTTTTTTTTTTTTTAATTTAAAGAGATTGAGAGGAATTAAAAGACTCTCATCAATCAGATTTATCAAATAAAACCGTAGAGATAGGGCCAGCTGCAGCTACACATATCAAACTCAGCTGTAGATCCAAAAAAGACTGCAATTCATAGCTAGGGTGCTCAGCTTTTTGACAGTTTAGCAGTAAAGCTAATGCCATCACTGCATTCCTAAACCTACAGAGGTGCCAGACTCTGTACTAGGTAACAGTGCCCCAGGATCAGTGCCTGTACAGGGGTCGGTAGTCTGCACACTGAAAAAGGGGAGGTCTCTGCTGCACTGGGTACCTGGCCACTCACTTCACACACTACTGTGATGTCTGTTCTCGAAGCTCATGAAAGGCTCAAGAACCATTTGGTTCCTTTTCCTTGTCTTTGCACAACGTGTGGCTGAACAGTCTGTACACGTCATTTACCTAAAGCAGCATCCACAGGTTACTCTGGTCATGAATGCTTGAGTGAAAGAGGAGAAAAAAATGGCAAAACTTCTTGTTGGTTTGTGTGGGTCAATATTTTGTCAGCCTTCTCAAGTTTTGCCTTGCCAAGGTTTGCTTTTGTTGAACAAAGCTGTGTGACAGTGTATTCAATGAAGTGCAAAAGTGGGTAACATCCCCAGATACCTGCACAAGGTTTGTCAGGTGTGAGTGAGAGGTGCCTCAAGGAAGCAGGAGCTGAAAATGAGGAGAAGCAGACATCTTGAGAATGGGAAAAGTCAGAGGTGGAGCAGTCTTCTCTCTTCTGCTTAAAATCACTGGTCTTACCATGTAATCCCCACAAGCAGCACAGTCGTGAGACGCAAGCACTGCCCGTGATTCTTGTAGAAGCAGGCTCTGATAGCCACTGCTTTTTGCAAAGCCCCTGATCACAGTCATCCTCCTACGTCAAAAGAGCATTCAGAAACCACAGTATCCTCCTTGCTCCCTCTGCTTTGCCACACTGCTTTCCCAGTAGCCAGTAAAGGACATCCCAGTGATTGCTAACACTTACAAATAACGGTCCCCTCTCTATTAAAAATCTAGGAATTTCAGGAACACAGAGACACATGGAAAGACACCTAGGGAAGCAAAAACGTGGAGATACTTTATGATGTTCCTAATTATGTTAACAAAAGGGTTGCAAAAACATAGAAGAGAGGGGTGTTTTCCCACCCCAGCTGACTGCACACACTAGCCTCACACATAGGCTTTGCCCTAGCCTCTCCTGCATCGGAGCATCCATGAAACGTCACAGCCAGCTTTTGCACATACATTACACTGTCAAACAGCATTTTGTCCAGAAAATAAGAGCATGACATTCATTTTCCCTTCAGAGCACCCCAGTGGCTTTGCCCTGCAGTGCAGCTGTGTCTCTGGATGGCTTTCAGTGCCCTCTGGCACCCTATGCCATTGCCCCACGCTGTGAGGCCAGCAATGTTCACCCAGCAATGCCACATCTCACACAGGCTCCTGGGCAGCTGCCATGTCTGAGCACGCACTTGCACCCGTAGGACATCTCAGTTTAATGCACAGCCACTAACACTGAAAAATACCAGTTGGCTGTGCTGAAACCAAAGCCCACTGGTTTTCCAACATCCAGCAGAAAGAGGTGATGGTACAAGCTGTCTTTGGCTGCTCTCAGCCAAATACCCTCTACCAGGGGCACAGGACTGACTCACTCACCTGGGCTCTCAAAGCTGATTTCTGCAAATGCAGATGCTTCAGTGTCGACCAGCTTCTTCGGCAGGGGCTTCCAGACTGCATCTCACGTGGTAAAGGTTTTCAGTCATCACTTGATTACAAAATTGAGCTGGTTCCTTAGACTGCTGCCAGAACCTCATGTCCTCAAACAGACTCCATCTGCTGGTTTTTCAGACAAGCAACTCCTGCAAGGACAAAATATTTCAAGTTAAATAGTATATACTTTATCTTTTGTTTCTCTTGGCAAAATGTGCCATTTTGGAGATATTTCATAAATTCAGATTTATGATTATTATTTTTCATACTGTGGCTACTGCAGTGACCATAGAGAGAATTTAGTGAGGTAATAATGTATTTAAATAGCCAGTAAAAAAAAAAAAGGGGGAAAGATTGCAATAGCTTAACATTCAAACCATTAATATTCAAACATATTAGATCACTTAAAGGATTTTTGTATGTGTATGCACATTTTGGGGTATATTCTCCTCATAATACGTGGCGAGAAGATATGCTTTACTGTTGACATTTAGCATATTTTCTTTATTGCTTTTCATTTCGAGTAAAAGTGTTATTTGTCCACCCAGCCTTCCCTAGGATGAATGCCATCATTTCTATTTGCAGAGGCAACCAAAAATTAAAGGAAATATTTCAGATGTCAATGCTAAATGTCAAAACCCAATTTTAAGTAATTACTAATACTCTGGCACATAGGCATTTTACTCAGAAAATCCCTGTTAAAAATATTCATCGGGGGATGTTCAAATTTATTATGTAGAACAACACAACCTTAACGTGCTAGCTTCTATTTAATGCTTTAGTTCATAGCAACAAAGATACCAATGGGAAATCATTAAACAAATATGCAATTTTTGCAGCATAATAGGTCTGTGTTTGGTATCACTTGAAAAAAAACACCTCACCGAGCTCAAACTGACAGAAAAAACACAACGATCAGGCGAAGTACAGCAACATTATAAATGTTAACAGATTTCAGAAAGTGATGTTATATTAATTCAAATGTTAATGCTGTCCGAGGCTGCTGAAAGGAGCGTGGGGCTGCGGGAGGAGATAGACGTTGCCGGCAGGGGAAAGCAGAGGGAACACAAAGGGCTGCCTCTTGGTGTGAGTGGGGGAGTTTTATTAATTATATTTCCTTTAGAGCCTTAACAATAACATGTCAGTAATCTACACATTCTGTGCTTAATTGATGCTAATGATTCGGCCGGGTGCTGGTCGTTGCCAGCGAGCCTCCCCACGCCGTGAGAATCCCGGCCATCTTGCGTTCCTCCAGCCCAGCACTGCAGCCCCAATTAAGTCAATGAGCATGGGGGCACTGAGCTGCTCCCACCATCTCCACCACCCAGCCAGGTCCCACGTGGATGTCTTCCACTCTCCACGTCCCTGAAGGAGTGCACGGCCCCCAGCACGGCCCTGCACAAAGGCACGCATTCAGGCTCCCCCCACGTCCCAGAAGGATGACCACCCGGCCTGCACAGCTACCCTGGCCCTGGGAGGCAGAGGCTAAGGTGGAAGAGGTCCCTCCTCGTTCCCTCTTAACACCGACAGCTGGGGGAACGTCAGACATTTCTCTCCGATGCTCATAAGCAACAAGTCCCAAGGCACATGCAGCCATCCCATGTGCCTGCAACTGCCCTAAAGGGGAGGACTCTGTAAAGTCAGGTATGAAACTACAAGCAGTGAAGTGATGCCTCTCAAAACTAGCCCCTGCCTGGGTTGCTCTGGTATCTCTCTCCTTGGTGCCACTCAGCTGCCAGGCAGAAACATTTCCATTACGCTGGTTTCTGTTCAGGAAGGCTGCTGGGGAGCAAAGTCTGCTTGGCAGCGGGAGGATCCAGACCCACTGCAGCTGCCAGCACACCACAGCAGCGTTGCCGCCAGTAGGCGGCCCTCAGATCCCCCAAGAAACACCTGTCATCTTATCTTAGTTCAACAGCACTTGCAATATTCAGTGACAAAACCTGGTTATTCTGAGTAGATACACAACAGCTTCTTGGTATGTTCAACCAGTGCTTTTCTTGCATCATCCCAGCATGATGATATATTGAAAAAGTCAAACAAATTTTGCCATGACCACCAGACTAACAAATCTACTCTTGTGTATGGCATTTCTCTCCCTTCTTTGAGCTACTCTTAGCCTCTACTCATACCCCTTCAATGCTAGATGTATGTCATAGCTCCCAATGCTCCACCCCCGATTCCTTTTTCCTCTCCTCTGTCTTGCTTCCCATCTTGCCAGTATGGATGCCTTGCTGTCACACATGCACAGGCCAGCAGCCAAGCCTGTACCTCTCCTTCACTTGGAGGATCAGAGTTCTGCCCAATTCCTTTTTCTTCCTACCTACATAAACAGAAGGTAGATCTTGTTGAAGCTGTCCAATGGAGGAAGCTGGTGGACAGGGAAGAGTGTGACATGACACCCATGGAAAGCTTCAATTTTTCTATGTTCAGTTTTGACAGGAAATCAGCCTAAAAGATAATGATTAAAAAAAAAAAAATCAGCAAATGTCAATGCAAGCAAATACTTTCCTGCAGTAGGTTTCAGGACCAGCCTCAGCATCCCACAGAAGTACCTCTCCCACTCCCAGCAAAATAGGGTGGCGCAGGCAGCAAAACATTCAACAACTTGTTCTGTTGCCACTTCTCAGGGGAAAAATTTGCTTAAAATCAGTCAGATGAATTTGGAGTGATCTATAGGGCACTTTGTTATGTTAATGACTGCTACCAACTGTCTCTTCTTTATATAAAGTGTGGACTCATTGTCAGTTGGGGTGAGACAGGACAGTTTGCTTGTGCCTTGCAGTCCTTTAGTGCTCACCCAAACTACTCATGTGTAGACACTTTAATATGAAGAGACACTGTCTGTGGCCATTATTAATCTCATTACTGAAGCCCAGAATACTAATAAAACCATGCAGGATCAGCTAACCTTTCCTCTTTATGTTCTTCATCCATTTTGACCAAAATTTTGGTCAAAATTAAAATATTTTTCTTTGCTCTCAGAAGCTGTGACTGACAACCAGACCCCAAACCAGTATGATAGAGACTCCATTTTTATGAGGAAATGGAAAAGACAAGAGGCAATGGGTACAAATTACTCCTGGAGAGATTCTGAATGGAATCCAGAAGAGACTTTTTCACAATGAGAACAGTTAGACATTGGAATAATCTCCCAAGAGAAGTAGTGGATTCCTCTACATTAGTCAGTTTTAAGACAGCTTGACAGGGTACTGGGCCCTCTCATTTAAACTACACTCTCACCTAGGAAGATTGGACCAGATTATCCTTGGGGATGGACCTGGCATTCTGTAGTTCTGTGAAATACCACAGTAAATTCAGTGCATTATAAAAAGCATTTGCTTGCTTACAAGTTACATGACAGCATGCTCAGCTAAGCTAAACAAAACTGCTTTACACAAACAGTTAAAATAGAGGCTGCTTCTCTGAACCGCCATCAGCTATAGTTCAAACGTTCCCTGAGGTCCAAAAGGTTTTCCTTCCTTCTTTGGTAGTCATTTCATCTACTCTGCCCTCAAACATGCTAATCTGAAGAGTTTTGAAAACTCTGGGTTTATTTATTCTACAAAGATACTCTTTTTTTTTTGTGCTTGGCATGATCTCAGGAGACCGAGACCAATTATGTAGCATTGCAGAGTTTGGAAGTCTTTATTAAAGGTTTGATTAAATATACATTGTTTTGTAGTAGATGATTCAGTATTTGAGAGAAACAGGTTTCATACTTTCAAAAGTTAAGACATAAATGTGACTTGTTTGCAGGTAGTACAGCTGACAGCCAACACCAAAGTACTTACTGCTCAACAACTCAAGTTACATCACTGCTTTGCTGGAGTTTTCAAAGCATACAAGCTTCTCAAATTGGCTAGAATCAAGTACTGTAAAAGCCAGAAATGGACATTAAAGTCTTGAATATTTTATATCATTATCACCTTCTGCCACCTCATGAGCACAAACAGTTGAACAATTAGAACCTCAAACCTCCTCAGTTACTTCACCTTGACTGCCCACCCCACCCTCAGCAGCTGTATGCCCTGCAGCATGGGCAGTACTGGCCAAGGCAAAGGCAAGAAGACCAGGACTGAAAAGAAGAGCCATATATCTCCTATGTGCCAAGTCTGAGGAGATCTCCCCAGACAGCAGAGCCCAGATTGAGCCGATCCCAGCCGCACCGGCAAGGATGAGCTGTGCTTAATCCCCAACAATTTAAGGCTACACAAATTCTGAGTTACCTCTATTATTTTGTAGCATATGCTAGTGTCTCTTGTTTGAAGGGGAATGGGTGGTAGGTGAGTCAAGTATGGCAGGGGACAGTATGTGTCATCTGATGCTTTAAATCCATGTTGTTCAATAGAGAGGAGCAAATTTATGCAAGACAATGTGAATCAGGTCCATCCAGTGTCAGCCTGCATACTTGCCAGTTGCCCTGGTGCCTTGTTTCTCTGATGCCCCCACCTTTCAGTTCAAGGTGAGGCTTTGATACATGGTTATAACAACCCTCCCAGGAAAAGAAAGATAATCATATGGCACCTGGGTTACTGCAGAATTCAATTTACATTGCATCATGCTTTATGCTGGTCTGTGCCTATTAAAGAAACAGTTTCCAATTGAGGATCGCACAGCAATGCACAGCGAAATTGCTTTCTCTGAGTTTCCCTGGGAGCTGCCTGCACCAGAACAGGAGCCCCATGCACTGCCCCAGGCTATCCTCCCCTGGAGCCCTCTCCACCCTTCTCAGCATAACATGCTTAGAGACCACAAGCTTCAGCCCACTTGTAAGCACGCTAAACCTTGTTTTCTTATCTAGCCAGACAGAACTGTCCACTTGCTTCTCCCCATCTGCTGTGATTCTGTCTCCTGACTGGCAGGAATTTAGAATAGGATACTCAGGCATATCAATATGGAGGGAAATGCCTCTTGGGAGTGGGATGGTATCTGTGAGCAGTGGGATACTATGAGGTGGCAGATAGTGTGTTATGCATTGCACATGAGATGGGGTGTCAGAGAGGTGTGGGTGGTGTGATGTGCGGTGCAGTCTTGTAAGAGGCTGTGTCGCAGGGGTTACAGGCTGTTGTCTGGTGGGGGTAGGGTGTGTTGCATTGGAGTACATTGCATTGTTAGCCACCCTCACCCCAAGCTACCATACAGCACAACAGCAGACATTAAGTATCCACATGTTACAAAAGCACAAACAAGGATTTGTGAAGCAGGACAAGGATGAGAAAGTAACAACAGCTCTTAAGGTAAGAGCTGCTGGGAAGTATCACATTTCTGGCATGTCATTGCATTCCTACCTGGGAAGATGCAAAGCTACCATCTCCATGCTTGTCTCTCAACAGACTGCTCCCTACTGAAATAAAACAAATCAACATTTCAGGTTGTGGGGCAGCAAACTATAAAATTAGCAGGATCACCATCTAAAGCAGAGAAAGGCCTGTTACCCAAGCAGTTTAATTCATAGCTAAGTATGTCTGAGATACAGGTTCCTTGCACAACCAGTAACACATGGCACGCTTGCATTCCCTCCAAAGTATTAGCCAGACTTATATTTAGCTTAAGTTGAACCTTTACAGATATGGTAAACTCTTGTTATTACAGAAATTTTCTTGCAGTTAAAAGTTATACACAGTGCCTACTTAGGAGGCCAACTGCACTAAGTATTACTTTTTTTTTTTTCCAGGACCAGAGCAAACACATCAACAGCAAAGAGACTGGTACTGAAGCTGATCTGGTGACTTAGGAATTAAGCCTAGAGACCACCTTTCAGAAGGGTTGTTTCCCACCCCATACATGCACATTTTATGACCTAAACGTAAGGACCAAGTACTAAAACATGTCTTGACATCTCCTTCAATGTTAAACTTTTCCAATAATAGGCAAATACAACATTCCTTTGTCTAGGATATATAGGTCTCTGAAAAACTAAAATTCCTCTGAAATGACACCAGCAAATTTGTTCAGCTAACATTTACACTTAGTTTTTAGCACAGAACTTACAACCATTCATTGGAAGGGGAAAAAGAAACCAGCAACTCCAAATAATTTGTTTACTCTTCATCACTGTAGGCATTTTTATTACATTAAAGCTTTAACATTTATCAAAACACTTGGATGGTAAGAGCAAAATGGAGAATAACTTAAAATAAAAAGCAGCCTTGCTAGCAACTCTTTAGAAAAATTAGCCAACATCAGAGTAGAATCTTCCTGAAATGTGTTATTTATAGAAGGACATGATGCATCCTGGTAGTCTCAACAAGTCTTCAGAGCTGTTGAACAGCCCTTAAAACTGAACATGATGAGCAAGAACAAACAATAATTTCTTACATTTCCCTTTTCTCCTGAACCGTGACTTCCCAGACATCTTACTAAGAGTTCTCAGACAACACACACCATTCCACACACCACTCCAGAATCCAGACAGTAAGTTGTCAAAGACTATGCCACAATCCCAAAGTTGAAATTATTGTTTTAAGAGAAAGTAGGGTTTTCATACTGATCACTTCTTACTATTAAGCACAACAATCCAGACAATCTGATTCAAGCATTTCCCAATACAGCAATCACTAAAGTGTCTTGTGGAAGGATTCCATAGAGACTTGTCATGTTTATTATCCCCTCCCTAGCCACCTGCACCTGGCTAAGGAAAATCCAAGTAGCCAACATGACAATTTTACCTTAGTACCCAACAAGGAAGTTTTAGTTGATAAGCCAGTAGTGGTAAATAAATAAAGCCATATCTACTATATATATATCCCCAACTCCCACACTACTAGTGGTCACAATCTGAAAAACCTTAGCTGACCATAATTAAAAGAAAAAAATAGGGATATACATAAAACCAGCTGTCTTAGACAGCATTTTTATTAAAAATGGATACAGAGACATAGCAGCATTTACAATAAAAATTTTAAAAGGCATCAAGTTGTAAGCAAACCATTTGAAAAAGAGGCTTTGAAACATTGTCTTCCACAGTACTTTTCACCCATTTGTCAACAGGGGACAGTACAACTACAGATTATCCAAAGGACAAACAGGCACAGTAACTACCCTAAATTTCAAGCCCTTTTTCTCAACAGTTGGTCACATCAAGCATAACCCTCCATAGCAGCATTTGGAGCACTCGTCGGTGTTCTTATAAGTGGCTGGTGTACTTGATCCATTTCTTTTAAAATACTTTAATGTTCAATAAAAATATTTCAAATAGAAAAGTTCTTCTGTCACAAAAAAAAGTAAGGTTTCCTTTTCAAATACCATAAAAGCTTATGAACTTCACTGGCAGCATTTCTGTAATGGAGCAGGAGTCAGAACCAGCAGAACAGGCACTTCAGCAAAACTGTCTGTCAACAGTTTCTAAAGTCATATTGGCTTCAGTCCAGAAGACTGTTTCTTACTACTTTGTGGGGGTGTAAGGACACCAGTGGGAAAAGGTGAAGTCCTGTTTTGCTCAGCCAATATGGCTTGTTTTGCTTGAGCTTTGTCCTGAAAGCACAGGAAAAGGGGAAATCTCTTCAGCATATCTTTACAACAGATCAGTATTTCAGTGTTCTATAAATTTGATAGATTGCTAATCTGGAAATGCATATCTGTATCTTACCTCCCTAAGTGCAACTGATAAATCATGCAGTACACAACAGTTAATGAATGCAAACCCCAAGAGGTCAGTATTCAACTTCTGGAATCCAATGATTAAGATTATGGTACTTGTATCTTCAAGAAAGCAAGTTTCAGAAGCAATGAACAAGAAAAGCTTTAACCTCTACCACACCTAAAGAGTACCAAAACTGATATTATAAATTAACTACAATTTGTTGGACAAGTTCCTCACCCTGAAACCCGCTCTTGCACAACTTCAGCCACAACTGTCCCATAATAGCCCCATAAAGACAGATCATGTGAGACTGATCTTATTTTCTTTCTATAGACAACATTGTATCATCCATAATTCCTAGAGAGAAAAGTCTAACATACAAATGTTTGAAGCATCCCAAAGGGTAGAAACACACTTCTGATTTCTAGGGTAAATTTTTTGCATTTGAGATGAGGCTTAAATCGCAATCATCTTTTAAAACTAAGTACTGTACAGACCAGGCCTTTGTCCCAAGAGTTCTGCAACTGGAATACAACCTTATGCCTTTTATTATTTGCATAGACTCAGTCGCAATCTGCTAATGCTTCAGTTAAGGTTACTGTATCTTCTAATGGAAGAAGCAGCAGCAGCAGGATGTAGGGTTTACAGACAGGTTTTTTCCATCAACATACATACCAGCAAATCCAAGCTGGTTATGTGCGTCTGTATGTTGTGCAAGTCTTCAGGAGCAATACCTCTAAAGTGTTTGAGTTTGGAGCTTCCTACTTCCCTTAAAGCCATCGCAAATGGAACCATCCACTTCACACATTCCTCTATCTCACACCATTCGTAGCCTGGAAGACAAGACACTTTCATCTGCCTGAACAAAGATGTAACGTTTCTAAACATTAGTCAGTAGACCAACATGAGACTTAGTTTATTAATGCCAATACCTGAAACTTTCTGCATCAGCTCAGATGAGGAGAAGTGATACAAAGCAGAAGCTGCAAGTACTCCGTATGTGTACTCCAAGCATCCAATATCTAGCACACATAGATCCAAGAGCTACAAGACAACAGGATTTTAGGAAATCTAACACTTTTTCTCTCTCCCCAGTGAAATAGCATTTGAAGGAAGAAATCAGTCTTACCTCTGCTATTTGTACAAATATTTGCTGTGGATATTGTGGCAGCAATACCTCATAAAGCTCATTTAAATATGCAACTTGCATGTAAATATTTAGCCATGATACAACTGTCAGTGGATTTAAGTTCCAGTTAAGAGCCTGAAAGAGCAGACATGCACGAGACTTCAGTATGAAAGAGTTTGTAACTTATATTACAGAACTTTATTCCAGATCAGAAAATGTAATTCCAGTTTGAGATACCTTTGAAACATACAGAAGAGGATTATATTTGTATCTCCTAGTGATAGGGTGGGGTAACAACTCATTTTGTTAATACACACATACTGGTGGATGAATTAAATCCCTAGTTACTTAGAGTACACTGTTTTGTAAATAGGAAGAGAAATTGTGCCACGTAAGATTAACTGAGGCTCTCTGCTTTTAGTCTGATTATGCTGTACATTTAAAAAAAAAAAAGAAGTAGAGCTAATTCCACACTTTGAAACACTACCTTCATAATGATCAGTTCCATGCTGAGAATTTCATCTTCTGTACAAGCTCCATCTGTAACATAAGCAAACTGGTGCAACTTTGGTGGATAAATTTCCTGAAAGAGAGGAGAGCAAATATTAAATTCATGGGATAGGTTGTTACTATTCTCCTGTGCTTCAAAAAAACAAAAGAAAACTAAACCCCTCCACTACTTTAGCATTTCAAAAAAGGAGAGGGAAAAAGGGAAAAAAATGAACTCCTCCATCCTGTCACGTTGTTCCACTCTGCCTTTAATACAGATTTTTTTGGTCAATCTTTCTGCTCATAGCCTTCACCTTTCACTCTTGATGACTCAGTAGAACACAAATTACATTTGATTACAGCACCAGTGAGACAGTATCCTAACTGCCATCAAAACTTTATACATACTGAAGAAAATGCCTTTTAACCCTTACTTTAGCAGAATAGCACTCTTAAACAACAAACAGTAAGAACCTAAAAATCACTATGTATTTTAACAGTTCTAAAAGAATAGCTCAGACTATGATCCAGCAGGTACTCCACTAACAGAATTGCAACATGCAGCCAGCCAAAAGCTCATTTGGCCATCACAATTACAAACTTCAGATTTATTCTAATAGTAAAAAATACTATCATCTGAAGATTAGAAGAGGTGTACTGTGATGTTAGCTAGTTTGAATTTTAGCCATTTTCCAAGAGAAAAATTGGGAAGAATTCTGAAAAGAAAAAGAAAGTTCCCTCTCTCCCAGCTGAAGTCATAGTTAGACTCCATAAAGGCTGCCAAAATGCATCTAGTGAAATAGACAGCATGCTTATTGTACATTCACAGATTTAAAGTAAAGGTAGAGATACTTACCTCAAGCTTTGCTGCTATAAATAAAGAAGAGATACCAATAAGCTGCAATAGTGTTTTTACAACATTCTGTTGTGTTGCCATAAATCGATCAAAGAAATCTTGTGCTAAATAAAAAGTTTCTCTATGAAGCTTGTAGACTTCACAAACCTGGAGAGACAGAGATTGCAAAGGTCAAGAACAGTGCCAGAGTCAAAAGCAGATGCTACAGATATATTATAAAAAGGCAAGAGCTACACAAGAAATTTATATTTGCTTTCTACTTCACTGCAGTTTTGAAGTAACATGTTAACTGAGAGCAGGAGCAAAACAGTTTCTTTTGACACAACTTGACTGCCACTACAGTAACTCCCAACAGAGAGATCAGAGTGAAAATCCTTTTAAGGAAATGCAAGCACATGTTCTAACAGTGTCAGAACATTGGAACATGCAAAGATGCATTATTCCAGCACCTCAAGAGAAAATTCCCACATATTTCAGAATTAAGCACAGAGACTATGCCACCAAGTCCTCCAAATGACAAAAGAGACTCTACATATAGAGCTGTAGTACATTCTACATGCCAATAACAGAGATTGGGAGATGCATCTGATCTAAGCAACCACACCTTCCTTCTTACAGTCACTTTCATAATCATTTGTGCAGCTTTTATGTGACCCTAAAAAGCCTACATTGTGGAGATTTAGGGACAAATTGATTATTATCCACTATCAATCTAAATGATTATCAGAGTATGTTGTCAGTTTGTATATCAGCTCAACCTACTACTTTAAGTTTAATGCCACTTCAACTCCAAGATGAAGACAAGTGTCTAGGGCTAAATGGCTTATGCACAGATCACAAAACATACTCGTGACAGTTGTTAGCACATTTCAAGCAAATTACTCTTGAAATTCCCACAAGCACAGAAAAACTTACCTCCATTAGCCAGTCTAGAAGGATTGTTCTCATTTTAGGTTGCAGGAGAGGATGCTTTTGCATGTAAAGTTTATCTCTTACATATGTCTCTTCTTTGTTTATCATGTTTTTCCATACGTCCTCTCTGTTTGCCCAGCTATGACAGATCAATAAGTTTAGTCTCAAATCTTAAGACAGAAGACACGAAGCAGCAAAATGGAGCAGCACTTACCCTAGAACTGGTAATGGTGAAGCTCTAGTTGGAACAACACTTAGATGCATAAAGGGAGAGTAATCAACAGCAACTGGATCATCATCTTTGTCTGGAGTAGGAATCAGCATATGGGCATTCTTGTGAACACTATTCCAGGGTGGCTGTTGAATGAAATTAAGTGCATTTTAAAAGAATCATTTTATATGTAAGTATAAGACAAGACATTGGAAAATAGGCAACAGAAACTATGATTATATCTTTAAACTGCACAGTCAGAGATGGGAAGACATCCTCACGAGTCATTTTGTCCAGCCCTGCTGCTCAAGCAGGCACCCCTATAGCCAGTGGCCAAATGGCTTTTGAGTATCTAAGGATGAAGCCTCCACAGGTTGCCTCTCTGGGCAACCTGCCAGCGCCTGGTCACCCTCACACTAAGCAAACAAAAAATCCCACACCAAAACACCCCAAATGAAACATTTCTTGATGTTCATAAGGAATCATCTGTGCTTCCGTTTGTGATGATCTCATCCCATCACTGGGCATCATCATAAAGAACCTGGCTTCATCTTCTTTAAGTCCTCCCTCAAATATTTACACATTAATAGAATCTCCCCCAGTCTTATCTTCTCCAGGATAAAGTTTCAGCTTCCTTAGCCTCTCTAGGAAAGATGCTTTGATGCCTCAATCATCTCAAAAGCAGCCCTTTTGCCAGGCTCTTCCCAGTATGTTCTCTTGTACTGGGAATCCCAGAACTGGACACAGTAGCCTGTTGCTGATTTTTACAGCAGGGAAAGCTTGCAGCTACATTTGAAGAACATTTTACTCTGTTCTCTTTTTGAAGAGCCACAGCTACGTCATGGAAGAACATCCAAGTCAGTCTCCTATTGTCATGTTGCATTTTGTTTTCACCAACACCCCTGAAGAAGACCTGAAGTTCCATGTAAAGCACCCTCAATGAACAAGTCAAAATAGTAATTTATAGATTTTTTTTCTTACTTATTCATAAATTCCAATTCAAGAATTAGTATTTATGATCCAATTGTTTCCAGAACAAAGCAAGTACACATTAAGTAACTGCCACTAAAATACCAAACTGGCCATTTCACAAACAGAATTTTGCCAAAGTCTGCAAACAAACCACCAACACTTCACACACATCTTTTTCTCTGGACCAGAACTTAAGATTAGGTTTACTTTTCTTCAGCTAACTTTGTTAAACAAGACCTTGGTGTATGCTTCACACAATTCCCCTGCAAAACACTACTTGCTTTATTTTGTGATAAAACATGAAACCAGCCCCATGTCATCATGTCTAAACAAATTAAAATCTGATATTTCTGTCTAACACTGAAGTCAGCCACCTTGCTGCAAACTGATCTGTTTTGCAGCAGTGAAAGGACAGAACTCCCTGAACAGGATTTTTAATGTGCTTCCACAAAAAAAACCCAACACATTAAAAATCAGAAGAATCATTATGTACTAACAAGCAAAATGCTCTACATTCAATTTTTCCACTTGTAAAGAAGCTTTCACACCTGAGTTTTTGCCCTGCCCTTACTGCAAGTAGTATCACCTTCCAGCAAAATGGCTACCTCCTAGCACCAGTTTCAGAAACAGAAACCACTGACTTTATGAAACAAAACCCACATTTAACAGTTGACTCACAGTTAAGACTGCTTTCTACTTTTGAGTTACTGATACACAGATTGGTAGTTTTTCATAGAGTTTTACATGCAAATCTAGCATCTAGCTACATACCCAGCCATGCCACGATTTAACTTGGGAAAAGACAAAAAAGAGCAGTAATATCTTTATAATATCTTTATTTGATTCCTTATAAACTTAAATTTTGAATTAAAGTGTCACTTCAACATTGCTTTAAGTTAATTTTTGTCTTACCTCAAAACTAGACTTTAGTCATACTTTGTCCTCCAAACTGCATGGCACGCCCAGCTGCCAACAGCCTCTGGAGAAGTGCTGCCTTATCAGTTAATCAGCAAACCAACAGAAAAGCAGTACAGTATATAATGCCTAAAGGTGCCTACTACACCAGCAGCTTCTGAAGGACAAGGGACCTACTCCATGGATTTCAACTAAATCAGACACCTCACATGCTACACTGCAGCAACATCAACAGTCTTATGTAAGGAAATATAAATCAAGGGTCAAGACCCTCTCATGTATTTTGAGAAATGAGAACAAAGTATTTGACCAGGTAATAACACTCGAGATGACTGGGGAAAACGTGCAAGGAATTGGAAAGATACAGCTTGTCTATAGACAAGACAGAAACAACTGCATAGGGACCTAAAAGCAAGAAGTTACCAGGAAATGAGACAGGATTCTGAGATAATCTAAGAGAATGCTATAGTTGTGGCATGGATTTTGGTTGAGAAAATGAGCACATTTATCAAACTCCTGGGTCCTTAAAGCAGATTTAACAAGACATTCAACCAAAACTGAGAGATTATATCAAGGAACTACGTTACATTACACTGTAACTGTAAGGAAATGTGAGCCACCACTGAAAGAAGAAGAAACAGTTTAAGATGGGGAGGGTGTGAGGAAACCATAAAAAGCTTCCCTTGGGCTTGCAGAGACAAAATAAAACAGACAGCTGCCAAAAAGTAAGAGCTTCAGAGAATTTGTACAGCCTAATGCAGGAAATCCTATGGTCCTGGGCTTACTCCTGAAGCAAACTGAAACTGAGCAAGATGCATGCCAAAAATCCATGTAGGAAACTGCCTCTTCAAATCTCTATTCAGGCCAGAAAGAAAGGTTGGTAGCACCCACAGCAATATTCCAGATACAGGAATAGAACAACTGATCCTCATGAGATACACTCCTGTGTCTCAGACCTGAGAACTAGAAACTGACTGAAGAAATAGAACTGAGGACACAAGAAGGCTCCTTAGAAGGTGCACCAACAAGGGCAGAAGGTAGGTGACCAAAAGAAGCAACAGTCAGAGCAGTCAAGCCCACAAAGCTCCAAAAGAAAACCCAAGAGTTCAAAGGTGGGTGTTCTTTTGCTAAAGTTCAGATATTTGTCACTTTAGTTTTCTGCAGCGTGTTGCAAATCATCAACATATCAAATGTCCATTTAAACAGATCTTTTAGACATCTTTCAAGCATATAGCTCAGACACAAAATGTGGCATTTGGTGACCAACTAGATTATCAGTTATGGGCAGAGCCTTCTCTGAAGCAGCCACACACAGGAACACAAGTGCTGAGACTCATCCATTTCAACATGAGCTGGGAGCCACCAGAACAAGCTTACACCGATCAGAGCAAGGAGGACAGCATGAAAACAGAGGAAGAGTGTTACCCAAAACTGCATTCTAACAGTCAGGACCCTCATCATGGGAATCAAAGGCAAAGGAACAGGCCTGCTTGTCTCATCCAAGAAAGCAGCACCTCCTAACAGAGATACATCAATATCAGCTACTAAACTGAAGTGTAAATTTTCCCATCAGAAAAAAATCCATCTATTTTTCAGTCGCAAAGATCTATTACTTTGAAGTACAGGGGTTTTCTTTGCCATCAAAAGGGAATCCCAAAACTAGTAAGATGGAAAAATAAGAACAATTCACTTTAAGTTGTTTCCATTCTTTCTGAATAGCATACAGACGTCTACTACTTATAATTTTCTAAAGACTCTGAATTCTGGGTATACTTTACATTCTTCAACCATTTAGCTGAAGACTTTTAAGTTGAATTTGAAGTGGGTTTCCTTCTTTTTAAACTGAATAATAAGAAGATAACCTAGACTAGCTAAAGAAACTTTTTGAAAGTTATTTTCAAAACAGTTAGGTGGAACATTATGACAACAATAAGACTGTATTCTAAAGACAGGTTTAGTGAGAAATTGATGAAAACTGTTTCCTGATAGTTCACTCCATCTTCTTTCCACTTTAAAATATCAGTTAATCTACAGAAACAAACTTCTAGATGCAATTCTCCACTCTATCTAGAGGTGGCCTTTTAAATTGTATCACAATTGCATGGATGGCTCTAATCTAGTTAGATGAATTTTGTTTTACATGGAGCCTTAGAAATGTATCTGTTCACAGAAAGCAGGCAGCATTAATATGAGAATTGCTAGCAGAATTACAGCACTGCCAGTTCTCTGAAATCAAACATAGAATTTATGCAATATTCTGCTGTCACAAACCTGATGATACAGCCACTCTTTCATCACAAAGGGTAATGGCATCCTAATTAAGATCTCAGGCCTTATGTTCAACAGAAGCAAACTAATGAATTGACTATGAAGATGTCATAAAGTGGGATGTGACTATGATATTTTGCCTTGTGCATAAACTAGTGTCAGTAAATTTATTTAATGTAGAAGTCATGTGGTATAGGCAGCAGTGGATTTATGGCTACTTGCATTTTAGAATTGTTGTGTCTCAACAGAATAACTATCTCACTGGCTATCATACAAGCCTGCTATACTGCTGCTGGAACCGTAAACATATTCTCATTAGTGGCCCATGGCAATTTATATCAGAGAATAGCTTGTGTCACACCACAGACTGAAGAGCTGCTGCTGTGCAGCCAAATGTTAGCTTTTTTAAACAGATCTGTAACAATCTGGCTACTTTGTCACAACAAAAACCCTTCTCTGGGTAGGGAGAGATAAACAGGTATCCATTTTATTTATGGTTTTGACAATCAAAGGGCCAAATCCCACTAGCATCCTAAGCTTAACTTGAAAATGCAAGTAAATACTTAGGCTGCCTATGGCCTAAATTACCTGAATTTTAAGTTACTTAGGATTCCTGAACTAACATGGAACAGCCACTAGGTCAGGAACATAAGAAAAAAACTGGAAGTCTTTATTACTTTAAAGTTGAAGATCAACGTATGCAAAATATTTCACATTTCTTTCCTCGTCTTCCTAGAAGAAGGTAAAATTAAGTCCCTGTTGAGGACTTTTTAACAACACTTTATTATTATGCAATAAACATGAACAAGCCCTTGCTTGGCTCAAGCTGAATGAATCTTTGGGTGAAGGAGAGAGCTGTGCTGAAGGACAGGCAGCTCTTCCTTGTCAGAAGTGAGAAATTAGTTTAATATACTGCACAAAAGAAAGACAGAAGGGAAGGAGAGATCCCCTCATTAAATGCTCACCATTTGAGCCCTGCTTAATATGTTGACTGATAACTAGTATACACAGTTGCAACAAGCAGAGGCCATTCCAAACAATGATGCCCATCTGTTATAGTAGCACTTTAGTCTTAGAACTTCCAGCTGCCACTTCTGCTTAGATGTGCCACATTATGCATAGCCTTGTGTACCAAATGAATATGGTCTGCACACCCCGATCATGACTTTTGCAGCTGAAGTACCACCCCGAACATGCATTAAGAGGCTGAAGCCCGAATGACACTGAGTAACCCTGTGTGTGCAGAGCAAAAAAACTATTTCAGAAAAGAGGCTACTCTGTTTTTAGTGAGCGGGCACCTCAACGCACAAAAGCATTGTGCTTTCAATACCACGTACCGACATAGAGCAAATATAGATAAAAGTAGCATCTAATATTCCAAGATTATATGAAGGGCAAAGTTAAGTTCTTCATAACTCAGACCATTCTAAGTGTCTTATTGACAAAACTGGCAACAGTCACTACTAATCTCTACTGCAGATCTGATTTCCACAGCTAAGTCACTATGCAGAAATGTTCCCTCTTTCTGCAAGGAAGTTAAGCTTAGTTTACCCCTGCTTTAGCACCTAGCATAAACTGCAGGGTTCTAATCAGGAACCTCATGCTCTGTCATCTAATAATGGCACTCATCAGTATGAATGGAGCCAATACTGGAAGGGAACCTTTCCTCTCTGAAGGTGATATGCCAGTAGAGACATGACTAAACAGAAAGTTACCTCAAAGATGTTCTGGGTTGTATGCTTAAGTGTCTTGTGCTTTGACCTGCAAGGTACCTCTTGTAAAAACCTGACTCTACTCCTGCAACTCTCTAAAGAGGTCAATGCAGAATCACGCCATGTAGGCCTAAATGCACATTAAGGCATTTGTAAGCTGCATCCTTGCATCCCAGGACAGCTGAATATACTGTACTATTAATACATTTACGCCAAACCAGGCCTCACTGCTTGCAAAGACTGCAAAGCAACCTGTACAACCCGAAGTGTTTTGCACTGTGCATCAGCCAAGATTGATACTTCCCTTGGCTCAATGCTATACAGTACAGCATGTGGTAACCGACTAGCTATTGCACCAACATTGCAATAACAAGGCACTGCAAAATAATTATTGGGGTAAGATTATAGGAGTATTATGTAAAGTCAAATCAGTTACCTGATTTCCATATTGCTTTTTTCTAGTCATCTCAATTTTGGCAACTTCTTCATCAGGATCCTGTAAGAACTACAAAAAGGAATAGATGATTTCAGGAGTACAGAATGCAGGACAAGCAACCCGTGACAAGCAACTCTTGGCTACAATGAATTGTACCCCATCCCTCAGGAACGGAGTCTCCCAACAGACCACTGCCCGCTCAACACCCAGACCACCACATGGCCCCCAGCCACCCAACAAAAGGAGGCGTGGGACCAGAGGCCAAGTCCGGCGGTGGGGCAGGCGCTGGCCTGCGGGCATCAGGGTGGGCCACAGGGCCACCCCGGAGCCTCACTCACCGTGGCCACATCGGCTTTCCTCTTGCGGGCTCGCATACCGCATTCGGCATGTTCCCCCTTGGCGGGAGCCTTCTCCTCCACGCAGTCACTGCCAAGAGAAAAGAGGGTGAGGGAGCGCCGTCCACGGGGAGTCGCCTCCGGGGTGCCTCACGGCAGACCTCGGCCTACAGGGCCCCACGCACGGCGGAGCCAGCACTCACCTTTCCCGGCGCATGGTACGCGCCTGGGCCGGGTTGGGTCGAGCAAAGAGCGGTGCGGGGAGCGGCCGAGCAGGCCCGGGCCCCAACCTCCACAAAGGGCCGCAGAAGCGCGGGCGTACGGCGCGGAAAGGGCGGCCGCAGCCCCGGGCCGGCCCCGCCGGCTCCCCCCGCCCCGCGGCCGGGCACCCCGGGAGGCGGCAGAGGCGCCCGCTGTCCCCTGCCCGGAGTCTCACTCACTCACCGCCGCGCCGTCCTCTCCAGACCTCCCCAGCCGAGAGCGGGCGGTGGGCGAGCGGC
>WAAF01008339.1:1324035-1612596 GCA_013400475.1 Tricholaema leucomelas
CGCGCCGGGGCTGCAGGGGCGTGGCGGGGCCGGGCCAGGCCGGGGGCGGGGCCGGCGGCGCCGGCGGCGCCTACACGGAAGCAGCGGCCGCGCGCGGCCGCCGCAGGTGAACACGGCAGGGACGGCGGCGGCGTGGCAAGGCAAGGCGAGACAAGACGAGGGGAGGTGAGATGAGATGAGATGAGATGAGATGAGATGAGATGAGATGAGATGAGATGAGATGAGATGAGATGAGATGAGATAAGATAAGATAACATAACATAACATAACGTAACGTAAGGTGAGGTCAGGTCAGGTCAGCGGAGCTGTGGGGAGCCGACCCGAGCTGGGGCGCCCTTCCTCGCCTGTTAGCAGGAATGGACCTGGCAGTCCGCGGCGGGAGGCGAGCCACCGCCATGGCTGTCCGGNTAGGGGCAGGGCGGGAGCGCGGCGCGGGCGGGCTCCGCTGGGCGCCTCCTGCCTCACGGCGCGGCCGCTCCCGTCCCTGCGCACAGCGCGGCCCGCGCCGAGCGGGACATTTAAACGCGCGGCGCGAGGCCGCCTCCCCGCCCGCCCGCACACGTGGCCCCTCGCACAGAGCCGGGGGACGGCGCCCGGCCGGGGCGGGGTCTGCGGGGGGCNAGATAACATAACATAACATAACGTAACGTAAGGTGAGGTCAGGTCAGGTCAGCGGAGCTGTGGGGAGCCGACCCGAGCTGGGGCGCCCTTCCTCGCCTGTTAGCAGGAATGGACCTGGCAGTCCGCGGCGGGAGGCGAGCCACCGCCATGGCTGTCCGGGGCCTGGTCGGCCCTGATCCGCCTTTCTCTTTCCTTCCCTACAGGGCATGCGGCTGCCCTGGCTTTTCGGGCGGCTGAAGGCGGCGGTCGTCGGGGTGGTACACGTGGGAGCGCTGCCAGGTAAGCGGCGGCGGACTGCCTTCTGGCGCTGCATGCCCCCTGGCGCTGCACACCCCCAGTCGGCGGCACCGGGCCCTCCCACGCTTTGGTTAGGCGCCACCCATTAGCCTGGCTGCGGCCCCCGCAGCAGAGCCCGGGCCCCGTGAAGTCTGTCGCTTCAACCGCTGCCCTGGCCCTTTATGAAGTGCCACTGGCTTGAGCGTCTTCCCTCCTAGAAGTGAAGGAGACAGAAGATGCTTCTATATGGGGACTGAAATTGAGAGAACAAGGATTTGGTTTTGGTGAGCCCTCCACTGCTGTGCGTTGAGAGACAATAGTTAAGAAAATGTACAACTGACCATTGGAACAGGATAGATGTTGGATAGAGCTCTCACAGGGCCTTTGAGGTGACAGGAAGTCCAGACAAGATACAGGGTTTGTTGCACCCTGAGCTCCTCATCCACTTTTCCAGAGGCTCAGGGTAAGCAAAGCTGACTACAGCAACTGATAGTGCCTTTAACATGCTGGTGCCTAGAGTTCACCATGCTCCACGTTTTCCTCGGAGCAGCCTCCAGACGCTACGGTTAGTTTTTCATATGCTGTGAAATCAGACCATCTAGCAGTCTTCTCAGAGGACTCTTCACAGTCCTCATCACAGACTGAGTTTACAAACCTAAGTGTTTGGAGTTGATCTTATGGGAAGCTTACTTACTGAACTCCAACAAGATCTGTGCGTGTTCATTTCTGACATGAGGTACTTATACTGGCAATCAGATGCAGTCAGCCTTGTAGGTCAGAGTTTAAGGTAGCTTTAACTTATTTTAAATTGACTGGTGTTTAGTATAGGTATTCTGAAGACCTAGAGGTTGATCTTACCGTGGGTTGTTTGGACAGAGCTTCATCAGCGGAGGATAAACTGTAATAAGTACAGGAATAACAAACTGAGAGTGGATGTGATACAATCAGAGATTATAGCAGATACTACTGAGGTTTGTGGATTAAATTTAGGAGCTGAAAGGTTACTGTAGATCTGTCAAGTTCTGCTAAGGGAAGAGATGGCACTAAGGCATGTCACAAGGAGATACACAGCTGTTTAGCATACTTACCCTGTTTCTCGCTATTTCAGCATGCCAATCCCTATAGTTACCCTACCTGAAATCTGTTACTGTGTATATAATCTGTTTGTGCATGCAGTGGGGTTAGCTTCGTTGTTCTTGCAGGGACACCAAGAAGTTCTCTCCCACTGACCCAGATCATTGATCAAGCTTGTCAAGAAGCAGAAACTTACAAGGATGCTGGAGTTGTAAGTCTTGGATTGCTTGTTTCTATATCAGTATTTATGCAAAGCTGCCTCTGCAGAGCACATACTTTAAACTGAGTCTGTAATTTATCAAAAACATCTTACCCCACATGTTTCAGGAAGCTGTTTAAATCCGCATCTTTTATTTCAACATGGTAAGTAAGCCTCCCAGACTACAAAAGCTAAAATAAAGTCATGTACAGTCAAAAGAATTGAAAAAGCTTAGATTCAAGTTGTGCAGTTCAAGTTTCTGAGAACCAAGTCAAGGGTGGGAGTGGAAAGGGAGAGTTGCCTGCAACATGTGTGGTTGTTTGCATTCTATGTACCTGGTGCTAGAATGCTTCATCATCTAGCTTGACAAGCCACAGTATTTTTAGCTCTGTTCAGCACTCTGGTTTCATGAAGTCCTGGAGGAGTGCCATGTGCACAGCTGATGCACTAGATGTATATCTCCATCACTTGTGGAGTGCATGATCACCTTACACTTGTTTTCATACTGAAACAGCACAGATTATTAAGGGCCAAAAAAACCCCAACAAAACATAGGCCCTTTTCAGCCCTCTCTCACCTTTCCGTCCTGGTGCACTGGCAACAAGGATGCCTAATTTGTGCATCTAGAAGAGCCAAAAGGCCAATCACAGCCAGAGGCAAGAAGAGGCCTGTACTACTGACCTAAAGTGGGGTAGTAATCTTCATAGGTCAGTGGATTTAACAAGGTGTGTGTCCTTTTGAAAGGTCAGATATGTTTTAAACATTTCATTGCACCTCGTCTAAGGGTGTTGATGTGCTTTTTCTTTGACATACCTACAGTATTACCTACATACTGGCATGGTAAGGTGGTGTTTGAAAGTGTCTTAAATGGAGAAGTGTTTGCTGCTCTGAACTGCTATTTTCTGTAAAACTTAATTACAAACCAGCTGAAATATTTTTGATGGCATAAATTAGAAGGATGCTTTACAGACAACAAAATTTAATTTAAGAGCTTAGTCTAAATTACAAAAGACTAAGGTCAAAGTGCAGACAAGTCAAAGGAGGTTATGAGCAAAGCAGTAGTAAGGCTAAATTATGAAAGAATCCCAAGAAAGAAGTGCTGAAAGGATCAACAGCAGTGCAGAAGAATGCCCACATAGGTGGGCTTCAGGTCCTACAAACCAGACTAGCTTGTTCAAAATGTCCATGCAGAATAAATTCTACTCATAAGCTATATGGAGTGACTAATATTTCTTCCTTTTCATGCCTGATAAAAGAATCGGTGTGCAGTATCTCAGTATTCTATACTATAACTTTATATTTTGTCCTTACAGTATCAACATGAGGTATAATGTGATTTGATTTGTATCATTCTGACTGGCAAGTATTAGTGTCTGTCTTCCTGTGTTAGAGGAAACGGTTACACAAGTGATCTGTAACTCCTAAAGACATTGCTTCACATTCCAGTGCTTCTTTGCCCATTTGTCTTACATACTAATGACAGATGGGAATCTTTATCAGCAGGAAGAAAACACTGAGTATCTCTAAAGGTGATGGAGGGTACAGAAGCAGTTACTTTCTCTTCTGACATGCACAAAGCTGGAACAGTTTTGAGACAATCAGTACTAACACAAAATTTTAATTTTGGTTTTATACTTTACTGTATTTGCCACAATTGTAATGAATTCTGCTGTTCCATATCTAACTGGTTTACCTATCATACTTTTTAGACCTACCTCTCAGGTAGACAGATCAGGCGAGTCATAGAACAGTTACAATTGGAAAAGACTTATCATCAAGTCCAACCACCAACCCAACACTTCCATGTCCTCTAAACCATGTTCCAAAGTGCCATACTTACATGTTTTTTGAACACTTCCAGGGATGGTGACTTCAACCTTGTCCTTAGGCAGCCTGTTCCACTGCCTGGCCACTCTTTCACTAAAGAAATTTTTCCTAATAGCTGATCTAAACCTCCCCTGACACAATTTTAGGCCATTCCCTCTTGTCCTGCCACCTGATACTGGGGAGATGAGACCCACCTCAATTCAGCCTCCTTCCAGGTAGTTGTAGAGACTCAGTATGCATTGTACTTGGGTGACTTGTCTGGCACATTATCATCTTAACATAATAAATATGAGAGATTTGTGATACTGGAACATAGTAATGAAAACAAGTGAGTGCTCAGCCATCTGTGCTCAAAATGTATATGCTTTGTACTTGGATGTTGCTAATTCCCTAAACAACATTTTATAAGCAGCAAACTATGAGGCATTATGATCTCTCCAATGTGTATATACATTTGTTAAAGAAAAAAGCGAACTATATATTCAAGTTAACTTTTATTTGTTCAGTTCAGCCTCTGTAATGCTTACTTTGTAGCCAGGAAGCAGAACGTGACTTCCTGAGTTTCGCTGATGGAGTTTGCTACCCCTAGCTGCTGTTACCTAGCTGTAGCTACTTGAGTAGCTGCCATTAAAAGACTGTTATTAAAAAAAAAATCTATAAATTATAAAGCTACATTGAACTGCAAATATTAATGTGCCTCTTACCTCACAATTTCTTATGTTTGCTTCATTTGTTGAAGCTGTCTTTGGAGATGCACTGATTGCTGTGACCCTTCTTTAGTCTCTATTCATGGAGCCTAGTGCATGGTCATGTTTTTAAAGAAGTGGAAAGTTTCAGGCCTATTAACTCTTGTAACTGCAATGATAGTTGGGTTTCAGATTACTTAAAGTTAATAATAGTTGAGACAGAACAATCTAGTATTTCTGCATAGAAACATGTAGGTGTGTATACACATAATAATGTGTACAGTGCAATCCACCCCCCCACCCCCTGCCCCCTTTCTTCCTGTAGGAGAGTAGTGGTTTTAATTTTGCAAAGATTTCCATATATGTTTGTAGGTAAAGCCTTTCTGTTAAGAAAAAAAAACACTGGGGTTCAAGTCACCCCAGGTAAAAGACACGTTAGGTAGCTGCTGAATTAAAGCTTCTGTGCTCGTTACATCTGTTGTGGCTTACAGTGTTGTGACAATTTTGAGGCTTTTCTGCAGTTACATGTGCATTTGTGGATGAGATATTTTAAGAAGTCATTTCTGTAAGTCAGATAAAATTGAGGAAACTCTTTTTCTCTAAGAGAGCTACTTAAATGACCTATTTTCCAGTAGCTGACTGTGATAGACGCAGCACTTTGTGCATGTACTACTTGAGAAGTCGTTCAAGGTTCAAATGGAAATATATTGTTTGAGAATTAGTTACAATATAGCTATTATGTGTAAGCAAGCCTTAAGCCATCTTAATAGTCCATGGAAAAGGAGCACAAAAGGTGTTTCATAGAATTTTATCTCATACTACCCAAATAAATTCTGCTTTGGAGGGTGCAACAGTAGCTGTTCCCATAGACTTCTGAACTATAACCTTAAGTTCCAAGAACTTTATTTCAGCATAACTGTTTTATTTCCACCATTTTAATTAGCTGTGTGATAGTCTGTGTTATATACATATGAATTCAGTAAGCACAGAAATCTGTGGTGTTACATTTTTGTATAAAATACAAAAGGAGGCTTTGAGTTAATGCATCTGTAATTCAGCTCTCTGTACTGCAGAACATATGTTGTTGTTTTTTTAATTAAACAAAACATAACATGCAGAAGAACACCGTCTATGGGATGGTACTGAAAGAATAACATAATATTAGATTAATACCAAAAATAATCACTGTAAGTGTGGACCTCAAGGCCTTAGGAACAGACAGCTGCTGAAAAGTGAATATTGTTAAGTTTTAAGTCAAAAGACTGAAATGTTCTCCCATATGCCTGCATTTTGAACTAGAATTCAATCAGATGCTTTTTATGTACACCATGGCTAGAGATTTTACTTAATTTGTAAATTAATTCATTAATGTATCTAGAGGAATAATTTGCTTTATGCAGATATTGAACTGTCAGAGTAGTAGCAACTCGTAGACTCAGCTTCACTAGGAAGTTCCTGTGGAATTCTGCCAGCCTATTCTCCTTTTTTTATTTACCAATGTGGCTTCTGGGGAGCTGAGCATCCAAAGACCCATTCCCAGATGCCTTTCTCCCTACGTATCCTACTGATGTTGGTTCCTGACTGCCTGAAAGCTTGAGGCTTCAGGTGTGTAGATCCTACCTCCTTGCCCTTGTGTTAAGCTTGGAGTTTCCCAGGTTTTGGAGAAATCTGCTGAGTAGAGTATTCCTGAGCCAAGTACCTTGGGCTTCCACGTTTTGTGGCCTCATGGAATTGCCTTGTTTTGAGGGTTCATTCCATTTTTTGAGTCTGTTTTGTTAACATATAGTTCTGTGTTAATCCTTGCACCACATATTTCTGTGTTCCCGCTTAGGCTGACCTAATGTGTTACAAAGGGCAAAAGGATAAGGGATTTCCCTTGCTGTTGGTACCACAAAGGATTCACTAGTTGTGCCTGAGTTGTGCCAAGTTTGGATCTATTGGAACAATCCTGACCTCATGCAGAGAAACCAACTAAAAATTGCAGGGGAGGTTGTTTTGCTTTGGGGTTTTATTTCTGATAATGGTGTGGGTTTTTTTCCTGAGAACTGGTTGTCATCTTTCTCATGTGACTACCTCCAATCTCAGGTAGAAAAATGCAGATGTTAAATTGTGCATTACATTGGGCATAGAAACAAAGTCAAGAACAGATGTATTGGTTAGTTGTCCTATCTGGGTTTTTTTTTGCCTAGTTGTCGTTTTCTTAGACTGCCATTCTGTAATTAAATATGCTGATGAATGGGACCAAATAGTGTGTAGCTTTAATGTTGAGTGCTCATAATATGCAGTTTTCCCATTACTGGGTTGTGTCCTTTTATTTTTAAGGTAGCATGTATTTTGTGTATTTAAATACTCAGCTGTAAGTCATTTGGTAAAGGCAGCTGTACCCTGGTGTATGTGGGTTGTGTGCTTGGACTGGCCATGTTCTGCCAGTTTATTTCCACTCTCAGTTTTCCCCATCCTCCATGTTAGGTGTTCATTTATAATGTCTGTGGCTTAGGCTGTAATTCAGTCATTAAATGCTGGCTGCATTTTATGCACTGTCTTAACTTTTACTGCAAAAAGGGCTTCTACACTACAACAAAGATTAAAGAGGCATTATATATTAAAGCTTTCTTTTTCCCCCTTTATGATTTTCTACGTTATTGTTGACCAAAATTCTTTGTTTGATCTTTAGTTATTTGGGTTTTTCTCCTAAATGTTCTATCTCTGAAATGTAAAGCTCTCATTTTAAGTTGTCTGATAAAACTCCAGAAACAGTGAAATTTATTTTATATATATACAGCTAATTTGTCTATTAAATGTTTTGTATTTTTTAGAGTGAAGCCAGTGAGAAATTTCAAGCATCTTTTAACATTCTTACTGCAAATGCAAAGCATTAAGCTTGAAATATATTTGAAGGCTATACTTTTGTTATTAAGCCTTGAGAAAATGATTTGCAGTTTTTGAAAAGTTTCTGGTGTATACCATACAGTAATTGGAAAAATACAAGGTACTGGATAACGTACAGAGATTTTTTTTAATGAATCACATAAATTATATCAGGAGAGTATTTATCATCACTCCATTTTTACTAAGAATATGTCTATGTGGAGTGAGCACTGTAATATATAACAAGTAGCAGTATCTTCCATCAAGTAATTCTGAATCCAGAGTAGGAGAAATACCAATAGCTAAGACTACAGTATTAGGCACAATCCATGTAGGCACAAGAATAGTGAAACAAAAAGATCCTTTATCCAAAATAACACTTACTTTCTGCCATTAATTGAATTGAAATTTGTCTTGATTATCTCTGAATCCTCTATTATCCAAACAGACTCAGTATCTTATATTCCACTTGGATAATTGAAGTTTGACTTTACACTATTTTTAATGAGGTGTAAGATTTAACTCATTCGCCTATCATTCACATTTTAGGATGGATCAAAGGAAAGCAAATTGATGAATGTATAATTAAAATCACATTTATTTCTCTTTATGATTTCCCATGCTGTTGATGAAAGCACTTTTTTAAGTGGTTATATGCATCAACACAACTTACTGTAGATAATCCTTCCTTTGAAGAAAACCTTTAAACTTGGGTGTCTTTTAATACAAAACAGCATAATGGTAAACTAGCCATGGTTTATAAGTTTCTTTTTCTCCATCTTAATCATATTTCTTTATAATAATCTCCACAGGATGGCTTGATAGTAGAAAACATGCATGATCTTCCTTACACCTTGTGTCCTGGGCCTGAAGTAACTGCAGCAATGACAGTCATTAGTGCTGCAGTGAGAAAAACCTGCCCTGATCTCGTGCTGGGTGTCCAGATCCTGTGTGCTGCAAATCAACAGGCAATTGCAGTTGCTCTTGCTGCAGGTAATAGAAATGACTCATCAGTTATTACTGTTGTTTGCTATGGCATTTACTCTCTGCAAATTGTGCACTGTACTAACATAGATACCATGAAAAATGAGACACGAAAAGCTCACTGTACCCTGGAAAAGCAGAAATTAGATTTTGAGAAAGATGCCTTCTTGATTATAATAGATGATACTTGTGCTCTGCTTCGGTTGGAGGCAGCTAAAAATCCCAAGGCCACTACTGCAGCTTTCTAGGTGGAACTTGTTTAAATACAATGATTAGTTTAAACCTACTCATGTCTAAAAGCCACCTTTGGTGTAACTCTATTTGCTTGAGTTAAATTATATTTGAGGATCAATTTAACCCACTATGGTTAAGCATCCTGTTTCAGCATCTAATTATATGTTGTTGCTGCTATTGTTATCAGTTAAAATTAAGTTTTCATTGCTTTTTTTTTTTTATGAATGGATGGAGTGAAGCTTTTTATATAATAACAAAAAATTGAATGTACAGCTAATCAAACTACTTAAATTGTATTTTTGGGAATTAAATATAAATTAATCTATCTTTATTGCATGAATTCTAGACTTGGTAACCTTTTAGCTCTTGGTGTTTGTTGAGACAATTTAGGTTTTCATATGTACCATTCCATAATTTAAAGATGGAGGCTGGTTTAATATGGTAGGCTTACACTTCCTAAATATTTCATAAATTGAGGATTAATGCCTGTGTTTGCCCAAACTGCATATCTGATTAGAGTAACAATACATCTTTTTGGATGTACAGATTTTTTGCACAGGCATAATTTTGTAAGAATGCAAAACTAAAAGATGCTGATGTTAAATGAAAACCATATTTATTTCATATGAAATAATATGGGCTAACTTACCTGCAGTGATCATTTTAATTACATTGAGTATGTTCTAAAAGTCTTCACTCCTTCTTTCTTGGGGGAATTCTTGCTAGTAAATATGTTTTGAACCTAGATTTTGAGTGTTTTAAACTCAGAAGTTGCCATTTTCAAGATACCTACTTGACAAACTGACAAAACCTGTTTTTCATTGTTGCAGTAGAACCTATATGAAAACCTAAAATAAAAATGCTAACAGAATCCAGTAATGGTTTTGGGAGATTGTTTGCGGTGTATAGGCATTTGCAAAAACATTTATGTATTATATTTTTAAAAGCAATACTCAAACTACTAATGAGTTATGCACTCTTTTAGGAGCAGAATTGATCACTAAATAAGTGATACAGTGTGGGAGCAGTGTATTTCTCTTACTTCTGAGCAATTATTAATGAGGGAAAGAATTCCTGGAGGGCTTTGGTTTTGCTCAGCTCTATACTGTTCTGCACTATTTGCTCCATAACTGCAGAGCATCAGCTAGGAAGGGCCGAAGTTTAATGCATTTCATTGCACTTCTCTAAAAATTATTGTCTCAGGTTCACTGAACAGGAAAGCAAAAAGAAAAGAAAATCACTTTAAACAAAAGCATAGCAAAGTGAGTGCATATTGGTAGGTAGGAAATCTTCGGGTAGCTTTTCTGTAGCAACTTGGTAGTAACTTTAATGCCAATACAGTTTTAATAGGTGGCTGTTAGTAAAGAAAGCCCCATATACATTTGCTACAATAAATACTTGCTGGAGGTGTTTTAGCTAAATGCATATGTAGCATCTCCTGCTACTATACACTCATTTCATTTTCCCTGTGGAAACTCCTCTCTTTGATATAAGTAGCTGTTCTGACAAGAACTGCATAGGGAAATTTTAAGTGGTCTCTAGGTGAAGTTAATGATTTTATTTTGCAAAGGAGGAAAAAAGTCAGCAGGCTTACAGTGTGACTAGAAAGAGCTCAACATCAGCAACATGTGGTTATGCTAATAAATATGTTATGGATACCCAAATACTAACAGTTGAAACTACTGAATTTGCCTAGCATATTGACAAGCTATTGGCTAAATCTGAGAAAATAGCTAATAGAGAATGAGGCATCTGGAAAGGCTTAGAACCTTGTTAATTTAGGGGTGGAGAGGAGTGTGTTTAGTTGTTTAGCAAACTTCAGTTAGGCACATAAAGAAAGGAAAGAATATCAGGAAAGAAAGGAAAGAATAACTGTGTTTATGCTGGGTGTATTAGCAAAGATATGGGGCAGTGGTAGGAAAACAGTGGAAGACCTTGAGGAAAACAGTCACTGCTGTGTGCTGCTCATGTTACCAAAATATAACTATTGAGCCAAAGCAGTTGTTGCCAACATCTTCCCAACTCCATTCAACTAGTGTTGAATGCTCTTGATTCAGCTTACAAAAAGATCCACTACAGGTTGGAGGAGGTGGTTGCCCAATAGCATCCATCCAGCAAGGCTCAGCATATTCCTGCCATGGGACTTGTTGCAAGGCTCTTATTCCCTAGGTTTTTATTTATATTTTTGAGTGGAAGCCATCTTAGTCTCAAATACTTAGTCTCAGAAAAACACCCCTTCTTAGTAGTTCATATTAAAGACATGATCCAAAGACTGTATTATGTCTTCCGTCTTTCCTAAAATGCTCTTTGTGGAGAAGCAAGTCAAAATTTGTTTGCTAGGGTTGCTCTCCAATTGGCTCATTATTAACAGGTGTTCCATGTGGTTTTAGAGTGGTATAATTTCCTATTTCTAGTTTCTTAATTAAGTACATCTGCTTGATGTTGAAACAAAATTATGTATATAAGCAGTTTCCATAAGCATTTGTAGAGCAGATAAAAGTACCAATGCTTCTTTATTTTGTTCAGCAGATGTTACTGGTTATTTCTCAATGCTCAGAAATATCTGCAAAATGCTCACTAAGGCTGGGTCAGATTTAGGTGTACTGTTTGGATTTCCTTACCTATGTATCGGCATGTCTCATGTACTTGTGTTGTTTGGTGTACTTCCAGGTTTCATGGCTTTTCTATTATTGAAACCCTACCTTGAGTACTGCATTCAGTTTTGGGCTCCTCAGTTTAAGAGGAACAGGGATCTGCCCAAGAGAGTCCAGCAGAGGGCTATGAGGATGATCAGGGGACTGGAGCACTGCCTGATGAGGAGAGGCTGAGTGACCTGGGACTTTTTCATCTGGAGGAGACTGAAGGGGGATTTAATAAATGTTTATAAATATCTGAGGGCTGGGTGTCAGGAGAGGGGGGAACAGGCTCTTCTCACTTGCTCCCTGTGAAAGGACAAGGAGCAATGGATGTAAGATGCAGCATAAGAAGTTCCACCTCAACGCAATGGGAAACTTCTTTACTGTAAGGGTCACAGAGCATTAAAACAGGCTCCCCACAGAGGTTGTGGAGTCTCCTTCTCTGAGGCTCATCTGGATGCATTCCTCTGTGACCTGTGCTAGATTGTATGGTCCTGCTCTGGCAGGGGGGTTGGAATCAACAATCTCTTTGGGTCCCTTCTAACACCGAACATCTTGTGATCCTGTAATTATAGAGCTCTATTTGTACTAGAGGACACTGTTGTGTGTAAAGGAGNCCAAGAGAGTCCAGCAGAGGGCTATGAGGATGATCAGGGGACTGGAGCACTGCCTGATGAGGAGAGGCTGAGTGACCTGGGACTTTTTCATCTAGAGGAGACTGAAGGGGGATTTAATAAATGTTTATAAATATCTGAGGGCTGGGTGTCAGGAGAGGGGGGAACAGGCTCTTCTCACTTGCTCCCTGTGAAAGGACAAGGAGCAATGGATGTAAGATGCAGCATAAGAGGTTCCACCTCAATGCAATGGGAAACTTCTTTACTGTAAGGGTCACAGAGCATTAAAACAGGCTCCCCACAGAGGTTGTGGAGTCTCCTTCTCTGAGGCTCATCTGGATGCATTCCTCTGTGACCTGTGCTAGATTGTATGGTCCTGCTCTGGCAGGGGGGTTGGAATCAATGATCTCTTTGGGTCCCTTCTAACACTGAACATCTTGTGATCCTGTAATTATAGAGCTCTATTTGTACTAGAGGACACTGTTGTGTGTAAAGGAGTTGCCCAAAGCTGTCACCTGCTGTTTGTGTTTTTCCTTGTGTTAGTGAGAGGTTGTGTTTGGCTCTAATCTATCATTGTAGGTCTTTGCTGAGGAGATGCAGAGCCTCTGATAAGGGGAGTGTGTGCTGATGATACTCCTTTTATTATTTTGGACGTTCTGCATTCTCTCCCATAACAACACGTAGCAGTGATTGAGAAAAAATAAACAACTGGCCCACGACTAACCTAATGGAGACAAAGTTAGTGCTGAGAGGAAAGATTTCAAGAAAAATTGCCATTGTGCCTTATTGTCCTGGCTATCAAGGCATAAAATGGCTGTATCTTTGTAGCTGTATCTCTAGTGGTGCACAGGAACACTTTTGATATTCCAGGTACTCTCTCTACTGTATCTTTACTACACAAGGTGGAAAACCCAAGCAAGAGGGCCAGAGGCAAGTTATGCTCTTATGTCCCTGTCCAAGCTTCAGTCTGGGTGCCTGGGAGCAAGACTGTGCTGTAGAGTGCAGCTTGCCTACACATGGGTAAGCCAGTGTTACCCTAGTCATGAATCATGGCTCAGTTAAATTTATCTTCTCTCATCTCATAAATTTACAGTAGAATAGTTTGGTTGACAGAGAACTCAAAATAATCATTTAGAATCATAGAATAGTCTGGGTTGGAAGGGATCTCCAAAGGTCATCTAGTCCAGCTGCCTCTGCAGTAAGCAGGGACATCCTCAGCTAGATCAGGTTGCCCAGAATCCTGTTGAACCTCACCTTGAGTATCTCTCTAGTCCAACTATAGCTCCATCTAACTGTGAAACTGCCCGTTTTTGCTTTAAGGATGATGTTAATGAAATCTCATTTCCAAATTAGTCTTCATCAGTAATGACACAGTTGGTAGCTGATTAAGTGAGGCTTCATATTAGAAGATATCTCAGCTACCCAGATACATCCATGCCTTTTATAAACATAGCTTTGCTGTCTATGACTGTTCCTTTCTCTCACCCACCACCAGAGATATGTTGCACAGGAATTTGCTGGCTACAGTCCATGATGATGTTGAAGATGAGTTAGAATTGGGTAGAGCTATATCTGATTTTTAAATTTTTTTCTTTCTTTTTGCCACCACATTGATGCTGTGGTGGAGAGGAGGCAGCTGACTGCAACAGTGGTGTGTGTGCCTCGAGAGCACTTGCAGGTGCTGTGGAATTAAGGCAGTGAGTGCTAAGGAGTTTGCTTAGACCTCTGCTGGAGATACTTCTTCCAGGCCTTCAATTCAGGACTGCTACAAGATTATGTCCTGAGTAGCACAGGGTCTTTGCAGCATGGAGAATGTACCTCTAACATCAATAGCAGGCAAAGTTGATACTCCTCCCTCTGAGTTTTTGGTTTAGCCCAACAGTGGTCTTTGAGATTCTTTTTGAATTAGGAAGACAAAGAACTAGGAACCAGGATTTACTGTGTATGTAAAACAAGATACCACCAGTAAAGTTACCTCAGCATCTTGCCGTTGTGTAAAGGCAAAGATATTGCCTGAAGTCCAGATATTGGCTGTAACCAGGAGCTGCTGCTTTGCAGAGGCCAGATCCCATTTCTGTGAAAGCAGTAAATCCTAACTCCCAGCTGCTTTTGATTGTATCATGGAAGGAAAGAATATATCTGAGAAAAGGCTTTTCAATGGTCGCATCAAATTCACTCTTTCAAAGTGTTAATATGCAGTGATATTCACATTTGCAGCATATAAAGTGGGTAAAGTAAAAGTACTATTTCCTCCATCAACTCAGTCCTGCAGAATTTTCTCACCCAGCAAAAGAAGTGTTCAGTCTGGGGGCTTTTTTTGTTTGTTTTGGGTTTTGTGAATCATAATTTGTCGTGGGAAGGAAAGGGAAAAAAAAATGAAGCTTCTCTCTACAATTGGTAGACCTTCACAGCTGTTCAGGTAAAGCTGTTTAAGTAGGATTAAAATGGAGCAACGCTAACTTTTGACCAAAAAAAGACAATCTCTAGTTCCTTGAGTGGGCCCTGCAGCAGCTCGTTACTTGATTCTGTCCTTAATGTAGTCTTGAAGTTCTGTTTATTAGGTCTCATTGGAAATTTCCCGGGGTTTCCATCAAGATTACAACATTTTTTTTGTTCCCATATAAGTCAGAAATGGGACTGCCTATTAACTATTCAACAGCTATTACCTTTCAACTTGCCAAATGTGAAGGTAAGCAGTTGTATCGTTCATGCAATTTTATGAGCGTAAAATGAATTCATTAGCAGAATCAGATTATGGCTTCATAAAACAGAAGGGTAATGATTTGGTGTCTGCACCTATTACATTTGGTTAAAATTTGTATTTTCACAGCCCCCCAAAACCCAGAAAGAGTGCAGCCTTGTTAAACTAAGTACAATTTTAATGTTTAGCAGAAAGTCTTAAATCACTAAGTTAAAGAAACACAAACCAAGCATCGCCATGTAAGCAGTGACTTTAATAAACAAAATTACTCAATTAATAGCTCCTGAGTTAGACGTTATGATTGCTGTGAAAATGTAACATACCTCTAGACTCTCCAACAGCCTATGACTAGAGAAGTATTTTTTCTTCCTTAACTCTGACTTGCGCTGTAAACTTGGGTGATTTAAATAGACTCTGTAGCTTTTGTTCCTAGATGCAGAACTCTCAATCTAGCTGTTTGCACTGTTTATGATTCAGTATCTGCTAGCAGCCGTAACTGTTCTTGTGGCCCACTCTTGTCTTTGGATCCTGAGAATATTCCCTGCTAATCTCAAGGCACAGGACAGCTTGCATTTGATTTGGCATCCATCTGTGATGGTTGTTGTTAGCTGGGTTCTGTGTTGTTAAGCACTGCGGGCTCTTCTCTATCAGACATAAGCTTCCGTTTCTGCAACTTCAGGGCTTTTAGAGTGAACCTGGAATTTTACAACAAACAAGCACTTTGTCATTTGGTAAACGTATTTTAAAGACGTTCACGTTTGAAATGCGCTAAGGTGAGACCTCTGTTTCTTGAGCCCTCTGGCGGGTGCGATTGCATTCTTGATGGCTGCTTTCACGTGCATTGGCTTCCATGGTATGCTGGCAGCACTAATAAAATGTGCAGCTGATTTCAAAGCTGGAGCAGCAGCAGAGCTTCAGAAGGCCTTGGAAGAGATCTCTAAAGCAAAGTGGAAAACCAGCAAAACCTGCACAAGAGAAGTGCAGAGCTTTTACGTGCATGTTAAGTGATAGGTGAAATAAACTTCAAGGCTATGAAAGGTGAAGACAAGGGGGGAATACAGCAGAGGTGTCAGAATTCAGTCTTGTGCCTCACAGCTGTGAACTTGCTATGCCATGGCCCAAGGCCTCAGTAATTCAATACAGACCTTTCAAGGCTGTGTAGAGGGTCCCTGAGTGTAGATGAATGGCCTGTGTGAAGTCTTGCTATTTGTAATCTTCTTCTTAAGTATCCATCCCACAAAACCTTCTTAGTGCAAAAAATTAATGGCTATGGTGGGAACCATGTTAGTTCCCACCAAGAAAGAGTAGAGTTGATTATTGCTGTAAGTTAAGAGTGGAAAATGTTTCACTCTTCCCAAACATTACCTTTTTATACCTTTGACACAGGTCTAGAAGTAATTTGTTGTTGTGGTGCTGTGTAGAAAACTCAAGCTACACTCAGATGAAGTCAAACAAGTTGCATATAATATGTCCCAGGCCGTTTTCTTGCCTAATTTCCTAAAGGAAAAAGATTAAGTGCCCTTCTTCAGTCTGCATCCATGTCTTTGATGCTTTTTGTCCTGATGGCAAACTTCTAGCATGTTTAACATGCAAATAGAAGTTAGGACAAAAGTATTACAGTGAAAGAGTATCTGGAAAGAGGGAGGAAACCCCAAGTTAATGACCTTTTCCACAGAGAATGCACAGCACTGTGATGGGCTGTGTTTCGACCCAACTGCTCCTCTGTTCTCATGTGCCTATTGGCACGTGATGGCAAGAAATGGGCAGTATGTGCAGATGCTTGTTCTGAGTCATACAAGAATGGACTGATCAGGGCTGAGAAAGAGGAGGAAACCACAAAGTTAGGGAAAAAACAGTGAGGCCCTATGGGAGAGATGGAAATTGAGGGTGCTCAGATGGAAAGAAGACTGAGATAATATGAGTGAGAATAAAGAACATAAATCTGTGGGAAAGCAAGAGTGGTTAGTGATAGAGCATATAGAGCAATGTGTTGGCATCAAGAGGGGTGGGCAGGAAGGTAGAGTTTTGTCTGGCTTTAGTATTTTTGGTTGTCAGTCCTCAATTTTTATTAAGATACTGCTAATTATTATATTTTTTTTTTTCAGGTCTTGATTTTATCCGGGCTGAAGGGTTTGTGTTTTCTCATGTTGCTGATGAAGGGATTATCAATGCCTGTGCAGGTGACCTGCTACGATACAGAAAACAAGTTGGAGCAGAGAACGTACAGGTTTTTGCTGATATTAAAAAGAAGCATAGGTAAATATAACCAATATTTTATGTAAATATGAATGCAATAATGATCTTGTATTTTTTCCATTTTCTGAGTTATTTATTTTTAATACCTATTTAGTGCCAAGAAAGTTAATGATATAGGGAGAACATTATTGTTTAAGCAAGGTCTTGCAGTGCTATTAGGGAATATGATTAGAAATAATTTCCACCTGTAAGCTGCAGGTTGCTACATCTGTGAGGTTTCCAGTTGTTTAACCTTTAGGATTTATTAAAGGGGACTGTAAAAATGTTTTGCATCTAGTGTTAAGTGAGATTTTGTATTCTTGAGTATATGCATATTATGTTTAAAGAATTTCTTTGCTTGTTTCTGGAGGCTATGCACTTTAAGGTTATTTTTACTTATGCAAGAAGTTGTCATGTGGAAGTATCCAAATCACAATATTTTGGCATTTTAAAAAGCTATTCTCTTTTTTTCTCTTTCCTGCCAATGACACTGTTTTCTTTTATTTAAATCAGTGCTGTCTGTTTATGGATTATGTCGCGTGATTATCAAACAGAAGCAACTTATGACAGATAAATCCAGTTTCGTTTTTGCTCATGCTTTATCATAACTGTCACATGGTATTTTCAGCTATTCAGATGTCACTCTCTGGAATTTTTTTCCTCAGAAAAACTGCTCAAGTGTTATGTATTATACATGCAAAATAACCTAATCAAAATGTTTGTGTGTAGTATGTGGGTAATCATAAGAATAACTAAGTCTGGAAGATCTTAAATGCCCAATAAACAGGTAATATATTTCAAAATGGAAAAGAAACAATGCAGTGTGGTCAAATTAAGCTTTTAAGGTCCCTTCATAGTGGTTTCTTTCTAATGATATCTTTTTATATATATATGTATATGTATATCTATAAATAAAAATGCTAAATACTAAAAATACATTGGTCTGTAAAAAAAAATGAATGTTTGCATCATGTGATCTTTTTTTTTTTTGTCTTAACAATTGATTAATTGATATTTTTATTGTAATTCCTGTTGTTCAAAGGGTTTGCTTTTTAAGAAAGCTAATGAGATTTTGGTTTCAGGCAGATTCATAAGCCGAGAGGAAATGTTAAAGGACTTGTTGATTGATTTGTTTGTTTGTTTGTTTTTTAATGTAGAAGAATATGTCTGTCACTGAGAGCTGCTAGCCTCCTGTTCTTTTAAACAAGGAGAAATTATCTTGGTAGTGTGCTCATTGTCTTCTGGCTACCCTCCCTGTGCTGTTGTTAGGGGGCCTACTACTCTTAGGTTCTCTTTCAGCCTCATTGCATGTATTGGCTGCAAAATAGGAGGTTATGTACTTCCTTTTGCATCCATCGATGCCGTAAGTGGCATTACTGTAGAAACATGCTGCTTCTAAATATGGCCAGAGCATGGCTTCTCCAAGCATTGTCCATCCAGGATGACCCAGAAAAGAGATTGGCTCCATCAGAACTCATCAACGCAATATCTGCTGTAGCTATTGTTTTGCACTTAAATGGAAATACAAAATCCACACAGTCAGGTGTTGAGCAATGGCCATTTAAATGAAAAGCTGCTCTTGCTGTAGATTTTAGACAAAGTGCAACACCCATGTATCAAAGAGTGCTGTTGAAAAGCTAGGTTGCTGGTAACTGATGTTTGTGACTGTGGTGTGAGATGATTCCTGTGATTAGATCATATGTAATAACTATACTTTCTGTTACTTGGACTTTGTGGAGTGCAGGGTATTAATTCTTGCTAGGCAACAGAATCTGATTTATGAATGACTGCACATCCACAACTCCCACTTGAAGTCAGAGAGCTGTGTGTGCTCAACATTGCTGAAATACAGGTGCTCGATGTGTAAGCAGCTGTCTCAATTGACACTTGGTAGTTCATACTTAGCAATCACTTTAGAGACAGGAGACCCAGAGCAATAGATTGATCAATTATAATTCCCTAGTGGAAAAGGTTGGGTTTTTGTCTCTTCTTTGTATTGCAATGCCGCTTCCCAAATTAAAACAGGACACTTAGCATCTTCCAGAAAGCCTGCATTTGGTTGTTCTGACAGCAGGGAAGATGAAGAAATACAGTCTAAACATTCAACAAGATGGATAACAAATGTGTGTGCTGACAGTAACCACCAGGGCCGTTCCTGCTGTTTACAGTGCTCACGCTCTGACGGCAGATGTCAGCGTGGCCGAGACTGCTGCAGCTGCCGAGCTCTTCCTGGCTGATGGGGTTGTACTGACTGGCACGGCTACCGGATTGCCCGCAGATCCTCGGGAGCTGAAAGGTGAGAGCTGTCAGACGAAGGTCCGACAACAGGCAGTGAATTGGCTTCTGGGTTAGTGCAGAAAGAAATCTGTATGTCCACTGTTCCTTAAGGAACAAAGAGGAAAGAAGAGAAACTCTCAGTGTAGGGTTTGATTTGATACAGCAGAACTAATTTGATTGAGCTGCTATTCAACTTGTCTGTTGTGTATTTCTAAACAACAATTTGGAAGGATAAACCTGAAAATTATTTCAGGCTTTTATATCACTGAATGATGCTGAGGCTTAAATGAGAAAAGTGTATGTAAAATTATGGTTAAAAAATTGCTATGAGGAATGAAGTATTTTTATCTTTCAGAATGAAAATGTTAAGTCCTGCAAGACAGGCAGTATTCCAAACAGTTCCTCCAAGCAGAGGAAGTACTGCTTAGAAGATTGTCAAACAGAATACAAGTTAATTGATAAATAGAAAGATACTGCATCAAGTTAATTTTGATCTGATGTGGACTTCTTATCAAGGGAGAGCCATACAAGTTCTGACCTTTGCAAAGATGTGATGCGGTTGTCAGTGGCTGGATTCAATGATCATAGAGGTCTTTTCCAACCAAAATGATTCTATGATTCTTCATATTTTTATATTGGCATAAGTTTGGGCTCTCTTCATGGAACTGGATTGCTCCCATGCTAAAGTTCTGTCATGGGGGCATTTTAATTTTCTAGTTTTGATTTAGATTAATGGCTTGAATTTGAGTGTCTCACTACATAAAACAGAATGTGTATTTCTTCAGATTTCACTTTTGCTGGTGTGCTTTAATCTGCCATGTAGTGAAATCCCAGTGCAGAGTGTATTGTATTCAACATACCCTGTCTGACCAAGGTGGAAATCATACTTAATTGCCATTGATACTCAAACCTCAAATCTTTTGAAGTAACTTGAAATAATTTAGTGTTTTCAGGGTTTTGTCTAGATCATATGTGCTTAACCACTCTAAAAACTAATGCTGAACTTGTCAAATATGCTATGTCATACATGCTAAACGTTTTGCTAAATTGTAGGCTATAAATAATTATGCTTCAATCACCTGCATTAAAAAGAAAATGATGGCTTAGTGTAAACACTGAGCTGTTGAATTAGTTGGGTCTTATGGTGTAGTAAATTAGAAGTGATACCTGGAACAGGTGACTGAAAGCTAGGCAAATTTTAGAGGGTGCAAAATTTCATTCATCTAGAGCTCTATCCCTGTCTGTCCCCATAACTCTTAATGCAGATTATAAAATCCTTTCCAAAATTATTTAAGTTAGATTCTTCTTTTATGCATGCACATGCAATCTCCACTGATGTCCTGAATCAGAGAGCAAAACCTGACCTCTAGGCCCTTTGTTGTTTTATCACAGGACTCCAATTGGACAGCACCATGACTTCTGCTTTTCTTTCATGTAAACAAACATGTCAGTCTCTGTCTCATTCTCTTTCCATGTCCAAAGAACAAAATGAATCGGAGTTGGCAGCTGTAATGAAGTACACACATTAATTTTGTGTTTGGATGTGTGCTATGAAAGCAAAAGCATGCAGATAAAGGATTTATTTTACTTAGGTTGCAGCATTTTGAATGTTAGCAGACTCTCTCATGAGATGTTGGCATAAAACTTGAAAATCAGTATTGCAGGGTATGAGGAAATGACAAATTAGGCATATCTATGTCAGCGGATTCTTAAAAGGAATCGGATCTACAGTCTACAAAGTTGGTGTTGATGTGAGTGAAATTTTGCATTTCACGAATTTATGCAGCCCTGGAAGTGTTGTATTATGATGATACACACAATTGGGCACCTTTCATCACACTGCAAAGCATCTCTTGAAAGCAGAACCAAGAGACAGATGAGATTTTTGTCATGTCTTTTTTTCAGCTTTGTTGTGCAGTAATATAGAGTGGTTTTGCCTTTGTGTCTTTGTGTTGAATTGACTGATTTGTGATGGAGTGTGGAACATGAGTGTTTCCCTGTCAAGCCAGAGAATTGTGTTCAGCAGGGTTTTGTTTGTAGTTTTTGTTGCTGCCTTCTTGTAGGCAACCATCAGCACTACTCCTCACGTAGGCTGTCAGGCTTTGCTCCAGGGTTCCTTGAGCATACTAGGGCATTAGTGGTCAACAGAGTAGGAGGTCTAAAAAGCAGACTTGAGGAGCAAAAATTAAAGCTGGCCATTTAAAATTACAATTAATTTATTTATTAACCCATATTTTCATTGAAGAGGTTACAGAAGTTTGTTCCAGTTTGCTGCAGTGTGAAACATTCTTGGGTTGGAGAGTGAATCTATCAGATTTTCACTTTGGCTATAACTGGCAGGAAATACCTAGGGTTTTTTTTATCCAGGGTATATTTTAAGTGACCATGTTAAGAGTCCAGAGCTTTGTATAATGATTGCTTAGTTACTGTGTGAACAAAGCAAATGGCCTCAGCTGAGTAACCAGGGGAAAATGGGGTACGTCATGAATCCAAACAGCTGGCTGTGGCTGTCACCTCCTTAGTTACTGTTCATAAAAGGGACATTAAGACTGATTCACTCTCTTCCCTTTTGGTACATTTATGTCAAAATAGACCTAATGCTGCTTTTGCATTACCCTCAGAGATAAATGGGAGATGTCAGTCTCTGATCAGTACTTTTTGTAAACCCTAGATTTAATGACAGTCCTTCGAATTAAAAAACTGTGTTACAGTGGAGCATTACCATAAATATGGTGTTGTGTACGCTACAGTGATTACTGCATATGAGAAAGCTGTTGAGGGGTAGTTGAGCAAGTTATTGGCACAGTGGTGCTTGTTTTTACGCTGCTCTTTGCCATTGTTTTCAGGCTAGGAGCATTTGGCCTTTATTTTATATAACTTGTGCATACCATAGTTCAAATGCTTTCATTGTGCTTTGCAACCAAGTACTATTTCATTTGATTTTATTAAAGGCATGTCTGCAGATACACTGTCACAGAAAAGAGCACACTGCCCTCTAGTTACAGTTTATCGAAACAGAAATGTGCAAGTGGTGTAAACCTTAAGATCTTGTCACCATAACATCACAAGATTGTCTCTTTTCCTGTGTCTAAAAAAAAAAAAAGAGAGAAGAAAGCCGAGAGATTTAAAGCAAAGCTCTGTGTTTAGAGACATCTTGACAGCGAATGAGCATTGCCATGCGAAAGCACATCTCACTGATGTTACGTTGTTTTCTCTTAAAAGTTAGTATTTATGTTAACACAGCCAATAATAAATCACCTTCTACTAATCAACTTTAGACCTTGATGTGCTTGGAAATGACTTAAAGGCAGCGTCTGTAGCATACTTAATGAGATAACCCAGTCTCATTGCAGACTGAGCACTCCCGTTGCCTTTCTTCACATTGTCAATCTGAATAAATCTCCAGCACAGGAGATACGTGTGGACTCTATGTGTCATGCATGGATCACAGCAGGAAGTGGACACCTTGCTCTTTCAGGGTTGTTTTAGAGTTTCACTGCTTTTTACTCCTTGCTAGTGGAGTTAAGCTATTGTCTTACACCTGTGTGATCATCCTCTTGATTATTTGGCTCTTAATTTTTCCTGCTGATGTGGAATAATTATAAAACAACTACCTGTTAATGTGGCTTATGCACTTGTTGTAAAAACAAATGTCGCCTTTGTATGCAGTTCCTCTGGGAATACAGTAAAGGACTGCTGCAGAAATCTGTGGTCAGTCTGGCACCTTAATTATGCATTGGTGTCCATGTAAAGCAGATATGGTATTTCCAAGAGCTTGCAGATACTATATGAACAAAAATTTTTACAGAACAGCGTTTCAGTAATAATGTTATAAATATCTAGATGAATTATTTTGTTGCTGTAAGCAGGTTGACTATAAAAATATAAAATATGCATAGAAATAACTATAGTTTTAATCATATATGCATGATCAATCTTATTTGTTTAAAATTTTCAATAAGGACTATGTGGAATGGTTTTATTTTTGTGTTAAAACGTTTGTAAGAAGGAGTTGTTGTTCCTAGATGGACAAATGGTAGGCATTGTGACCAAAAAAGAGATTCAAGTGCACTTTAATTGATTCCCATTCTTTGGTGAAGTAGGAAGGCAATAAATAATTTGTCTTCTCTGAAGCATAATTAATAAGTTAGGCTTCTGATGGAGCAGACTTTTATATGTTACGTTCTAACCATCTTACTTCTCTAAGTCAGGGGTGAGGCATCCAGTTGTATGGGTGACTGTTATGACAGTCAGTTTGAAAGGAGAAGAAAGAGAAAGATGCTCAGAAATCCTTGAACTGGGATTTTTAAAGTTTTGTGGTTTTTTTTCAGACCCAACTTCGGCAGAAATAGAATCATAGAATCAACCAGGTTGGAAGAGACCTCCAAGATCATCCAGTCCAACCTATCACCCAGCCCTGTCCAATCACCTAGACCATGGAACTGAGTGCCTTATTCAGTCTTTTCTTGAATACTTCCGGGGGCGGTGACTCCAGCACCATCCTGGGCAGCCCATTCCAATGGCCAATCACTCTCTCTGTGACGAACTTCCTCCTAACATCCAGCCTAGACCTCTCCTGGCACAACTTGAGACTGTGTCCCCTTGTCCTGTTGCTGGTTGCTTGGCAGAAGAGACCAACCCCCACCTGGCTACAGCCTCCCTTCAGGTAGTTGTAGACAGCAATGAGGTCCTCCCTGAGCCTCCTCCAGGCTAAACAACCCCAGCTCCCTCAGCCTCTCCTCATCAGGCTGTGTTCCAGGCCTCTCACCAGCTTCATTCCCTTCTCTGGACACAGTATTTGAACATCTCTCTTGAATTGAGGAGCCCAGAACTGGATACAGTACTCAAGGTGTAGCCTGACCAGTGCTGAGTACAGGAGCAGAATAACCTCTCTCGTCCTTCTGGCCACACTGTTCCTGATCCAGGCCAGGATGCCATTGGCTCTCTTGGCCACCTGGGCACACTGCTGGCTCGTGTTCAGCTACTATCTACCAGTAAAATACTTCAATAACTTTTTTTTTAATAACCTGTGGGGAACTTCTCCAGGGTCAAAGCAGCTATGCCCTTTGTTTCATTCTTAGAAATTGGAACTACAGTATCTGAGCTGTAGGTCGGTTTCTGCAGAGTCAGGTCTGTCAGAATGCATGCAGTTCACAGTGGATGTGATTGCCTGAACCATGGACTGAGAGCCGCCCCTCTACATAGAAGATAAAGTGGATATGTAATATTTTGAGTCTTTTGTCTATTTTTTTCTTTTGGAACCAAGTAAAGAGTTAGGTAATTAAGGGATGCAGAGGGATATGTACAGGCTGGTTCCATGGGCCAAGGTCAGCTGTATGAAGTTTTACAAGGCTGAGTAACTGGTCCTGCACTTGAATCAGAACAACCCCATGGGGTGCTACAGGCCTGCACTGTAAAGCTGCTTGACAGAAAAAGACCTGAGGGTGCTGGTTGATGTAAATCTGATCATGAAGCAGCAGTGTGCTCAAGTGGCCAAGAAGGCCAACAGCATCCTAGCTTGTATCAGGAATAGCTTGGCCAGAAGGAGTAGGGAAGTTATCGTGTCCCCATGCTCAGCACTGGTGAGGCAGCACCTCCAATATTGTGTTCAGTTTTGGCCCACTTAATACAGGAAGGACATTGAGGTGCCTGAAGCATGTGCAAGGAAGGGCAGCAAGGGTGGTGAGGGGTCTAAAGCACAGGTCTTGTGAGGAGCAGCTGAGGGTGCTGGGATTGTTTAGACTGGAGAAAAGAAGGCTGAGGAGAGACTTTATTGCTTTCTATAACTACCTGAAAGGAGGTTGTAGTGAGGTGGGAGTTGATCTCTTCTTCCAAGTAACTGGTAATATAGGACAAGAAGAAGTGGTTTCAAGATGTACCAGGAGAGGTTTGGATCGAATGTTAAGAAAAAAAATATTTACCAAAAGCTATGGTACCAAGTTTAATATCTTCCATACAGCTGAAGTGATCCTCTGATATGCGACCAGGAATGTTCTTCTGCATCATTTCATACAACAAAAGAATGCAAAGCGAAATATAAGTGAGATTTTCTTAACAGCTGTTCAGAGCTAAAGGTGCTTTTTCACCTTTAGTGAATTTTTTTCATTCTGTAGTGGAATCATAGAATCGTAGAATGGTTGAGGTTGGAAGGGACCTCAAGGATCATCCAGCTCCAACCCCCTGCCATAGGCAGGGACACCTCCCACTAGAGCAGGTTGCTCAAGGCCCCATCCAGCCTGGCTTTAAACGCCTCCAGGGAGGAGGCAACCCTGGGCAACCTGTTCCAGTGTCTTACCACCCTCACTGTAAAGAACTTCCTCCTAACATCCAGTCTAAATCTCCCCTCTTCCAGCTTAAACCCATTCCCCCTCGTCCTGACATTACTAGACCTTGTAAACAGTCCCTCCCCAGCCTTCCTGTAGGCTCCCTTCAGATACTGGAAAGCCACTATAAGGTCTCCTTGAAGCCTTCTTTTCTCCAGGCTGAAGAGCCCCAACTCTCTCAGCCTGTCCTCATAGCAGAAGTGCTCCAGCCCTCAGATCATCTTTGTGGCTCTCCTCTGGACAAATTCTTCCTCATGGAAGAATTACCATGATGATGAGTTTCTTGATAATCACATTTATTGTTGAAAAACTACGCAAATTAGAGTCTTGATAAAGTTTCAAAGATGAGACTTACTCTTACTTTTTTTATTTCTTTTCTTCAGAGGTTAAACATGCTGTGAAGATTCCTTTGCTGATTGGGTCTGGAGTGACTCTAGAGAATGTGAGGAATTACATGGATGCAAACGCTCTAATAATTGGTTCGTATTTCAAGAAAGAAGGGTATTGGGCAAATGGTGTTGATCCTGACCGAGTAAAGAAATTTATGGAACACATAAGTAAACTGAGAGAATGAGTTTGTCAGCCAGCAGTGGATTTTTTGTGCATAAGTGCAGTATGATGCATCATTCAGAATAGAGCAAAAATGTGCCGAAATGGCTAATAACATTAAAAGAAAATGCACATCATAGCTGGCTGGGAAGGATGGTGAGACTTTACAATAAACTGGTGCTCTGATGTTTGTTTCTAGGCAGTGCATTTCTGTGGCTCTCAAAGCCATCATCGATGCAAAAACAAAGTGCTCCAAAGGCATGTGTAATATATTCTCTCCTATAAGTAAAATGCTTATGGAGTTTAAGAATTTGTAGTAAATATTCATCACAGGTGAGCTGAGTTTTGTTTTGCCTATGAGTACAATATTAGATGCCCTAAGTTTACAGCTAGGAGTATTGTAAATTGGACAAGTTAATTAGCCTTTCAGTTTTCCCATCTGTAAAATGATGATAATAGTACCTACATCACACAGGGGCTGTAAGACATAATAAACAAATGAATATACAGCATTTTCATCTCCTTAAATGAAAGGCTCTATTAAAGTTCAAGATCGTTATTTTTTCATTAGAATTGTGCATTTATTACAAAAATGTAGCAATTGTGTACCACACAAAAATGTAAGATAATTGGGAAATTGGTTTACTTACCGTTCCTATTAGAGAATAAATGTAAATAGTTACATTTTAATCGAAGTCAGAATTTTGTCAAAATGGTTTTTTGCAAAACTGGGAAATTTTAATAAAGGTTTATTGTTATTTTCCAGCAAGCTCCCATAGCATTGTACCTCTCCAGACTAGTATTAGTTTGCACAAGGTGTAATTATGATGGAAGCCTTTCCACCAAAGCTGACAGGTAAACATTGTAATTTTTACTGTAAAATGTAGAGGAAAAATATGACAGTCTCACTGGATGTGTTGTAAGAGATTCCTCTTGAATTTGCTCTTTAGTCTCTAAACAAGTTTCAAATAACCCAAGCAATGCCTGTTGTGTCATGGCTGCATAAGATGTAGACTTCTGGTTTTGTGTTGTGGGACTGGATGCTAAGTTCTTTGACATCTCTCTGTCCTTGACGTCTATGTTACATGGCTTTCGCTGATACTAATGAAAGTCATTTTGGATACCAAAGCAAGTATATGAACACGGTTTTTTGTGTTAGCTGCCCGTGCCTCTCTGAACAAAAGATACATCCTCCTTCCAAAGGCAAAAAAAAATCTTCAAGAAAGTTCATTTCATTAACATAATGGTGATTCAGGAACATCACAGTATAAGATGAAGTCTCTCTATGTATCTTTTTTCTGGACTAGTTTGTCTCCCACATAGACTCCCATCAAAAGCAGTGAAATGTGTTTTGTATGCTGACCTCATGGAGAAGAGATTATTTAAACCCGGTGATGACCATGATATTCTTCAGCTTCTCTTTGTTTTCCTCCTAAATATGCTGACAAAATCTTAATGCATAGAAGTCCTTTCAGGTGCCTGTTTATTGTGTGTCTACAATTACAATAGGTACTAGTTAATCTGTCGTGTGTTTGAACTTCCATCAAAATTCGTAGTTCTGCCCCAAACACTTCTCTCCACTATTTCTCTTGTGCCAGCAGGAGCATTCATGTGGCCTCATGATTATTAAGAAAATGATTCTAGATGAAAGTTGGCCTGATCACACTCAGTCACGCTCAGAAAAGGGGCAAGGAGAGGAATAAAATACAGGTCATCTTCCTTCTCCCTTGGGTCTGCAGCTCTAACTCCCAAGTGGCTGGTTATAGGCAGTGCAGAAATTATTTGAGGATCATGGAGATACTTTTTAAATCTGTCACACACACTCATTCACCCACAGCATATTTTCCAGGCAAAGCACAAATCTGCTTTAAAGTTCTTAGCCTGAGTACTGAGTTCAGTCTTAGGTCTTCTTTCTTGTGAAAAAACACCATGTTAATTAAAATTTTAAAAGAATTAATTTAGATATCAGGGTGCTTAAATGAGCACATATTTTTCACTTTTGTATATTTAGGACTGTTTTCAGGTCTTTCACAAGTTGCATATATTAATATACATCATTACACAGAAGATTCAATGGTGATTGTCCCAGTAGGTATTTTCCAATTCAGTTGTTACCAAATTTGACAGTTATTTTCAGTAAACCTGTGACACAAGTTGAACATAAGCAATGAGCACTAGCCAGAAGAGTAAACATCTTCAAGTAGTCAGCTGAAAACTACAACCCATACACTGATAAAGATTGTTCAGTGATGATAGCTATGTTTAAAAAACCCTGGTTGCGGTTGCCAAAAGTCACGTTCATCCCTGTGAATATGTTACCTAAAAACTCAGAAGTCACTGAGACTCTTAATGGGTTTTCATCTGAATAAAAGACGTAATGAGAACTTCTTCAGTGCTGTATGCAGGGTGCAGTTGAAGTAAAGTCATACACAGTAGCCTTTGTAAGACAGAAACCCCAATGAATTGGTGTAATACTCGTAATATGCGATGAATACCATAAAAAGCACTTCTACTGTCAGGATTTCTCTTAGCACACCATTGTGTGACACTTATGGAAGCACCAGGACATAATTTGGGTCTGCATTGCTACATATGAATGGTAAGTGCAGAATTTAGGGAACAGAAGTAAAGGAAAGCTGATTTTAAAGCCTGGAAATGTGACTGATCGCCAACTCTTTATCATTCTTCATGCCAAAAGTATTTGTCTAGCAGCATTAAGCATCTGCTTGCCTGTTCCACACAGATGCTGTAAATAGAATTTGACCTTTTGTTCAGAAAGTGTTTGAATATTTAATGCAAAAATATGAAGTTATCAGAAAGGCTGTCTCTTTTGGGAAGAGTGTTCAATTTTTATAAGCCCAAGTTGTTGAAGTACTTTGGAGCGTGAACATCTTCAGAGCAGAACAAAGCAGGCAGTGCTAATGTGTAGAAACTCCAGAAGTAAATAACAGCTGCTCAAGAAGACTTCTATTAAATATGTATTAATTAATTTGAAGTGCATCACTTAAATATGTGAAGAGATTATCTTGTGTTAATTTACATTAAAACACACAGCACTTGTTAGCCTCATTACAGTATCCTAAGTATATCCTAAGCTATCACCTCATCCTACATTGAGCATTTTGTTGGGTGTTGATTGCTTTCGATTTGCCCTTTTGAAATGTCAGATAGTGGCCTCCCTTTCTTGTTGAATCTCTTCCTTCAGGTTTTCTCTTGTCTAGTTGCTGTACTTGTGTCTATTCTGTGCTAAGTGGAAAAAACTTAGAAAGAGATTGTGAAAATAAACAGTTATTGCCCACAGCTCAGTTCCCTCATGTGCCCACCTGAACTTTGTTCATGGTTCTTGCTGTTAACTTATGAACCAGTAGAGACAAATAAGTGTCCATTTGTGTAGCAATATGACTTTACAAGGAGGTTCAGTATCCCTTTTGGTACAGGAAAGATACCTAGTAAAATGGGAGTCTCTTCAGTGCAATTATAAATTAAACTCACTGATAATAATAGACTTTGTGGTCAAAATCAATATATAAATCTCAATAAACCTTCATTCCATGGATAAAACTTAAATATTCTTATCTGGACCTAACAAGACATATTGTTTTAGCTATTTTGGCGCTGAAAATATGTAAGCTTTTAAGATTTATGGATGATTTCCCAATAGTTTCTTTGCTGTTTCACGTAGGCAGCTGATCCAGTTGCTAAGCCATTCTTTCATTTCATTATTTTGATTCTGTAGACTATGTAATTAAAAGCTGGAGTCCAGTTGGTGTTTCCTGCAGCTATTCCAACAAACTCCTCATTCGGGGAAAACTGAGAAATATAAAGGAGTTACTGGCAGGTTCTGGCATAGCAGGAAGGGTGAAGGAAACCAAAATATTTGGCTTTAGTAAAATCTCAGAGTCCATGACAAATTGCTATGTTGCATGGTTCTCTTGAGAGAAGTGTGTGGGGATGTTTGCTGTAGTTTCAGGGTTTTTGCAGCCTCTTCAGTTAAGACTATGAGTTCACACTAAGGTTATGTTTCCAAGATCATCTCTGCTGCTGTGTGTGCTTAGGGAGACATTTTTTCCTAAACAAAAGGCGAAGTTCTGCGGGATAATTATGGTAATAAGGGATGATATCTGTAGCAAAATCCACAGCTTCTTGATGTAAGAACAGATTTAGATGCATGTATCTTCAGAAAGAAGCTGTTAAAGGTCTGCTTTACAAGAACTGTGCTTGCTTCATGTACCTTTGCCTTTACATCCAGTCAGTGTTTGCTGTGCAGAGGAACTCTAGAAGCTGTGCTTAGGAACAGAACTGTCTGTGGCTTTTTTGTCTTTCACATTTGTGGTGCTTATGTATGTGACCTAAATAATAAATTGTTCAGAAAGGATGGAGAATTGGGTTCAGGTACTCTTTTGGTGGGCTAACATGCTATGATGTGTACGAGAATTGAACTTCCACTCCACAGTGCAGCTGCAGAAATGCCATCAGAATCTAAAATCTTCCAGAGAGACAGAGCTGTATTCCTGCCTTAGAGCTGTCAGGGAAACCCACACTGATTAGCTCCTTGCTTTTATAAGAACCAGTGCCTGTACTGGGGCTTGCAATAAATTGTTCACGTTCAGATATTATGGAACTTCTCTCTGTTTCCCTGCTCTCCCTCCCCCTTCCCCCATTAACTATTGTTCAACTCGTAGCAACAAGGATTATTTGATCCTTTGAACACTTGTTTTAGGGATTAAAAAAACCTGTACCACATAGGATGTCTGCTAAAAAACTGTGCTTAGGCTAATAACTTTGATCACATTGTTCTAATATGGAAAAATCTGTACTTGGTCAGTGTCGAAGATGTTGCAGTTTCCTGATTGCATTCATATTCTGACTTCATCTGTCGAAAAGACTTTGTCATTCTCTCACTCAGGTCCAGACAGGCCTATTAAATACTTGACCTGGATTATTCTTCAGCTGGTAAAGTTACTATTTGCCTATGTGCTATCTCAGGCCTTTGAGGCACTGAAATATTTCAACCTTCATAGATGGTTCCTTTTCTGCCCTATGCTTTGCACACAGACAGAAAAACATTGCTCCTTCCTGTCAGCCTCTTTAGGTCTGCAGCAGATAGGGGAAGCAGAGGCAGCAGCTGAAGTGAAAGCAAGACCAGATGGTTTCTAGCAAAATGTTTAGAGTATTAAAGGCCTTTTCACCCTAATCTTGAAAAGCACAAATTGAAAAGCCTCTATTTCTTGGCTTAGAGTTTGAAGCTTAGAAGTAGTAAAGGTAAGAGTCTAAGGTGTTTCTTGTTAAACACTTAAGGATAGGAAAATATGTGAGGGTAATTACCTTGATTAAAAATGTTGATCTTATTGACAGATAGGTTTCTTTCAAGATGTCAGAAGGGGATGTGTTTAACTTCTCTCTTTCCTGTCACTGTCAAATTTTCATTGTTTCACAAAGTAAATTCAGTGTCAGACAGCAAACAGTGTTTCATCATTTGTTTTTTCCAGAGACATCACTCTTCTTGTGATGAGTGGGACAGAGATGCAGTTTGGTTGTGTAGATCACTGCGTTACTGAGTGCTTTGTACATTAAAATGCAGCTTCTACTTCTGTCCTACTACCTGTGCAAATGGAGATGGAATATCCAGTGTAATGGGTAAGAGTTGATGTTTCAGTGGGTATTTAGGAATATTTTATTACTTAGTCAACAGCATTAAGTCTAAAAATGCAAGTTAAATGTACATTTTTTTTTTAATTTACATATCAAAATTTGCTAAATCTGATATGAAATCAAACGTTCAAAATAGAGTTGTTTGACTTTGTGTTGCAGTCTTCATGTTAGCTGTGCCATGTCATACTGCTGTCAGAATAGGGTCACAAAACAGAGGACATTGAAAAAATGCTTTATACAAATGTAGGAGGAATCCTAAATTCATCTGTAAACACAGATGAAAAGGGTGGCAGTGCAGTAAGGACAAGAAAAGATGCTCAAGTTTCCCACAGTTCCTGCCTCATTGTTTATTCCAGCTTCCTGCTTTTTCAGTTTGCCTCTCAAGCCTTTCTTGTGCATGTACATAGATTATAGTATGCAGAAGACTAAGAATAAGCTGAAGGCAAAAACTGACTTAATGAATACATTCTTGTGCTAGAGAAAAGATTTTTTGTCCACAGATGCGCAAAGGAAAAACAGAAAAGCAGCTGCCCTTAGAAATGGAGTAAAAGTAGAGATGAGTGCCACGTCACGATGCTTTAGTCGGAATCCAATGTGTTTGAAGTCTTTGAGGGGATCTGTACTGTTGTACAGGGATGTAACCAAGAAGAGAAACAATATGCTTCTGGAAAAATACTGCAAGTCTCGTGTCTGAGATATTGTCCTGAATAGTGCTGACATTTTGTCACCTATCAGCTGGATAATAAGGATAAAAGGAAATAACTTTCAACCATTCTGTTATGGTTGATAATATTAATAATCAGTTGCATGTCAAAATCTTCTGTTTGCTTAATACCAAGCTACAGAGGTATACTTGTATACTGTCGTCTTTCAGAGGAAGACTCTGAAAGGCCCAGAGGTCCTCATTTCATTAGTTTCCATCTCTTCTCTGCAGATAGTTTGTATTTTCTGAAAGCCTTTGTGGCAGAAACAGCAAAGAAATTTCTGTGGCAAGTGGGAGAGTAGGTGAGATGAAGTGGACTTGAGATACGACAATCTAGTGAAGGCTTCTTGGGTCACCTGGCCTGCAAATTTAGGAAACTAGAAGTGCAGTTGATCAGTAACAACTTACTACATTACAGAGTATCTGCAGGAGACCCATGAGGTGGCGAGCAGTGGAGTTTAGGTGAACTGAAATGGCTTATTTGTCTCTGTAGACTATTTAAAGTATCAGCTGAAGCATTCATGAGAGCAAATGCAGTTGGTAGAATTTGGGCTGTGAAAATTACAGTTTGTAATAATTTTCTAGTAGTGATGTGAGATCTTAAAGGATTGTATGACTTATATTTCAGTTAGACACTGAAAACTTTCAAGTTGCAGGGAAGAATTTTTTTTATATAGCCTTGATCAAATAGCCAAAAATAATACAGGATTCCTCTGAAGCACTAGCTGTGGCTACAGCAACACACCCCATGAAATAGATCAGTGGTCCAATTTGCTTTGACAACTCCTGTGTAACTAAAAATAGGAGAAATAGAAGAGAAAATTTGTAGGGGTGGTAGTAGCTTGTATGTTTCTATAATTTATCAAGATTCTAGAGCATAGATTTCCTTTGGGAAATATTAGTTCTTAGGTTTACAAAGTGCCTCAGTTGTAAATACCCATAAAAATGACAATTTGGTAGGTCGTATTTATTCTTAGGCGGGTCAAAGGACATTAGCGTATTCCGACTAGATAAATCTGTCAAGTAGAGAATTTCTTTATGTTCCCAAATCACAAAAGTACCTCTTATAGTCAAGGAGAAAATGTCACATTATTGCCAATCAAGGACAACAAGCAAGTATATAGATTTCTACCTAATAATTTTTGCTCTGCTCACTAAGTTTTTATCACTGAAACTGGACACATCAAGGGATTTAATTTAATATATACATATAGTGCTGATTTATTACAGGAGGGGAAATACAGTCTGGCCTTACTTCAGCTCAATATTTTAACACTTATTTTATTCCTTGCATGGAAGCTTGCAATGACTTTCTACAGACAAAGCATATAACTTACAGATATCCCTGGATGTGCACAAATCTTCAGCTTGCATACATACACTGACTGTAAGGTGTACGTGCATCCTGCCTTTGGTGGTCTTGGTTTAATTTAAGAGTTTTTATGTGTGCAAGTCTGTAGTAGGATTGTCATTTCAGAGAGGCATAACTAATGGTAAACTTGGGGAGAGTGCAGTGGAAATGGGAGTGCATATAGAAACAAAAGGTCTAGGTGCTACTTGCTGAGCCTGGTCTGAAGATGTGTTGGCTTTTACCTAATCTGTGTGTATTTTACCTCAGCTGTGTATTGTAAAGCTTTATGTGTAAGGGCTGTTCACACTGGAATCATAGAATCAACCAGGTTGGAAGAGACAGAGCTCCAAGATCATCCAGTCCAACCTATCACCCAGCCCTGTCCAATCAACTAGACCATGGCACTAAGTGCCTTATTCAGTCTTTTCTTGAATACTTCTGGGGACAGTGACTCCACCACCTCCCTGGGCAGCCCATTCCAATGCCAATCACTCTCTCAGGAAGAACTTCCTCCTAACATCCAGCCTAGACCTCTCCTGGCACAACTTGAGATTGTGTCCCCTTGTTCTGTTGCTGTTTGCCTGGCAGAAGAGACCAACCCCAACCTGGCTACAGCCTCCCTTCAGGTAGTTGTAGACAGCAATGAGGTCACCCCTGAGCTTTCTCTTCTCCAGGCTAAACAACCCCAGCTCCCTCAGCCTCTCTTCATAGCGCTTGTGTTCCAGGCCTCTCACCAGCTTCGTCACCCTTCTCTGGACATGTTCCAGTATCTCAGCGTCTCTCTTGAATTGAGGAGCCCAGAACTGGACACAGTACTCAAGGTGTGGCCTGACCAGTGCTGAGTACAGGGGCCACACTGTCCTACTGGCCACACTGTTACTGATACGGGCCAGGATGCCATTGGCTGTCTGGCTACCTGGGCACACTGCCGGCTCATGTTCAGCTACTATCTACCAGCACTGCCAGGTCCCTATCTGTGTGGCTGCTCTCCAGCCATTCTGTCCCTAGCCTCTAGCGCTGCTTGGGGTTGTGGCCAAAGTGTAGAACCCTGCCCTTAGCCTTGTTAAATCTCGTCCCACTGGCCTCTGCCCAATGCAGCAGAAGGCTAGCATCATCCTTCTTGGTCTCTTTTTGGTAAAACTTAACATTTTGTGATCATTTTTTGTTGATAACTGCACAACACTGCAGAGGCTTTGGCCCGCTCCACAAATGCAGTATCTTTGAACTCTCTGTATACAGTGAGAACCACGGCTAGTGGTAGAGGTGCAATCCAGGAATGACTTCTTGGAAGGCAAGTGTGTCTGAAAACTGAATGGAAAAATCTTCACCACAGAATTAGAGAATGGTGGAGGTTAGAAAGAGCACATCTAGGCCAACCCCTTGGTTCAAGGCAGAGTCAGATAGAACAGGTTGCTCATGGTTAACCTACAGGGTAACCTGTATTTCAGTGGTAAAGCATAAGATACTGAGTTAAAACACAGGTTGTGTAAGTCAGCAGGAAGAGCTATCTGCTAATTTCATTACAATAAATGTATGGAACTAGTACCAAGAGAGCAGCCAGTTCTCTGTTAACATGTAATTACAGGTTCTGCTGTCCTCTTCGCCTGTCTGGGCAAAAGACCTGAATTTTGGTAGCTCTTTGGCCTTTTAAGAACTGGCAGCCCTTCTGTCAAACAAATAGGTGTAGAAGCAGCTGATGGATTTGCTGCTCACATTCATAATGGTGTGGAGAGGACCTAAGCTGTATTATTTGCTGATGGAGCAGTCAGAGGGAGGTATGTTGAGTTTCTCCTGACATGTCCTTCCCCAGCCAGACATTTTGTCAGAGGTTATATTCAAGGGTTATGTATGTTTGTCAGGATTTCCAGATGTCTAGCAACCCCAGCCTTTTTCTCAGCATGTTAGCAAATCCTTTTTTCTGTGCATGTATAGCAAATCTGACACTTGCTGGGAATGCCCACTGCACGTGGTGTGCACGCTTGCAGTACATCTGATATGGCTGGGGCTCTTGTGCTTGTGCCGTCCTGTGGATTTTCACAAGCACAACAAATTGAATGTATCCCAAACATCTTGGATTTACTGTACATGTTAGACCATCTGTACAACACATGTACCACAGGTCTAACAATGCTTTAAGGGTTTGACGGTGCATGCACTACGGCTTCTGGTGATGCATTTCAGTATGGGAGGAGTTCAGAACACAATCATGGGACACTTGAAAATCAGGGTTTTCACTAGGAACCTCTAGGAAGAATTCTTCCATAGAAGAAGATGACTTTTGGTTCTTCATTCTCCTGACTTGCTCAGTAAGCCTTGTCCTACTGTCAGTACGCTTTCCTACTGCACAGATTTCAGAAGGATCTGAGGAGGCACTGGTTTTCAGTTCTGGGGGGTCTCATGTGTCTTGACTGGAACACATTTTCTCTATCAATGGGAGTTCAAGCCAGAACTGAAGAGAGGTGGTTTGCAACTAGGAGCTGAGAGGACAGTGTGACCCAGGGTATGCATTATCCATTTCCAGTGTCAGATGGCAATGTTGAGCTTTGTCAGTCACCTTCAAATCACCTCTAAATGCTAGGCCCAGAATGAGACAGTTACAGTTACTTCTGTGCCTGTGTCACCTCTCCAGGTAAATACAGAAAGCTGTAGTTGTCAGAGCACTGATGAATCACGACTTCTTTCTATCCAAAAAGCCATGGTGCTTCTTTCCCTCCAAACATTTCACTTAACTTGCAAGGCTGACAGAAGCTGTAGACCTTTTTTTCTTTCTTTCCCCCTCCCAAATATCCATTTGCCTTTCCATTTATCTCCTTTGATCTATAAAGTATAGAACCTGATGGATGCCCTAGGTAAATCAAACATTTTCTGTCTGCCAAAACGGTTTTGCAAATGCTTATTTCATGCCATTACCATTTTTCTATTTCTAGCAGTAAATCAAAAAGTATCAGCCATTCATCCACTTTAAAAGTAATGCCTTGCCTTTGCATAATTACACATACCCAGTGGAGATCTGTATGCACAGTAAATCTATTCCTTTAAAAGGTTTCGCCTTAAGTACCACAGTGACATAAATTGGTGTAGCGCAAATTTATTTATTTAAAAGGTTTAATCTTTTAACTGCTTGGGTAACTGTTATACTTCCATTGTTTGATTTGGGCAGGGAGGGCTTTTATTAATGTATCAGATTTAATTCTGCAGCAGATGTTTATGTAGAAAGGTCTCACGACTTAGAGGACTTGCAGCAATTGGTATGTGTGTGTAAATTTATTTTCATTACAGGTTTATTCTTAACTGGTGTTCAGGGGTTCTTCACTGTATCTCCAGTAGATCCTTGAGAATTAAATAGCTTAACAAATGTAATGAGCAAGCTTGAGAGAATTATCACAGGATGTCAGGGGCTGGAAGGGACCCAAAGAGATCACTGAGTCCAACTGCCCTGCCAGAGCAGGACCATACAATCTAGCTCAGGTCACACAGGAACGCATCCAGACAGGCCTTGAAAGTCTCCAGAGAAGGAGGCTCCACAGCCTCTCTGGGGAACCTGTTCAGTGTTCTGTGACCCTTACAGTACAGAAGTTCCCCCTTGTGTTGAAGTGGAACCTCCTGTGCTGCAACTTATATCCATTGCTCCTTGTCCTATCAGAGGGAGCAGGTGAGCAGAGCCTGTCGTCCCCGCCCTGACTCCCGGCTTTCAGACATTTAAAACCATTTATTAAATCCCCTCTCAGTCTTCCCTTCTCCAGACTAAAAAGCCCCAGGTCCCTCAGCCTTTCCTCATCAGGCAGTGCTCCACTCCCCTAATCATCGTTGTAGCCCTCCACTGGACCCTCTCCAGCAGATTCCTGTCCCTCTTAAACTGGGGAGCCAAACCTGAATGCAGTATTCAAGATGAGATCTCACCAAGGCAGAGTAGAGGGGGAGGGGAACCTCCCTTGGTCTGCTGGACACACTCTTCTTAATACACCCCAGGATCCCAGTGGCCTTCTTTGCCACAAGGCACATTGCTGACCCATGGGTAACTTGTTATCCACCAGGACTCCCAGGTCCCTCTCCACAGGGCTGCTCTCCAGCCTGCATTGGTGCAGTTTATTATTCCTCCCCAGATGTGAGACTCTGCACGTGTCCTTGTTGAACCTCATTTGGTTCCTCTTGCCCAGCTCTCCAGTCTGTCCAAGTCTCGCTGCATAGCTGCACAGCCTTCAGCTGTATTAGCTAAGCCTGCTAGTTCGGTGTCATGAGCAGACACTCTGACCCCTCATCAGTGTCACTGATGAAGATGTTGAACAGCACCAGACCCAGCACTGATTCCTGGGGAACTCCACTAGTTACAGCTCTCCAGCTAGATCTGGCACCATTGATAACCACTCTTTGAACTCTCTTGTAACCAGCTCAAATCCACGTCACTGTCTGCTTTTCTATCCCACATTTCCTGAGCTTGCTCACTAGGGTGTCATGGGAGACAGTGTCAAATGCCTTGCTAAGGTCGAGGTAGACTACATCCACTGGTCTCCCTGCATCTACCCATTCAGTTATGTCCTCATAGAATGCTATCAGGTTAGTCAACCATGATTTCCCCTTGGTAAATCCATGCTGACTACTCCTGATAACCTTCTTCTCTTCCAAGTGCCTTGAAATGCCCTCCAGAAGGAGCTGCTCCATCATTTTTCCAGGGATGGAGGTGAGGCTGACTGGTCGATAGTTCCCTAGAATCTCTTTCTTGCCCTTTTTGAAGACTGGAGTGACATTGGCTCTCCTCCAGTCCTCAGGCACCTCTCCTGTCTGTCATGATTTGGCCAGAAATGATGGAGAGTGGCAGAGCGATAACATCAGCCAGTTCTCTCAGCACTCTTGTGTAATGAAGGGGTAATTAATTGATGTGAGATATGATTTTCAAAAATAATATTGTTTATTAATTTTGATATTCAGAACCTTCACCACCCCCAAAAACTAACTTTAATAATAATTGGTTCTTCTGCAACAGCCATGGAAACATTATACAAAGGAATAACTAGATCTAGAAATAACTAGCAAAAATATTTAAACATGAATTGAACTGGAAGAGAAGGTTCCTGCAGTCAGTATACCACTGGCGGTTAATTGTGCTGCTTGTCCACTAGATGGACTCAAGGAGCTCCTGTCTGCTTATGGCAGAAGGCAGTGGTCTAAGTATTTACTCACAAAATATTATTTCCTGACTTGTGGGGCTATCTACAGCTTCAGACAGTACCCCAAACGCTTTCAGGGAGTTCTGTTACTGTCTTGTTGGCCGCTGAGGCTTCTGATTCTTCCCAGACTTCACAGGGTGCTGGGGAAAGGAGGCAGACTGGTCCTGACTCCTCTGGGTGATCTGTGTATCTCCAGGACTTCTCGTCTTGGCAGGAGACTTTCAGATGTAGGCAGGATGTATTGTGATGTGCGGTCTTAGCGCGTCACACTGGCTATGCAGGCCGGTCGCATGGAGGCATTTAGAGCCTGTTCCGGATAAACTGGAAGCAGGCAGTTTCCAGGTAGTTCAGGGTACAATAAGGCATTGAGCAATGGCAGAGCACATTGGGTTACCTACTCATCTCTTTTTATCAGTACAGCCTGAGACTAATGGGCCTTTGGACACAGGAGAGGCAATGAGAATGGCAGTTTGCCAAGCTTGACCATATTAGGTGAAACCCGGGCTTGCTTTACCCAGGTTTGAGGAAAACATAGGCCTTGCACAAGGCAGGCACAAGCTAAGTGTGTGTACCTGGGTTACCACAGGAGCAAAACAAGTCTGGGCAGGCCAGAGTTCTTAGACTCAGTGGCTCGAGGTTCTTTGCCCTCTTTCGTGCAGCTTCTTCTCCCCAGAACAGAGGGAGGGAGAGCAGAGAAACATCTCTGGGCAAGCCAGGACATGTATAAGCCTATTTAGGCCTACCACAACACCTTGGGTGCATCTCATCAGGCCTCATGGGCTTGTGAATGTCTAATTTGTGTAGTTGTTCCCTAACCCAGTCTGCACTGACCAGTGGGGAGTATTCCCCTCTCCAGGCTTCCTCTCCTTCATCCAGGGTCTGGAGTACATAGGGGAGTTTGGCGTTAGGTGTAAAGACTGAAGCAAAGAAGGCATTCAGCAACTCTGCCTTCTCTGCATCCTCAGTTATCAGGGCTGCCTCCTCGTTCAGCAGTGGCCTCACACCTTCCCTATTCTTCCTTTTCCTACTGATATATTTGAAGAAGCCTTTCTTGTTCTCTTGTACTTCGTTTGCCAGTTTCAGTTCCAAGAGGGCTTTGGCCTTCCTTGTTGCCTTCCTACATGCCCTGACAGCTTCTCTATAGTTCTCCCAAGTGACACGTCCCTTCTTCCATGAATTGTAAGTTTCTTTCTTCCCTGAGATTTCCTTCACGAGCTCCTTGCTTCTAGTATATCTACCCAATTTTTTTACTCCGGGGAACACACCTAGCTTGGGCTTGGAGGAAGTGGTCTTTAAAATTAACCAACTTTCTTGGGCTCCTTTACCCTTTAGAGCCTTAGCCTGTGGGATTTCTGCAAGCATTTCTCTGAAGAGCACAAAGTTAGCTCTGCAGAAGTCCAAGGTTGTAATTCTACTTACTGCTCTGCTTCTACCCTGTGTAATATTAAACTCCACTATGTCGTGATCTCTGTCCCCAAGGCTGTTCCCAACCTTAATGTCCTCAACCAGTCCCTCCTTATTAGTTAATACAGGGTCCAGCAGTGCACCTCTCCTTGTTGGTTCCTCCACTACCTGCATCAAGAAGTTATCGCTGATACACTGCAACAGCCTTTTGGACTGGCTGTGCCTGGCTGTGTGAGCTTCCCAGCAAATATCAGGGTGATTGAAGTCACCCATGAGTACCAAGGAGTTAGCTCTAGAGGCTACCTCCAGTTATCTGTAGAAGGCCTCATCAACATCTTCCTCTTGGTTTGGTGGTCTACTGTAGATGCCTACAACAATTTCACCTCCTTTCCCACATCCTTTACATATAGGTAGAGAAATTCTTCCTCTAATACATTAAGTCGATCAGAGGTTATCAACTGTCCTTTTTGATCAGAATTCATTGTTGTGGTTGCAATCATACAGCTGCATAACATTAGTGAGGAAGAGTAACAAATGCCAGGAAGAGGGGCTTGGGGAAACAGGGAAATACCCCATTTAGACATTAGGGACCAAGTTTGATACTGGTGTTTCAAATTCAATTGATTTACATCTTTTGAAAACCCAACAGGTTCTTGATTGCATTTCACACTAATACTGATCTGTGATACCGAAAAGTAAGCTTTCTTTAGTGTTTAGGTTAATGCATTGATACACAGTCTAGTCCAACTGTTCCAGCCAACCTGGTATGTTTTCAAATGTATACACTGAGTAGAAAGAAAAAGTATTCTTAACTGTTCTTCATCATTTTAAGGGCAGGAGTCTATGATGTACTTGTCTGCGTGACAGAGACTGGATTAGTAAGTGACAAAGACTCGTCTTTGAAACTTCTGCCTTAGAATATGCTCATGGGAGCTGCTAAGTGGGAGTGCTGGAGACTGCAGCCTTCCCCACTGAAACAGCCTCCCCCCTGTTCTGCAGTTGGGAACTAAAGGAGCCACCTTAAAGGCTGTGAGAGTACCTCATCTCCCATCCTGGTGCAATCTTTGTCTTCCCATGCTGTTTGCATCGATGCTAATCAATGTTAATTATGGTAGTGGGGCCTGCGATGTACTCATTATAAGAGCCATCCTATTTCTCCGTGCTTGTACAGTCTGTGAAACAATAGAGCCCTGATTGGGGTTCCCTAGATGCTACAAATAGTAATACAAATTGTTATAATAATGAATACGTGGTTCATGGTGCAATACAACCAAACTCAGTTCATGCAGCCTACTTAAGCATCACTTGGTAATTCTGTTTCCTCTTACCACTAACTATGGCATACTGGATATGTCTTGACAGTTGGGGCCTCAGTGCAGTAAACCATTTAAGTTCTTGTTAGTCTTTAAGTAGATGCCCGTTTCTAAAAACTCATTTCAGTCTGTGGTTGCTAGTGTAAATGTATGCTTAAAGCTAGGCGTGTGCATAAAAGCTCTTCTGGCTCAGCATCCTTAATGTACTAGATTTATTACCACTACTCCATGACTGTACTGGAAGTTGATGGAACAATGTACAAGGATATATGTTTCCTTCATAGGCTGAGGGTTATAGATGCAAGAGTGGGAAGATGCTTCCTCCCAGGATCTGAGCAGTTGGTTGGATGCCGGTTGTAGTAAGGATTGCCACCTCCTGGAAGTGGGTGGAAGCCAACATCTGGGAGCTGACACTTTCCTTCCTCTAGAGGCTAGTTTCCTTCCCAGTGTCACTCCTTGCTGGGCATTCTTGTACTAAAAGCTGATACCTACAGGTGCGATTTTCTGCTATGAATTTGGTTCAGTTCTACCGTTATCCATGCTGGGAATTTCAGCACCATTGTTTATATGCATTAATTGGTATAAATAATTGCTATTCCTCCCCTGACTCTGCATCTGCAGGCCTTGTGACTGCCAGTGATTTAAACAGTCTCATAATTGTTTTTCAGAGAAAGTATTCCACAAAGCATCCCATATTGCTTGTTAGCTGGTTTGTTATGAATATTGGTTCTAGTCCATTTTTTCAACTCCCAACAGACTGCATGCCTGGGTTTTAGTTATCTGTGTGTTTGTTAGGTGTTTGCTTATCTGCCTGACTTGAGTTAGTTCTCTGTTGTATATCACACTGTGTTTACCAAGCCTGTGTAACAAAAATCTTTTGCATTGTTAAGGTGCCATATTTCCTCTCGCGTGTGTGTGTGGTGTGTGTGTGTGTGTGTTGTTTTAAAATGAATTTGAGTCAGTGCTGAGTTGCTTCTGTGTTTGTACTTAGTGTAAAATATTTGGTATAGCAGCCAGATTTTTCACTGTTAACTTTGCTTTACTGGAATTTCGTGATCTACAGCACACCCTAGTGATATTTGGAAATTGCAAAGTTACACCTAGTACATTTTACTTCCTTTATGGTGAAGCAAAATGTAGGATTCCAATAAGCAAAGTCCAGTGAATTAGATGCCTTTGTACCCAAGATGGGAAGCAGGTTGAACCCGTTGATTTGTAGAACAAAAAAACCAGCCTTAGAAATCAAAACTATGAGACATTTTTCTGTGAAGAAACCCTTTGTAGCATGAATTTATCTGATTTGCAATCTGCAACATTGGACATATTTTGCAACAGACCATAAGGAAAAGCAGCCTGGGTTGTATGAGAAAAGAGTATTTGTTATGTTCCCCTTTAGAATGGAGAGAGCATGGAGAGAGAAGCCAGATGTAAATAAAGCATTGTGGAGGAAACCCACAGGCAATCTTCACAGCTCAGAAGCCCAAATGATCGTTTGCTGTCTTATGGCCAGAACACTAGAAAAAATTTTGCTAGATACTCATTTCCTCCTTTTATAAATGGTAAAGTCACTTGGGTTTTCAAGTGTTGGTACCTATATTTTGTTCTCAGCGGCCAACAGGTCCTATATGATCCTGCAAAAGGGATGTGCACCTGCCTAACTTTTTGGCTGTCTTATACTCACCCGTGTCTGGATTAGGATCTATATTTCAATCATTTGATTTTTTTTTATTTCTCCAAATGCACATTATGGCAAGGGTTCTGAATTGGATGCTGTCAATCCCTCCAACAGAGAAAAGAAGAGAAAGCAGAGGAACTGTGAGAAAGATACTTAATTACATTGTCAGGAAAAGAGGCAGATATTTATCAGAGGTGAAATCAAATTGGTGATGTGTGGATAATGCAGAAAGGAAGTGAAAACAATGTGAGCATCAGAGAAGAGTCTAAGCTTTGTAAGTTACAGTGATTGAAGTTAAATCTCCTGAATTCTCAGAGAGAAACAGAGAATTAATAAAGAGAGATGAGAGTTAACAGTGTCCTAACCTCCCAGCATGTGAAAGCTGTACCCAGTGTACACTGCAGATGCCTCTGAGCACTCAAGCAGCTTGTGCAAGTTCGGTGTGCCTGTAGAGTTCTTGTTGTCATTGTTCACTGTGTGTGCTGAAGCCCCAAACAGCTAAGCCGCCCAGAAAAAAAGCACATTTGGCCAATGAATGCTGCATGCCAGCAGACAAGCAGTGCTGAAGCTATTCTTGTTTTCATAGAGGGCCACAAAACCCTAACAAGTACAAGACTGCATATACCCTTGACCATCTTGCAGCTCCAGCTTGGCTCAACTGAAAGATCTAATCCTGTATCTCTGTTAAATCTACAAGCATTAATTGTCTATGTAAGACAAAGTTAAAGGTGGAGTTCTCCTTTCTAGCTCACTCACATATGAGAAATATCTAATATTTTGAGGAGATGCAAGTTTCTTCTCAGACCTCTGGCATTTCACTCTTTTCAGATAATTCAATTAATAATGGAAATAAGCATTTTGTTTTATGTAAATAAAACCAAATAGTTTGCAATAGTTTATGTTTTTTATTTCAATTACATGCAAATCACTTTGTGAAATGTAAGGGGGAAAGCAGCACAACTGGAACAGCACAATTGTTTCCAAGAACATTCATTTCAAATCCACATACAATATTTCATTCATGCTTAATTATTTCCCCAATGCTAGTCTAAGCATTACTAGTTTCCTTTGTCTTTTTGCTTTTGCATGCAGTGTGATTAGCAAAACTGCCTGTGCTCCACCATCTCCTGCACGTATGGGGTTTAGCCTCATTGTTCAAAGGGTGGAGCAACAAGCAATATGAACACTCATGCTGCCAAATTTGGCACACGTGAGCCCTCCAAAGTATACAGATATCACCCATTTCTTTTAAATCCCTGTCCATATTTTGCATTGATACCATAATGGCAACTCCATTGTCTGGGTGTATTATTTGAAGCAGCTTTTCTCCCATTGTTTGTGCACTGTAATCCTTGAGGTTTCTGTAGTCATCGTGAGCAGCTTACTTGAAAGAAATCACTTAGCTCTCACAGATCACTCCTCCTGAACCTGCTGGCAAAAGAACAGCCCATGACTAAAGCATGAGACCTGTGATCTTTCTGAAGAAAATCTCTTCAGCAGAGTTTATAATTCGTTGCTTTCACGAGGCTCTGTTCTCAGGGTTTGGACTCGGTGTTATCTTTCGTCCCCCATGGATTTTTCTATGAGGCATGATGGGAGTGAAGGCTAAAAAAAGACTTAATAATGATGGCCATGAATGTGTACCCTAACAACATTTTACACACATTTCAAATACTGGCAAAGGGAGACATCTACTGTTTGACAGAAATTAAGGACAGTTGTTTATTCTAATTGCAGCGAAATCTTAGCCTTTTATTCTTCTTTGGTATAGAGAGTGGCACATCCTGCTGTGAGTCTTTTCAACAGACTTTTGAGAACTTAATGCTTGTCTGCTTAGGGCAGAATGAAAGATCCCCTGGAATTCATCATAGAGAAGGGGCTGCCCAGTTCTTTCTAGCATTCAGTCATCTTCTTGGTCAGTGCCTTCTCCTCTAGTGGCACTTACTTTTTATGGTTGTGTATATGCATGCTGTTGTAGGTAAAGACATTTGGTATTATCTGTTCTTTATAAATTGTACCTTTTACTGGTTTTGATTGCACCTCATTTTAATCCTGAGACAGTAATTTATGACATTTTAAAGGCAGTGGTTCCCAAATTGAGGTCTGCAGAAAGTCAGCAAAAGGCCTCTTTGTAGTTTGCAAAGTTTCCAGCCCTTTTTTCCAAAGTCTGGGACAACTATAAATATGGTATAACCACTGCTCTGCTCTTCATTTAGCTTAGCAATAGCTCTTTAGACAGCCCTGTTGTAGCCACATAGGCATTATGTGTGGTCACAAAAGCTGACACCCTTGTGATTGCAAGTGAAGCAGAGCAGTGACCCAGAAGGCAGTATTAATGTTATTATGCTAAACTGCATAAGCCTGAAAATCTGATTGTAACACACTGGAGAATCTGCAGTAAATTTTGGAAGCTTTGAATCTGATTCATCATTGTAGAGAGTGATTCATATTCACCTTTGCATCTTCTTGCCTCCAACGTATCACATGAGAAAAGAAAATCAGGCAATCTGTACAAGCTGGCTTCTTGCCTTCCACCTTTCTGCCTTCCTGACTGCAAGCTCTACTCTTGCCTGTCATGTTATCAGAACTCAGACCCAAGAAAGCTGAAATAATTGTTCTGTGTTCCCAGAAGAACAGGAAACTTAGTCCAAAGTTTTGTAAAATTTGGGCACTCATTCAGCACCCATGAAGTTGGTGTAAGGTTACAAGTGAAGTCAGCCAAGGACCCTTGACTTAGTGGGACTTGTGTCAGCTTCTTTGTGCCTGCTCTTTGTGTCTCCAAAGTAATATATGTTTGGGGTCAAAATTATATGTAGCTGGACATCTACTGTTTTCAGACTCCATATGCACCAAGTTATGGTACAGATTTCTCACACCACTGAATAATATCAATCATGGAAATAGTATGAAGCAGACACTTTCAAATGTCATCCTTCTTGATACTAGAGTATTTTGTTCAATAGCTGAATTTACAACACACATTTTAGATCTGATTTTGAATTTCATCTACTTTATGCTAGCCCTTTAATTAGAGGTTTGGAGGAAGCTTGGGTTCAGTTTTCTTAGATACATTCAGCAAAAGAATGAGGAGTGGAGGAAATGGTTGTAGGAGAGTCTCCCATTTTTAGCTCCTCTCTGGAAACATTGGAGGTATTTTGTGAAGGTATATTTTAACTGAGATTTCATTTCCTCTTCAGTATTCATACATGATGTAACATATAAACATGTAAGCTAATTTTAGGACTCTCTTAAATTCAGATTTGCTGTAGCTTTTCCTGAAAGGGTCACAAAATGGCAACTCTGTACCAGTAAACTGAATTAGGCTGCTCAGAAAGTTAAAAAGGCAGCATAAATTACTACCATAATAAGAATCTAAAATAGCAGAAGATGTTTGCAGTTAAGGAGCTCACTGGGATAGTGCTTGCTAGCAATCTATGCTTTATTCCAAAACACTAGCCTGTATTTTTGGATCGTCTTTTAGGTCTGAGATGGTACAAGGCCATAAACAGTTTTGTAACCTTCTGCACCAGCAGTCCATCTTTTTGGCACTGAAACTGATTTTGCTCAACTTGGCATTTTATCACCTGAGAGTGTGCAGGGAGACAAAAGAAACACTTTTTAGAGCAGCAGTGGAATGATTTAGTTCAGTCATACTGTTCTTCAAATTCAAACTGTTTCCTGCAAGCTGATGAGGCAAAACTCCTATTTGCTTAATGCCACATAAGGTACGTTGAAAGGCTGAGAAGAGACAGATGTTCTATATCTTCACTTCATATGCAAAAATCTGTTATATCCTTTATTTGCATTCAATTAGAAGTCAGACCCTGATGAATATCTAATGCAGGAAGTGGGGAAAAGATTTTTGCCATCAAGCATATGCTTTGCTTGGGTGGGATCTCTGTAATCTACTATTGTGTCTTCCTACAGTGATTTGGTCATTTTTATTGTGTTGTTTACACCTGTGGTACAGAGGTGAAGAATGTTATTAGATGAAAATCAGAGTTAGGTTCCTGGTTTTAGAAATGTTGTCTTTTTTCATCGTAGAGAGTTTTGGAGAAAGTGCTGTTTTTTTCAAACAGCCATTCTGCAGTTGCAAAATTTTCCTTACTGAGTGGCTCTGTTTAAGGATTTAAATGCTATGGCATTAACTTCATATTAATTTTCCTTTTCAGTATAGATTTGTTTGATTTTCCTGGTAATCCAGAGTATATTATCAGGAATTCATAAGTTATAAAAACTGTATTGCTGTCAAGCAGTGAAGATTCAGATTATAATAGGAAGCAGAACTAGCAGACTCTTTCAGAAGAGATGCTGTTACCCTGTGACCTGGGAGTTTATAGTATGTAATGAAAGAGAAAGGTTATACAGAGCCCTAGATGTTAGAGATAAGCAAAGCAACTTTCCTTTACTGCAGCATAGTTTCCCAGACTTCTTGGGAACTTACGGAAATCTCTACCTTCCTAAACTTGGATATGATTAGACACCTGCTATGTTACATTTTATCCTCTTTCTTCTCTCTGGGCCACTTCCATCACACATTCTGGGGAACATGTAACATTTGTTACTTCTGTTCCTCTTGTTTGGATGTAACATTGTAAATTAAACTATCCTTACCCATATCCAGGTTAACACATTGAAACGAAAGGGAAGTTAAGCTTAGAGTATTGTTAGGTGCTTTGCAATCCTAGGCAAGTGGAACTGTATTACTTGCACAGGCTTCAAGTTCTGATTTCACCCCCTGCCATTATGACAGTAGGAAATGTAAAGATTTTTTTAAAAAATCAGAAGTGCAGGTAGGTGAAAAGACAGAACTGACTCTTGTCACATACAGTTGCCTAATCCTTGTGTTTTCTCCAGGAATCTTTGACAAAGAAAATTCAGAGAAACAGCTGTTCTCTGCCCAGCAAGATTAAATGCCTTGTTTTAACAAAATCTGTCACAGTTTCCTGTGAAGGTAATAAGTATTTCATATAATTACATCAGGTGGTTTGGGGCAGTTTCTCCAGAGTGAGTCAGGTCCTGGTGGGTGTTTCTCAAGACTCTGTGAGGAGCAAGGCTGAAAGCCAGAATGCATCATTCTGTTGGTAGCAATAGCCTATCTCTGGCTTAAATCATTCCTAGTGCCCCTTGGCCTGTCACCTAGTATGTCAAAACCTGTGAAAATATGCAGTGAACCCAGCACACTGAGGTCATGCTGAACTGGCTTGTGGTTATTTTGGGGCTTGCTGTATGTTAGCGAAGGGCTTGACAGAAATCTGCCAAGTGTCTCCTCATGAGAATGCCAATGCACCGATTCTGTGGTTGATTTCTGATGCTTGCTTTTAACAGGTGACTTGAGGATTTGGGGGCATGGAAGGGAATTTATTTTCTCAGTTTTTAAAAGCATACCTGAAGAAGAATGTGTAAAACGTCCTAATGAAGGAAATTAAATAGTGAATCAATGCTGATAAAGGGGACAAAGACAACTACGATACCAGAATAGCAATGACATCTAGTATTTGTAAGAGCCCAGCATACCACAGTGGATATGGTGAGGTTATTGGCAGGATCTGATTTACAGCGGGACTACTTTGAACTGCTCTTACTGCACCAGCAAGTAGAATTTAAAAGGCACGTGAACATTTATCTCAGGTACTAATTACTTGTTACGAGCAGACGTTTAAATGCATAAACCCTCGCTGGAATTACACTGACAGACAAAACCAGACCACACTGTGCTGTACAAGAGAATACAGCCGGCAGAGCTGTCCATTCTTGTGTTTAGGATAACTTTTTCTCGAGCAGGCAGCATGGAGCCGAACCCCTGCAGCGGCGATGGCCGCGGCGGGCTGCAGGCAGCCAGCAGGTGGAGCCACCGGGCAGCAAACGGGGCGGGAGGACGTAACAAGGCCTTCCCGTAGCGTGCGGTGGGATGTGTTGTGCTGATTCGTGTGCATCGGGCAGTGCTTATCGAGGAGAGTAACAGCCATACCGTCAGGTGCTGGGTGGTTATCATGTACGGAATCAAATCTTAATCCATCTGATTGCAATAACCACGTTCCCACTGATTTCAAGAGTCAGAATTTCTCTAGGAGCGTAGCATGATTCACAGAGTACTTAAGGGATACACTTTGCACTGTTATTTTACATTATCTTTTAGCCTACACTTTCATTTTAGTAACTAATATTGTTAAAAACAAAACTGAAACCAAAACAAAACCACCCAACCCACAAAAACTAATAAATAGCTGTTGACACAGCCCCAATAACCTGCATTAATTGTTAAGCAGGGCAGTGATGATTTGGTTTGGGATAGAGTGATAAAAATTCCTTTCTTTGATGGTTGGCAGACTTCATTGCTTTTAATTTTGCTCGTTGTAAATCTGCTTACAGCTGGAATCTGGGGTGTTACTTTTTAAAATGTACATGGCATTCTGGGTCTTTGCTCATTTTAGGAATTACATTTGCTTTTTACATCTAAATCATAAAAATCAAGAGCACCAGTAGACCTGTAACATTTTGAGTTGTTACACAGAGAGTTGTTTTATGTAACCATATAAAGCATGGGGAGGTTAAGAAGTCCCCAGTGCAGCCACAGGAAAGGGACAAAAATTGTGAGTTATAGTCTCTTTTCCTCACTGTGTTTTTCTATCTTCTCAACAAGAAACTGAGAGATAGCTTACCTTAAAACAGAAACGAGCTAGCAAACCTCAAAACCTCTGTTAATAATTAATTCCTGAGGAATGGCGGAATTTGTAACATTAGGCAGTAACTTTCGGAAGAACTAGTGTTAAGGAACAGTATGATATTTCAGAGCCATATGTGAAACAGCTGTTGAACGCTGCTTCAGTGCGCAGCTTGTCTGATTATGACTGGTGCTCTATCAGCCTAGCATGCTGCAGTTCACCAAGCTGATGACTGAAAAAAAAAGGATGAAAAGTATACAAAAACATTCCTAGATTATTTTCTCAGATTAGGGCCAGGGACCTTAATGGCATTCTGTGGCAGGCAGCCCCTTCCTTCCTTTTGTAGCTGCCTAGCTGTGCTCCCGAGGTGCTCTCCAGAACAGCATGCCTGGCAATACTGTGATCTTTTCACACCCTTCACCACAAGGGCCGTGACCGCGCACCGCAGCAGCAGGTGCTCTCCAAGGCCTGTCGGGCTGTTCCAAACGAGCACCGAGCTCCGGAGAGCGGGTACACTCCCCCCGCCCGCTGCAGCGGTGCGCGGATTCCACGACTCGGCAGTCGCCCCGCGGGCTCTGCGACGGTTTGCTTTGAGTGCCACTGCGGGGGCAGGCGGCAAACGGAGGCGGCACGTAAGCACCTATTGCCTAACACCGCTCCGGGTTAGGCGTTTTCCCTGTGGAGCAAGCGCGGGAGCCGCTATAGGAGCCAGGCTGACTAGCGGAAGAAGCTGGGCCCGTTCTCTGCGGCCTGCCCTCGCCCCGCTCCCCGGCCGGCACGGAGGTGAGGCGGACTCAGCGCTCCTTCGCAGGGCAGCCACCAACCCCCGGAGGCAAAGGGCAGGCCCTGGGGCAGGCAGGAGGCCTGACTGCGCTCCTCCCCGGCGCCGCAGCCGCAGTCGTTCCCTGACCGGTCTCCTGCAACCGGGCGGCGGGCGGTGTCGGGTGAGGTAGGCGGCCGGAGAAGGCGGAGGGAAGGAAGGGGCCGCAGGTAGGGCTCGCCGCGGCCCTGCTTGAGAGGGCCGGGACGCGCAGCGCTGTGAGACCCTTTGGCAGGGCGGGCCCCGCTGACGACTCGGCTTTCCGAGGATCTCCCCTTACGCTTCCACCGCGGCCCGGTGTCAGCAGGGTTTGGCCTTGGCTTTGCGTCCGTGGGGCCCGGAAAGATTCCAGGAGAGGTCGGCTGCATCTGTGTCAGCCCCGCTCTGTGGGGAGCGGGGTCCGTGGGCGGTGTGGGGCGAGAGAGGCAATGGGAGCCTGGGCAGGGCTGGGCGCCGGCTGAACCCGGGCGGACCGCTCTCTACTCGAGCACTGAGGCCGCCCTGGATTGGAGAGCATCGCTTGGTTACAAATCTTAACCTTCGATTTCTGTTTTCCCCTAGTTACATTGCGGCTGTATCATCCTTTCAGCCATATTAAACCAGGAACTGGCATAGAGAAATAAATAAAAGATAACTGAAGTGTAATTAAATTTAGGCTATTTGAAAGAGTCTATAATTACATTTTTTGTTCAGCCTATTTTAGTCATAAATTTTAAATCTTTCATAACGTTGAGCTGAAGTTCATATGAGGCTGGGCTCTAAAGATAGGATTTTCAGAAAGTGATAATGCGGGAGCAGAAATACTGTCTGGGCCAACAGCATTGCATATGGACTAATGGCGAGACCAATACTCTGTAGTGACCAGTCCTCCTTTGCCTACTGGAGTATCTTCATTTCCTGCCTGTCTACCAAGTATTATTGAAATAGTGACTTTCTGGCCTGTTTAATCATCAAGTCAGGTCTTTATGCTGTTATGAAGTTATGTTCTTTAGCCTATCTCAGTTGCTGCACACTTTGCATTTGGTTTTGCCCTGGCCCTGATCTCAAATTTATTACAAAGCAATTCAGATAACAGAGCTGTTTCTTCTGCCTCATCTGCACAGTAATTGTTGTGGGTTATCTTCTGGATATCTGTGCTTGCGTAAGTATTTGTTGTCTTGAAGCTTCAGATCACATAGATGCTTGCTTGCAATTGTGTGGAGATTCTCATCCCATGTTCTTGCTTATCATTGTGTGGTGTCCACTAAGATAAAGCTGGTTCCTAGTGAGAGGATTTGGATCTATGTCTGCATTGTTTGGTAGATTTGGAGTTTGTCTTGTAGGTGATTTTTGTTCAATGTACGTACACATTACAGTGATGTTTACTGGAGAGTATATGTGTGTGTATGTATATGTTAACTCAATAGGAAATTGTAAGGACTAGTGAGGACAGGTCAGAAGACGACCAGGCTATGTACTGGTTAGAATCTCTCTTGTGTGGACATTTGGGAGGGCATTAATTTTTCTATGAGTGGAACAGTAAGCCCATGGTCTAAAAAGACTTTTGCCTGTGAAGGAGGTAGTAGGGTAATGGGATGGGAGAGTTAAACAAAAAAAAGAGATAAGATTACATTCACACTACAGGTTTGTCTGGGGACCATCTTTGGTTGTTTGCATTAATAGGATTTTCAGTGAGTTGGGTATGATGTGATCTTTTGTTTGTTTTGTTTTGTTTTTTAATTCTCTCCATGGCATTTTTCTTTTTAAGAAATAATAAACTATTTCTGAATGTACTTGTTAGAAAACCCCACTAGTTGTAGCTTCAAAGATGAGATACAAACACATGATATTTATCATTCTCTTTGGATAGGTAGAGCCAGATAACACAGACACAGCACCTCTAAAAGCCAGGCCTAATTGTAGTGGTCATTGACGTTTCTATTCCTCTATTTGTACAAATCCAGTAGTTTACATTCCTAGTGTTTCTTAATGTTTGGGTGGATTCTGTAGAAAATAATTTGGAGCCAGAATCAACTTGCACTTTTGTTTATTTGTCAGTTACACAATCAAAGTGGATAAATATTTTTAGTTGTCATCTGTTTCTGCCTCTGACACCTAAAATTTACAGCTCCTTCTAATCTGTGACAGGATTCTTGTTCCCTTGTAGTTCATTAGCATTTTCAAGTATGTTTATCTTTGTATTCTCCTCACCTAGTAATTGTGATCATTAGGTTGATATCAGCTGCAGCTTTGTGCTCTGCATTCTTACAGTTGGCTTCTTACAGACCTTACCAATCTGTAAGGAGCTAGAGGTTTGCAGCTGCAGAACTTTATAAGCAATGTGAGACTAGTAGGCTATCTGGTGATATGTTTTTTGGTTTTGTTTTTTTTTTTATTGCCTGTTGGTTGAGGTTTGTGTTTGGTTTGTTGTTTTGGGTTTTTTTTTTGATGGCTGCATATCACAGTAGCAGGTCAAACTGTTGTGGAGTCTCTGTGCTGCAACTTTTTCATGTATTGCAAAAGTAATTTGCTTTCATGGCCTATAGTGTATGGCTAAAAAAAAAATGCTCAGTAAAAATGGTCTGATTGAGCACTTTGATTCTTTGTCAGAACCTGATATTTTCAAAGAAATTCATGACAATATATACCTTTATAAAAAGTCTATGCAGTGTTGTTCCACTAGTTTGTGTCTGCATTGAATGTAGGAATATCCAGGATTACTTCATTTGTATGTGGTTTGAGTTTTAATGGCTCACACTTGTGCTCTGTATGTACCAAGCTTCAATTTGTGTGTTCTGTACATCAGCTTCTGTATTTACTGTAATTCAGGACAGGACTTAAAACATAGTGAATATGATAAGAAATCATAGAAATACTTGCAGGAGTTGAATAATGGCAGTTGACCTTCATGTAATTTGTTTGAGAATTCTTAGTGTGAATTCAAAATTAAGCAGGAATAGCTCTGCTGTGCCAAGAACCTTCTTCAATCAAGCCAAAACTTTGGAAATAGTGAATAAATTAATTTAGTATGGAAAAAAAGACTCAAAATTGCTTAAGTTCATAGAATCACAGAAACATCCAGGTTGGAAAAGACCCTCAGGATCACCAAGTCCCACTTAGAACCCTACTCTACAAGATTCATCAGCTTCAGTGTGATTCCTGTTTTCATTATGATTCGGGAGTTTTTTTCACTCTTTAACCAATTTGCACTTTAAATAAAACACATTTTATTACTAGATTCATTCAGAGAAGCCTCAGGGCAGCTGTTGACCTTTGCACTGCTCAAGAGGCCCCATCACCATAAGGAAACTTCCAAGTATTGCCAGTATGGTGGATGGAGTAATGCAGGTGGATTTCTGTGGACAGTCAACTTCTATGAGCTACAGGAACATTTTGGGTTTCTTTCTCTTGAAAGAGAATTTCGCTTACAGTCAGATGAGTTTAGGAAATTGTGGAGGTCAGTCTGTTTAGTTGATGGAGATCATAATACTACTATTAGTGAGAGCTATGTTGTCTTTTCACCTTGCCAAATTGTGTTGCTCAAACATGCCCCAGAGCCTCCACACAGAAGAGCTTTGTATGAGGTGCTTGCTGGGTTTAGCCCAAAGAGAAGCAGCAAAGTAATTTCAGCACTTAGGTGGTGGGGTTAGTCCAAGGTCATGCTAAGGAGGTGTAGGACAAGCATGAATCCATTCCTGTCACTTAGAGGACCAACTGAATCCTGTGGGTTTTCTCGGTGCTGATGTGAATGTTACTCTGAATAGCAATCTGCTCACCTTGTGTAAAGAATGTAAAAACAAATATTTTATCTTCTTGTTTTTTAGCAGCGCTGAGCTTGGCAGTGTTAGCTCCACTGGTTGTATATTTTGGGGTGGTTTGTTTTTCTTTTTTCCTACTTCTCTAGGATGAACAAGAGCAGCTATTCATTTATTACTCTGAGTTTGAATCATCCTGGATAAGATAATAGCCATCTCTGGAAGCAGAGAGTGTCACTCTGCTGTCAGTAACCAGCACACACTGCCTTTCTGATACATGCCTGTGTCATAAGCCTGCCAAAAACCCAAAAGCGGTGGTGGTGAAATGAAGAACTTTTGTTTCACTTAGACTGGCATGAAGATGAACGAAGTAGTGAAAGAAGTGCAACTGTTTAATGAATTTCCTACTGTGTCTTTTTGCAGCTACAGAGCATATGTGGTCCCTTCAAAAAAAGCCAGGTTTTTGTTTAGTGTCAGCCATGCCTGGGTACTGCAGTGACACAGCTGATACTGAGTCAGACATTTTAGTGTGAAAGAAAGCATTCACTTTCATGATAGTTAATAATTAATATGAAAAACTGTGCCACACACTGGTAGAAACTGTTTTAGAGTCTGGAAAAGCAAACACCCGTTCAGTAGTGTTAATATTATGTGTACAACAATAAATCTGCGTTCTTTGTATATGCATTTATAGTTTCAATCATATTTGTTACCTTTTGTTTCCCTGTAAGCCCTTTCCTCACTCCATGTGCGGAATGGAAGGTATTTGCTTAGTGAGGAAGCTTTTTCTTACTGTTATGCCAAGACCTTGGGCCTTATTTTCTGAACATGCCTCCAACTCTGCTATGGGGATGGAGTTTCTTCATTTCACTTTATGGGATTTCCACTCATCTCATTGGTCTGAGTTAATGTGTTTCATTAGTAGTGAACCTATTTTTGAAAGATGAGGTGAAGTTTATTTTTAGTATCTCTTCCTGTTTGTCTATCATTAAAACAGTTGCTAAAGTCAAAAAGTCTCCACTTGCTTTGCCAAACAGAAAGCCAGAGATGGATTTTTCAGCACTTAGCATTATATAACGCTCCACTCCAGCAGGGCCACATTGGAATTCCATTGTTACTTGGAGGGGACAGCATGTTAACAAAAATCTGTCTCAGGCTGCAGGATGGGTGCCTGTAGAAGTTGGAGCATAGTAACTAAGAAGCTTAATTCAAGTGGCTGGCTTATCAGGAAGCAAATGGGAGGAACAAAGTAAGGGGTAAAATACTGTTCTTCAGGTATATTTATTATGTAGAAATTCCCCAAAGGTGATCCGTATTACTGATTTTTTTCACCAGGTCACATTCCTGAGGTGACAGCAGCAGCATTATGTAGCCATGCTCCTTGTTGCCCTCTGCAGAAGTGAGTGGGCTTAGGCAGCAGCAGCAATTGAATGAGATGAAATAGCTTTGGTCTTGAAGGGCTTGTGTTCAGGGTCCAAGTATTTGCCCCACATTGAGCCTTCTCACTGTGTCTCATCTCACTGTGTTTTCATATGCATGAGAGTCATCTCACTTGTCTGCTCAGAGTCCTGACTGTAGTACGCATACATGCCTGTATTCCCAAGGCCCAGTTTCTAGTGCTCCCCATTTATTCCCAGTCCCAGGTCTCCTCCAACTCCTGAAATCTGTTCCCTTCCTTAGGCTTTTCTTGAATCATCAAGGCAGCCTCTCACCTTCAAAAATCAGTGTAAATGTTTAAGTGTGTAACAAAACTGGGAAAAGTCAGATCTGAAAACAGCAACTGATTTGCGGCAAGGCTTAGGTATTATCTCATTGTCCTGACAGATTTGTCAGTTACAGTCTGTTGATTGTGGTGGAGCGAGGCTTTGCTTTGTCTTTCCCAGAGCTGTCCACAGTGGTGAATGCACACAGCAATTGCTCTAGGCAAAAGGCAATGTACTGTAGAACAAGACAAAAACTTTCTTAAGTCTCAGTTTGGATACCTGACCTTGTTGGGTATTCTGAGTTTGTCATAAAACCATTTTTTCTGGTGTATGCTGTGGTTTCGTTTGCAGATTCAATAACCTTTAACTATTTCCAAGTAAGTTTTGCTTTCTCTCTAATTTCAGTGAAAAGTAAGTTTTTTTGCATATAGTAACTGTGTCTCTTTCAGTTTAGACTAACAGACTCCTGAATTCTATTCCTTCCTAAAATCTATCAGTAGAGATTTAGTTTCTGTTGCAGCAATCAAAATATAAATTATATATAAAAAAAATCTTTTCCAGGAGCTAACTCGCCAAGATGCCCATCAATATTGACGATGTGATGCAACTTTTCTGCCATCTCTCTCAGGAGAAGGGGATGAAAGCTGCTGTCAAACACTCTGGTCGAGGAGCACTGCTGGCAGGTGCATCAGCATTTATTGGGGGCCTGATGGGAGGTCCACCAGGAATTGCTGTAGGTAAGTGTCTTTTGTTGTAGGAAGGAAATGTATTGTTAAATCCATGAGTGCAGAAACTGGGAAATCTATGTAGTAGGTGTGGGTTGAAGGTGGTTAGATGTAGAGGATGTTTCTGCTGTTATCTTGGTGACTTGAAAGACCTCTACTTACCAGAGCCTTTCTTGGCCCTCCAGGGTAGATGGGGTGTTGATTTGGTAGATGAGAGCATGAATATGTGCAACCCCAGAAGCTGATGGGTTTGGTCTCTGGGAGGAATTTCCAAGGGGCAGACTTCATGGAAGTAGGAGGCTGCAACATGTGGTACTACAGAAGCAGAGAGCTTGGATCTGGAAATCTGGCAAGAGCCTGTTATCAGCAGAGAATACAGTTGTTTGTTGGGTGTTTCCCTTGAATGGTAGGGCTTGTCCTTCAGACATCAGAGCCCTGTGGAGGGTTGATTTGTTTCTGGTTCCTAGCTTGAAGCTGTTGCCTTTGATTGTGTCAGGAGTTGCTTTGTGATTGCTGTGGATGTAAAAAGCTTTACAAATCCTTCTTGGTGCTTTGAGCATCCTACATAAACCAGGTTAAAGCAGACACATGTGCAGCTCTGCACTGATTTGTAATCAAGGTGGGAACACTGCTGATGAAGGCTGTGGATAAAGGTTCATGTTTAACATGAACAGGTAAAGACTAACGTTTCTCTTTTCTAGGAGGAGCATTTGGTGGAATTCTTGGTGCCTGGATGACTGCAGGCCAGTTCAGGCCAGTCCCTCAAATTCTGTTGGAATTGCCTCCAGCTGAGCAGCAGAAACTCTATGATGAAGCTGTTGTTATTCTCAGGAACTTAGACTGGACTGATGTTGCTCAACTGACTGCTCTTGTAATGGGAAATGCTAGTCTTCAGCAGAAACTGACAGCAGTGCTTATAAATTACTTCTCCAAAGAGCTAAGAGCAGAGATACAATATGGAGAATAACCCTTTCCAGAGCAAGCTCTTTACAGTGTAATGAAATTTAGTCTGACAATTGCAATTCTTCAACATAGGAATTACTAGTTATCAGTACTAATCATTAATACAGACTGATCTAAGTTTTATTTTGACTTCTGCATTTGGGGTTTGTTTGGGGTTTTTTTGTTGTTTCTTTTTGGTTTTGTAAGGATAGTGTTAGATTACTGGATTGTCCTGACAGTAACTCACTATGTAATTTTGAATTACTCTGCACTGGAACTGAATTTGAAGTCAGTGAATGAAATTAAGCTTCTTTTATGCTGATGTGCCACGACTCTAAATTTTCATTGTCATTGTGTTATGTTTAGAAGATTTAGTCCTATTTGTGTAAGTGCTTTAAATTTCATGTCTGAATGACCTGCAGGTGCCAAAGTAGCTAGGGCACTTGGAAGAATTTTACTTACTGTTTCAGGCAAGTTACAAGAAGTAACGTTATTCTACTGTGAACTCAAAGGTCTCAATCCTGACTTTATTCTTTGTCACGTATTTATTACAGTTTTCAAGTTTTTATTCCTTTCTGCTAGAAGTGAAGCCAATACCTAAGCAAGTTTTAAGCCACAATTAAACATAATGTACTCAGTTATTAGTTTCTGGTGTCCTAGAGTGTGAAAGCACAACAACAGTCTTAAAAACGTTAAACAAGGGGAGCTGAACTGTCCATCTTTATACTGTCCCCAGCAGTTCTCGGTTTTCATTAAAATATTGACCCTTGTAGTGGACAGCCTGCAGCTGGCACAGTGGTGGTGGTGGGACATGCCAGCTGCAGTTACCACTTCGAGCTCTAAATGAAGTGTTGCTGAATGTCCCAGACAGTTGTTCATTATTAGTTTCAGGACACTTGTAAGACAAGTTCCTAAGTAGAGAAATGTGTATATGTGCCTTTTTTTTTAATGTGTAAAAACAAGTAAAACTGTTCTGGTAACTTCACTTTCCCCCTAAAATAAAGATATCTCTCTGTGTACTGAGGTTTCTAGAATCTGGTTTTAAATGGTGAAGCTTTAAACTCAGAAGTTGCTGTTGTATACATTTGATTAACTTACTTCTGCAGGTACCATTTGCCATTAATAAATTCCATGTGCTTTCCTGCTTGGAGTGCACTACAGTGATTATTCTTCTCATGGTTTGAAAATACTTTTTCAGTCATGCGAAAGATGGATGGAAGTGACTGGTAAGTGGCAATTCCTTATGCTGTCATGGTTTTATAATTGTGAGCCTGAAATAAGTGCATTTTCAGTTTGTAACAGACTGCCCATGCTGCAACTGGCTGTTAGAGACTTTACATACTCTGTATTTCCATTTAAAACTGCTATTTTTATGAATGCTGTTTCTTTCATTTGCAATTTTCTGATTATTTCACAATTTAAATTCACTCTTTTCAAAGTAACATACAGCAGCAGATGATCGAATGATACAGCAGATTATAATCAGCTGTTCAAACACAGACATGAAAAAAGTTGATATCTAATTACAAAGCAGGCCACAGGAAAGATGTGCTTTCAATTAATTTATAATAATATCCAGTATTTAAATGAGTACAAGCTTCAGACATCAATATCATGGCTCCCCATTTTACAGGTATTCATAAATGTGGGTCAAAACGTAGGTGGTGAATTGATTTTTGTTACTCATGTCAGTGTAATAGACACGACTGGAGCATAGATTATATGAGTTGTATCTTGTCTTCTTCTGCGTTATCTGTTTCTTAGGATATTCTTTCAAATGCCTTTTATTATGCCCTTAATAAACAAGTTAGAACTATGATCTTTTAGCCTTCACTGTGGTGTAAAATGGTTATGTGTCCTAAAGATATCAACAGGGAGTGGGAGTTCTGTTTGAACCGGTGAAGGTTGTGTTAAACCACACTGCTGCTGACCTGAGTACTCCTGTGCCACTGAGTACCATGCTGTCAGTCATAATAAATTTAGCTTCCACAGATTTTTAGGTGACCAAAGTGGAACCAGGAATAAATTAATTGGATTCTGTTTGTCTCATTATTCAACAGGTTTGATGCTTATGGAACTTGGAAGGTGACAGGTACCTATTTTCAAAATGGTAACAACAGGTTTACAGTTTAGTCTGAAACACATTTTACTGCTGGTAAAAGAAGAACAGACCCCAGCTCAAGTGTTCATCTCGAGTTGAACATAGGAGTTTGGACTTTGGAAATAACCATTTCTGATTGTGGAGACCCTACCAGAGGTGGATGAACATGGTATCCCACAGTAGATTTGTTGTTTGTGTTTGGTAGATTATGACAGTTCACACTGTTGAATGCTATGGAAAAATCAAGTCCTACCTTGACTGCTGTCATTACAGCCCTATGCTATCATATCAAGATCACTGTGACCTTTGTTCCATGGCTTTATACAGGGATTTGGGCAGGTTAAAAGATCTCTTCTGATTTGAGCATCTGAAGAAAAGGCTAGCTGCATGAGAGTGTAGTAATACATGTCTGTGGCTGTTGTTCGGTGGAAACTTGGCTGTCCACTGCTCTTTTGTTGGTATTGGAGACAGCCAGAAGGGAGGTATGGCATCTTCTGAAATCTGTTCCAGCTGCTTAATATCTGGAACTGAGTGTGAGGTGGAGTTATCACCTAGGAAACAAGCAGTTGTGGGAATCAGCTGAAAGAATCACTATGTACATGTTTATGTAAAGAAACCATCTGCGATGCTGGGTATTAACCTGGTTTAGTTGTGGATGTGACACAATCAAGCTAGGTTTTTGCTGGTGGATGGTATATTTTTAGTGTAAAATTACCCCCCACCCCTTGTTTTTTCCACAGAATGTAAAGGGTTGGAAGTAACCTCAAAATATCATCTAGTCCAACCCCCATGCCAGAGAAGGATCACCTAGAGTAGATCACACAGGAATGCATCCAGGTGGGTTTTGAATATCTGGTACACAACCCTTCTAAGCAGCCTGTTCCAGTGTGGTTTTTGTTTGTTTGTTTTCAAGCTATCTGATTTAAAAACAAAAAGCAAATAAGCTTATACAGCGTTCTGTTAGCAAAGAGGGAATATATATATTCTTCTTCCTACGAAAAGAAAGCCTGTCCTGAATTCAGATAGATTAGTGATTGAGATGTGCCATCTAGTGGCCATTAGAGAATTTCTTAAATTCATATAAAGGCAGCCTCAGGCTAACACATTTATATTTTTCCAAAGAGTGTAAGATTAATTTCTATTTTTGCTCTTAATGCAGTTCAAATTCATCAAAATTAGCCATTTTATTATATTAGGAATGCCAGGCTAGCCACAGACTAAACTAGAACTCATGTACATTCCCTGCTGAAGTTTGAGGGTTTTATCACCTTCAAATCCAGAGCTTGAAGTTTGGAGAGGTTCTTGCCTCCTCTGTGTGTCTGGCCATGTATAATTGCTGCTTAAATGGGCCATGCAGGACTGAGGAGTACCAACCCTAAAAATTCTGTCTTTTGATAGGCACTGCCACAGGACAGACTTCCTAAAGGTCCTGTGTAAGGTGCATCAGAGAGCCTCCTAAGTCCTCTAGAGGAACATAAGAATGCAACAAAGGCCCTGAACAGGCAGGTAGAGTGGTACACCATGGTGGCACACTATGATGCCCATGGTACTGCTTAATTAGTTGCTATGGTTCTTGTAATCTGCGGACTTTTCTTGCTGATTTTGGTGAGATCCTTCTGCAGTGGAAGGTGGTTCCATGTGATGCTTTTAGCTGACCAATGCTGAGTTGGCAGCAGGCAGTGAGAACCTTCCCAGCAGCAGTAATCTGTCCAAAATGTGATGGGGCAGAGAGCTGCTTTGAACCTCAGAGCTGAGGGGTGTATGAAAGACCTTTGGACTGAGGGGGCCGTGCAAAGTGAACATTGGCTGAGCTGTCTGGCTTCTAGAGGCTGGTCAGTAAACAAGGGTGTTCAAGGCCATTGTTTCAAAAGAGCTGGAGACTCAGCATGGTTTCTCTGAAACTTGCTGCTGAGCAGACACTTATCAAGTGTCTTTCCCATTTATTCCCAGTCCCAGGTCTCCAACACCTGAAATTTATTCCTTCCTCAGGGTCTTCTTGTTTCATATAGGCAGCCTTTTGCCTTCAGAAACTGGCATGGAAATGTTTAAGTGCATATCAAAATGAGGAGAAGTGAAATGTGAAAACAGCAAGTGATTTGTGGCAAGACTTAGGACAAGGACAAAATACATGACAGATTTGTCAGTTGTAATCTGCTGATTGTAGTAGAGTGAGGCTTTGCTTTGTCGTTTTCTCAGAGCTGTGCATGATGCTGAACACTGCTTTTGTCTTCTGAGTGTGTCATAAAACGATTTTTCTGATCTGCTCTATTGTTTTCTTTGTATTTTCAGTGAGCTATTTCGAAATAGGAGCGGGTTGCTGGGAAATGAAAGTGAAAGCAAAATCAGTTTTGCCTTCTTTAGCTGTGCCTCTTCCGTTTTAGACTCGTAGACACATCAGCTCTGTTCAGTTTCAGTTGCAGCAATCAAAACATAAGTATCTTTTCCGGGATCTTAACTCAGCAAAATGGTAGTTAATGTTGATGATCTGATGCTCCTGCTCTGCTGGCTCCCTCAGGTGAAGGGCATGAAAGCTGCTTTCAAACCCTCTGGTCGAAGAGCGCTGCTGACAGGTACATCAGCACTGATTGGAGGGCTGTTGGGAGGTCCAGTTGGGCTTGTTGTAGGTAAGTGTCATTTGTTTTAGGAACAAGAACTGTTGTTAACTCCCTGAGTGAAACTGGAAAGTCTTATGTAATAGGTGTGGGTTGAAGATTGTTGAGAATGCATGTATCTGAGCTTGAACAAGATGCCATTTATATGTTGGCATTTTAGAAAGGAGGTGAGAGTGTGTTAGTGTTTCCTTCTAGGAGTTGATAGCAACCTGACTTTGGTCCTGTGTGACAGATGGGAAGCCCTTCATAGGTCTGAGGTTATTGCTGTCTACAACTACCTGAAGGGAGATTGTAGCCAGGTGGGCGTCGGTCTCTTCTGCCAGGCAACCAGCAACAGAACAAGGGGACACAGTCTCAAGTTGTGCCAGAGGAGGTATAGACTTGATATCAGGAGGAAGTTCTTCGCAGAGAGTGATTTGCCATTGGAATGGGCTGCCCAGGGAAGTGGTGGAGTTGCCTTCCATGGAGGTGTTCAGGAAAAGCCTGGATGAGGCACTTAGTGCCATGGTCTAGTTGATTGAACAGGGCTGGGTGATAGGTTGTACTGGATGATCTTGGAGGTCTCTTCCAACCTGACTGATTCTATAGTGGTACCTTTGAAAACCTTTGGATAAGCTGTTAACAAATAGGGGTTCTTTTTGCTGGGTAGAGCCCTGGTTCCTACCTGCTGAGGTAGACCAATATCCAAGGTATGACACAAAGCAGAATAAACACAGGCTTTGAGCTCATCTGTGCAGACCATACTCCAGTGCTGTGGTTGGGGAGTGAAGAGGAAAGGGTTGAGGTGGGGGTGAAGGAGCCCAAAAGATGGTGGTAGCAGTTAGGGGTATATTAGTACCTGGTGACCTTGAAGAAAGAAATCTCAGGTGTAAAGCAGAGGTGAATAAGCTTCTTAGCATTAGCATGGCATAAGATTATCATCCTAATGATTTTATTTCTGTATTTCTACCAGTACCTGTGTTATCTGCTTCTTGGTGAACTTGTTTTTCCCTGTCACTTTGGGTCTTTGTCCTTGTGTAGAAAATTATGGGGGGGAGAGATTCTAATAGTAAAGAGTAGTCTCCCCTCTGTGTCTGTTGAAGTAAGAATTGTCTAGCTTGAAAGCTGCCTGGTCACTGAAGTCACGCGGGCCTTGGTCCTTGAATGCTCCTTACTCCTGCAAGCAGTTTCAGCAATTTCTTGGGCTTATTGGTGTGGGAGTGAATTGCAGTATACCTGTGTAAAGGTTGAGGTACCAAAAATAAGCAAATAGTATTATGTAACAGAAATACAAAATGAAACTATGTATTTACTCCTCTTAGGACTACAGAGATTAATAAATAGGTGAAAATAATACTTTGGCAAATGTTTGACTGAGGTTACCAGGAAGAAAGAAACTAAATTGTGCTTCTGTAAGAAATTTGTAAGCTGTAAATCAGAAATAAAAGTAAAAATTGGCTTAATTCTTGAGTGAGATGATGTGAATCACTGGAACTATTCTTGGATGTATTTTCTCATTGTGTTTAAGTGTCTGTTTATAATATTCTCCACTCAAACTGAGTAGTCTTCAACCAGTAATGAAGGCACTGGAACAAGGATACCTGTTATGTATTAGAGTATGCTTTTGGTGTTCAGTATACTGGATGTATATAGTAAGAATAGCACGTCTTAAGTATGGCAAAAGCCATATCCTAATTATAGTGCAACTAAATCAGGGACACCCTTATTTAACTTTATACATTACAAAGAAAAATGACTCAAAGTCTTTATTGGGGTTTAGGACAGTTGTAGGGACATTTGCAGTCCAGTGCGCTTTCACTTAGCCTGGATAGGTGCAGGATTGCGTTGCAGGGATTGTCCTTACTGCTGCATCAAGAATTGCAGGATGAGTTACCTGCCTTCCACAGCAGTCACTGCAGAAGCTTGCAGTGTTATCTTGCTTTCTGAGGACTGCTTGCTCTGAGTGGGCTGTGGGTGTGTTGGTTGTGGGGAGAAACCAGGACTGTGTAACAAATACTTGTCTCAACAGAAGTGGAACTTTGGGAGGAATACTTCTAGTGGCTTTTGCATTAAGTACCCCCGAAATCAGATACTGATGTTCTCATAACAGTTTCTTAAAGATGACTTCAGCCCTTGTAGACTTTCAAGTATTTCTGTGGTATCATGAAAAAAATTTCCAACTGAGTAAAAGCTGATTTTTTTTCTCTCTAATGAAAAACTGCATCCCTGTGAGTGTAGAAATGACCTTTTAGAAGCAGCTGCTGTTGGGGAGGAATTTTTGAAGGCAGGGCGACTTCCCACACTGCTCCATTCTGAGAATTTTGCTACTTTCTACAGCATGTCTGTGCCTCTGAGCAGTGGTGTCAGAATGGCTGTTGAGAGCACTGTGTTGCAAGTTAGACTGGTAATCCTTTGAAAGAAATCAGTCTGTAGGACTGTTGGTTCTTTCAGCTGCAAACACAATCAAATGTCAGCTGTAGAGGATCCTTCTGCTGTTATCTTCATAACTTGGAAGGCCTCTACTTACCAGAATCTATCTTGCCCCCCCAGGGTATGTGGGGTGTTGATTTGGTAGATGAAAGCATGAATGTGTGCAACCCCAGAAGCTGATGGGTTTGGTCTTTGGGAGGAATTTCCAAGGGGCAGACTTCATGGAAGTAGGAGGCTGCAACATGTGGTACTACAGAAGCAGAGAGCTTGGGTCACTCTGGAGATCTGACAAGAGACCCTTTTATCAGCAGAGAATACAGTTGTTCGTTGGGTGTTTCCCTTGGGCATGGTTTCACTGGGTTTCAATGGTAGGGCTTGTCCTTCAGACATCAGAGCCCTGTGGAGGGTTGATTTGTTTCTGGTTCCTAGCTTGAAGCTGTTGCCTTTGATTGTGTCAGGAGTTGCTTTGTGATTGCTGTGGATGTAAAAAGCTTTACAAACCCTTCTTGGTGCTTTGAGCATCCTACATAAACCAGGTTAAAGCAGACACATGTGCAGCTCTGCACTGGTTTGTAATCAAGGTGGGAACACTGCTGATGAAGGCTGTGGATAAAGGTTCATGTTTTAACATTAACAGGTAAAGACTAACGTTTCTCTTTTCTAGGAGGAGCATTTGGTGGAATTCTTGGTGCCGGGATGACTGGCAAGTTCAAGCCAGTCCCTCAGATTCTGTTGGAATTGTCTCCAGCTCAGCGGCAGAAACTCTATCATGATGCCATGGCTGTTCTCAAGAACTCATACTGGACTGATGCTACTGATTTGCTTGCTCTTGCAATGGAAGATTATGATCTTCAGCAGAAACTGACAGCAGTGCTTATAAATTACTTAACCAGACAGCTAGGTGCAAAGATACAATATGGAAAATAACCCTTTCCAGAGCAGGCTTTTTACAGTGTAATGAAGTTCAGTCTGACAGCTGGACATAGCAATTACTAGTTTTCAGTACTCATTATGAATATAGACAGCTCTAAGTAGTATTTTGACTTTTGGTATTTGTTTGATTTTGCTTCTTTGGTTGGTTTGTTCTGGTTTTGAGGTGTTGAGGTTATTTTTCGGTAAGAATAATATAGATTCTTGCATTGTCCTGACAGTAACTTGCTATGTGATTTTGAAGTACTCTGCACTAGAAGTGAATTCAAAGTCACTGATGTGCCATGAGTTAATTTTTTTGTGTAATTGCGTTTTATTTAGGAGATTTAATTGTGTTTGTGTTAGTGCCTTAAATTTCATCTCGGAATGGCATGCAGGTGCTGAAGTAGCTAGGGCACTTGGAAGAATTTTACTACTCTGTTTCAGTCATACAAAGGCATGTTATAAGGAATAATATTATTCTACTGTGAAATCAAATATCTCAATCCTGACTTTATTCTTTGTCACATTTATTATAATATTCAAGGTTTCATTCCATGCTGTCAGAAGTGAAACCAATGTCTAAACAGGATTGAAAGCAGCAGGTAAACCAACTGTTTTATAAGTAAATTACCACAGTTGGATAGGCAAGGCAATAAAGAGTAATTGCTTGTTTATTGGAGAGTTACATTTCTTTGTTCAGTTTTATCAAATCTGCACCTGCAGCACTTCTACCTGAGCTCACTCCACCTTTGGTGAGGTTCTTACCCACTGTGTGTGACTGGCCACATGTAGATGCTGCTGACGTGAACCCTGTAGGACAGGAGGAGTAACAGCCCTAAAAATTCTGTCTTTTGCTAGGCACAGCCACAACAGAGACTTCTTAAATTTCCTTTGGCATCAGAGAGGCTCCCAAGTCCTCTGGAGGAGCATGAGAAAGCAACAGAGGCCCTGAACAGGTAGGGAATGAGCTGATAGATTGGTACATGTGGTGGCATACTATGATGCCCATAGTGCTGCTTAATTAATTGCTGTGGTTCTCATTACCTGGAGGACTTTTCTACAGGATTTTTGTGAGATCCTTCTGCAGTGGCAGATGGTTCCACATGTTGACCCACTGACTCCAGAGAGCAGGAAGAACTGCAAGAGCAGCACAATTCTGAGATGCTTTTAGCTGACTAATGTTGAGTTGAGAGCAGGCAGTGAGAACCTCCCCAGCAGCAGTAATCTGCAGAGACCGGCTTTGAACTGGAGACCTGAAGTTCTGCAGAGTAAGGAGATTGCTCCCCAAAGGAGGATCTGGTGGCTCTTGTCTCAGCCTTTTTACATCATCTTTGTATCTTCAGCTCTCAACTCTTACTCCAGCATGGAAAGTAACATGGATTAACATTGTGTGGGCAGTTTTTGTAAGAGCATCCCCTCTCGCTTCCAAGGCTGCACACCTGCAGGTACAGAGGCCTTTGGTGGGGAAGAACATTCTCAAAAGAGACAGTTTCCATCTCTCTCAAAGGGGTCTCCTGTGGACTGCTGGCAGGAAGAGATGCTGTGCAACCATCTATGGGGATCCTAGCTTGCCAGGGTAAGCCAGGGGCTGAGGTTTCTCTGTTGGCTCCTGCTCCCATACTGGTGCCTGCAGGCTCTGAACAGAAAGACATCTTGGAGAGGTGCCTTTCTGTCCCACAAATGGCAGGATTCTCTCCTGCAGCAATAGTTTGCTCTAATGATCTGTCCAGGATTGCTTATGTACAACATGGAGGACAAGTCAGATTGTCACTCCATTTCCTGGGTTCTTCTTGATCGTTAATGGTGAACTAACATTTTGGACAAATCTTTTATATCCTTTAGGATTTCTTTTACATTCTACTTCTCTTGACTTCTTGTTTGCTAGATGAGTGATCAGGAGGATTGGCACATGGGATTTGCTGCAACTTCCACCACTGTCCTGCTGTCAGTGCAGGGTCTTTCTGTACTGTAGTCTCAAAAGCAGGGGGTTCTAGGTCTTGACAGCAGCAATACATCCTCCATGTGATGACATGGCATTCCTCACTAGCCACATTGGTTTTTCTTGTAACTGCTGTTCTGCTGCCTTCACATACACAGATTTCCAGGCATTCATAATATTTACCAATTTTAATATTTCTGTTAAAATCTATGCAGATTCGTCTTGAAATTATTTTCCCCCTCATAGTGTTGCAGCAGCCCCAGTAGTGCTCATTACTAAAATACAGGCAGACTCAGGGGTTTAATCCTGCATAGCTGCAATGCTGGAACCTGCTGAGCTCAGTCTTCAGCAGCTCAGTAGCCCTGGTGCAGCCAGAGTATGTACAAGCAATGCATTTGTCCTGAGATTTGAAGTTTTTATGGAGAAAGCAATAACTTTTTAGGCTGACATTGCTTGAACAGCTGATGTTTACCTCCAGACTAATTGAATAGCAGCCTTTCAGCAGGGTTGGAAAGCTTTTTAAAAAGCAAAGGTGTTTGCATTACAGTGAACTAAGGCTATTAGCCTCTAATTAGAACATGGGGTTTCATCTTTACCTTTCTAGAGATCACAGAAACCTATGTATTTTCAGGCTGTAAGCCAGAAATCAAACATTCATCAGATAATTGCAGTAGATGTGTGCTAATACTTCTCATTAAATGTGATTTATGAATTCAAGAAGATCCTATGAGGTAAATACATACAATTATTCTGAAGACTGCAAAAATGAAGCGTTCTCTTTTTTTGGATGACTGTACAGCAGGAAAGGTTTAGACAAACGTAAACATTCCAGCTTTCAGCATTTGGTAAAGACATTGCGATTTGACACCAGTACCTTTGCAAAACGTGGCACTGATGATCTTTCAGCAAAGACGACCCTTCAGCTGTCAGAGTGGAAGGCATTGTGGCTTGATGGAAAGCCCATTTTGCTGGGCTTCATCTTTGCTGCCTCTCTTGCTTGTTTGCTGGGTGGCCTGGAGTAATTTTCTGTCTTTGTCCAGAACAGGGAATTATATTAAAAAAAAGTGATAGCACTATTATGCAGCTAATCACTGTCTAATCATAGAATTGTTTACTTGGAAAAGACTTTTAAGATCATTGAGCCCAGCCGTTACCTACCTTTACCAGGTCTGCTGGTAAACTGTGGCCCTTAGTCCCACATATCTGCACCTTTTAAACACCTCCAGGGATGATGATTCAGTCACCTCTCTGGGGTGAGGTAGTTGTAGAGTGAAAAGGCCTTCCTCCTTTTCTCCAGACTAAACAACCCTAGTTCACTCAACTCTTCCTCATAAGACTTGATCTCCAGACCCTTCACCAGCTTCATTGCTCTTCTCTGGACCTGCTCCACTGTGATCCTGCAGTCAGGACAAATGTAATAAATGTTGGGAGAGGTTCACAGCAATTGAGATGAAGAACAAACTGTTAGGTTGTGAAATGTGCAGAATAGAAGCTTTACAGTGGTGTTTGACCTGAAGTAATTAGACCCTGCACAGGAGTGTCTAACAGGATGCATGTCTTGTATTCCTTATTTCCTGCTCAGCCTCAGTGGGCACAAGTAATTTAGGGTGAAATTAATTGTTTCCTGTGCTGTGCTGTGCTGCTTCGGAATAGAGCACTGTCAGATACTCCCTTACCCATGTAAACTGAAGGCACCAGGAAAGGTTTGTTAGATCTGTATCAGCCAATAAGATGTGATGAATAATATTTGTAAACTGGCATCAAAACTGATCTAACAAAACAAAACCTTTCAAAGTCTTCTTTTTACCTGAATCCACTGCAGCTCCCTGAGCAGCAAATAGTGTTAGAATACTATGAGAAAACAATTGGAGAATCTCCCAGCTGAGTCAGAGACAGGAGCAATCCCAGTGAAGAGACATCAGGGAGCCAGGGCAGGTATTTGGCCTCAACTACACCTTTCCAGGCACCAACATTCTCTCACAGTTGAAGCATGTGAACCCCTGGGTAAAACCTGTTCTGGGTGCAGAACTGTTGGTAAGCTGCTGCTCCATTTTATTGTCACTCAGCTAACTATGCCCCTAGGTTTATGCCCTCTCCCCAGCAGGCAATGCTACCTGATACTAATGGAAGTTCTCTGCAGGGAAGAAGGAGGCCAAGGCAGCTCTTACTTCTGACTGCCATCAGCATTTTGCTCCTACAAAATGAGGACAAAAATGGTGAGGCCGTCTGACTTTTCTACCTTGCTGTACCAGGTTAATTTTAAGCCCTACATAACTAATTTTTGAAAAATCCTAAATTAAACCCATGCTCCTTTTTAGGGCAGCAAAGAATACAAAAGATGCAACAGCCAGTTTGGGATTGAAAGATTACAAGAGCAAATTCTTCAAGTTACTCAAGAAAGCAGGGGGCAGGGCAAAACAGTTCAGCAAATACTGAGTTAAAGCAGACTTGCTGGAGTGTCAGTAGGAAGCAGCTGCCTGTCCCCTGCCTGTCTGTGAGCTAAAGTTCATGCAGCAGACTTCTGGCCAAGCTACAGTTTATTAATTGCTTATGCAGGAACAAATTCACTCATAAAAAGTCAAATATGGGGTGCTGCAAGGAAGGCTCTTTGGTCTGGTTTTGTTGCTTTCCATAAAATGGGGCTTGCTTGGGTTTGTTTTTTTTTTTTTCCAGCCACTCTCTTCAGAAATCTGTGTATAAAAAAATGTTCCATAACCCCAGTGAACAGCCTTCCTTTGCCAAGCAGCTGCCTGCATACTTGAGGCTTTCTGTAATTTCTGGAGTTTAACTCTGCAGAAGCCTGTGCTAACACTGACCCTAATCCTACATTCAGGATTTCATGTCTTCAGCCTGGCCGTGTGGGACTGGGGCTGCTGACAATTGTGGCAGCACATCCCCAGTGAGTACAGGGCAAAGATTATCCTTCCCTTTGCACCACTAATGATACGTAGAGGTGAGGGTAATAAGGAGCAGACTTCCAGAGTGCTCTGCTGATACTAAGTTGCCACCCAGCCTTTCCACAAAAATATGAGTTTCTGCTGTGCACAATTTAACTGCTCTGTATTGTCATGCAATAAGCCAAAATTGGATGGTGTCTTCAGATGGCAATCAGGAAGTCAATTAACCAGCTGCTGGTGGCTCAGCCCAAACAACTGAACCAGCTTCAAAGCTGCCCCATATCTTCAGGTTAGCCTTGGTGCATCTTTGGGAACCTCGAATATTCGAGCAAAGTGACACAATGCCAAGTGTTTAACAAAGTGGCTCCAGTGTTTTGACAGCAGATAAGTTTCCATCCATGCATATAGCTTCTACCATCCTTTAACTGCACCCAGAGGATTCAGTCCCAGTGCCACATAGTTAAACACAGGCACTGCTGTGCTAAACTGAAGTTTCTGTGGTGCTGGTGCTGTTTTCTAAATACAGTATCATACTGCTGTGTACTGGTCACAAGGAAAAGAAGATCACCCTGTGCTGTGCAGACTTGTCAAGGAATAGAGTGAATGCTCTGCTTTAACTGCAAGGTTTCAAAGCCTTTCTGGGCAGCAGAGTTACCTGCCCATAGCATTCTAGCACCTGACATCAGCTATTAATATTGACATGAACCAACGATCAGTAAAACAGTAGATATTGGCTAGTATGGGTAAATACCACCAGAAGAAAGGTGCTACTGATGATATTGTCAGAGCTGGGCTCCAAATGACATGTGTGCTGCCAAAGCAGCTGCATTCTGAGGACAGAGTGGAACCCTTGGTATTGTATGAAAGGGTTTTTCTGTGATAGGGGAAGACCTGCCCATTACCTTTTGTGCCTCTTATTCAGCTTAGAAGTGGAGCATTCCTCCTTGAGTGCTTTCTTGTCTACAAACAGGTGATTAAGCAGAGCTAGGAAAATCTAACTTCTTGTGATCCTTGAGTTGCAATCAGCTATTTCATGTTCTCAAAACTACAAAACCATCTTAATACTTAACATAAAGGATTTTTATTGCTTGTGCCAAACACAAAATATGTCTGCTACCAGGATCAAGTTATTAGGCAGGAAATCTCCTTTCCTCCTGTTCACAGCCACGTACAGTGGAAGTTATGTTAAGATGTGCTCATGCTATTGTTTTGTTTTGCAAAAAGAGTTCAAGTGCTGGTGGGTGGGAGGCAGAACTGTACTGGAGGCTATCAGACTGCTGAGTTCCAAACAGCTGTTTATGCCACATCTGTTTCTGGAGCTGCCTGTGAAAGCTTATGTCTGGGGAGCTGCATTCCTCATGCTTGGGTAACAGCCAGCTTCTCTGCCTGTTTCCAAGACAGGACCCTTCCCCATCTCCCAAGGGTTACAATCCTCAGCAAGTCTGGAGGCTTCTGCCTTCTCATGCTTTGTGGATTGCCCTGATGGTTCTCCTGAGTGATGAGGGTGCTAAAATGGGGGTGGGAGGGCTGTGTGGTGCAGTAACCCTGTTTTTACCAGTTTGTCTGTAACTTGGAAGACCTGAATCAACAAACATACTTTTTAGAATCCCATCTGTGCCGCAGCCATATGCTGGACTTTGGCCACTGGCCACTGTACGCTCCTAAGGAGAGAGAGGAAATGTCAGTGGTGTGAAGCATGTTTGCCTGGTGATTGCCAAGCTGCTTGCAGTGCCACTGCTCCAGAAAGGGATTCTGTGAGGAGCTGCTCTTGTTTAGGGGCTACACCAGCTGCATCACAGACCCCTTTTTTAATGAAGACAATCAACTGCTACTGCTTGAGACAGCCTCCTTTTGTCTTCCTCCCCACAGCTCTTTACCAGCACAGATGCAGGGGCTCACTCAGCCTGCTGGCCTGTGAGCGTTGTATGTGTTGCATCTGCCTTGAACGTGGCAATAGTAGAAAGAAGAAAGGTGGCTGCAGCCTGATATCCTGTGGGATAAGTTCTCCTCTGGTTTTTCTAGTCCTTACTGGAAATGAAGTCAAATGCCAGCTTCAGAGGGGCTCTTTCAGTGTTGAGCAGCAGTTGATAGCAACTCCCAGTCTGCCTCATCTCCTCTTGCTGCTGTCTCAGGACAGTAACACTGACAGGTGTGCTGTTTGGGCATTTTATAAGCAAGTGCACAGGCAGAAGAGGGTCCTTCTCATACACATGCATGGCACTGGCATTTTTTCTGCTGTGATGTGCAACGTAAAGCAGACTTGGCTGTGTATTGGCACCACAGTGCTTTACACCATGGTGAGCAGTCTGTCCTTCCCTGAAGTGCTGCACTGCACTCTAGGTGCTCTGGAGAGCGTTTCCAGTGCTTAGGTCTTCAGGTCTACATTGTGTTCACTGTGGAAGTGACAGTAGTGTAACATTTCCTTTCAACTTCTTTCTTGAGAGTCTATGAGCTGAAAGTCAGAAAGAGAAGCCTGTATTTTTTATGGGAGACACAGAGCTTTAAAGCCCAGCAGTAACCAAGACCGTCTGTGCTCCTCAGTTCCTTACCCTGACCAAAAGTCCCAGGCTGAGGAACATGAGAAACTGCCTTGTGGCATTAGTGAGTCAGAAGAGTCTGTGGACTTTGGCAGGGCCAGAACTTCTGCTTGAATAAAAATGGAGTGTTTGAGTAACCGGCAGCAAGACTCTGACTGTGAAGCTGGCTGGTTTCATCCTGCTGCCTCTGAATGCTTGTAAGAGCTGAGTCAGCACCATCTTCTAACGCTGGTAGTGTGCCTTCAGATGGCAGAGCATGTTTCTTAGAACCACTTTGATCCTTTTCAGATTGTTCACAGAGCAAATCTTTCCATTCATTTGGCTTTGTGACTGGATGCTACAGCAGTGCCATTCTTCTCACAGAATGTCAGGGGCTGGAAGGGACCTTGAAAGATCATCCAGTCCAACACCCCTGCCAGAGCAGGATCACCTATACCAGATCACACAGGAACACATCCAGGTGGGTTTTGCATATCTCCAGAGAGGGAGACTCCACAACCTCCTGAGCAGCCTGTTCCAGTGTTCTGTCACCCTCACAGTGAAAAAAAATCCTCCTTATGTTTACATGAAACTTCCTATGCCTCAACTTCCACCCATTGCCCCTTGTCCCATCATTGGGCATCACCCAGCACAGCCTGGCTCCAGCCTCTTGGCACTTAACCTTTACATTGATGAGGTCACCCCTCAGTCTCTTCCAAGCTTAAGATCCTCAGCTCCCTCAGTCTCTCCTCATAAGAGAAATTCTCCATTCCCTTCATCATCTCTGTGGCTCTGCACTGGACTCTCTCAAGCAGTTCTATGTCCCTCTTCAACAGGGGGCCCCAGAATTGGACACAGTACCCCAGATGTGGCCTCACCAAAGCAGAGCAGAGGGGCAGGAGAACCTCTCTCAACCTACTAGCCACAGCCCTTCCAATTTGCCCCAGAATGGCGTTGGCCCTCTTGGCCATAAGAGCACATTACTAGCTCATGGTCAACGTCCCATCAACTAGGACGCTCAGATCTTTTTCCCCTTCACTGTCTTCCAACAGTCATCCCCCAACCTCTACTGATACCTGGGGTTGTTCTTTCCCAGGTGCAAGACTCTGCACTTGCCGCTGTTGAACTTCATTGGATTTTTCCCTGCCCAACACTCCAGCCTGTCCAAGTCTCTCTGAATGGCAGCACAACCCTCTGCTGTGTCAGCCACCCCACACAGTTTGGTGTCATCAGTAAACCTGCTGACAGTGCACTCTGTGCCCTAATCCAGGTCACTGATGAATATATTGAAAAGAACTGGTCCCAGTACTGACCTCTGTGGGACTTCACTAGTTACAGGCCTCAAACTAGACTCCATCCCATTGACCACAACTCTCTGACTTCTTCAACCAGTTCCCAATCCACCTCACTACTCTTCTTCACCTTCCTACCGGCTTTGGAGAACAGAAGAGGATTGTCTCACTGCATGGCCCTTAACTCTATTTTACTGTCTCTTTGTGACAGAATTCCCATGAGTTTCAGCAGGCCTGACACTAACATTCTGGTTTTGCTTTCCGTGTTCTCTGTTTTGTTTCCATGTTTTTGCTCCTGACAGCTACAGGGATCATCCTCTGGCTTCTGTGTGCCCAGCTGAATATAAACCGGTTTACTGAGGGTGGTTTTGTAAAAGTTTCTGCACAAGGGAGCAGAAGGAGCATTTTCCAGCCAGTCCAGTTTCCTCACCCAGCACACCCTGAGACTGAGCAGCACCGTGGCTGGTGTGCCAGTGCTGCATGGTGCTGTGCCTGCTAGGCTGTGACACCGTCAGGCAGAGGTCGAGACAGGAATTCCTTCTGGCAACTCATCTCCACACATCACGTCTGGGAGACTTTCAGGTTGGTATCACTCTACAAAATCCCCAGCCTGCAGATGTTTTTGTGAAGTGAGCATTCAAGCTACTGCTCTTCTTAGTCCTATGGGCTTGAAAACTTTAATGAATCCCTGGTAAGACATTTATTTAGCTCAAAAAAGAAAACAAAAACAACCAAACCATCAGGAAATGCCCTATTAATGCACTGGAGATAAAACCAAGCTGAAAAAACAAGGCTGGACTGCAACAGCACAGCCCACGATCTAAACTCCATGTGTTCAGCAGGCCAGAAGCCAAAAGCTTCAGGCTCTAATCCCAGTATTGAGCTCTCTAGCCTGGCTAATAAAACCACAGGAAGGGGAGGAGAAGCTTTGCTTAATTTCCCCATGTTTTCCTGGCCAAGCTCCTTTAACCATACATATGAAGTTTTAAGAGTTAAAGTTTAAGAGTTTAAGTTATGTATACGTTAGATGTGCAATGTCCTCTCTCACCTCAGACAGTTCAGGCCTTCCCAGGTCTTCCCACTCAGTGGCAGCAGCAGCATGATACCTTTCAATGCTGCCTGCACAGCTGCAGGGTTAGGAACACCACCAGCACCTGGCTGGCAATCGGAACGCTCTGGGAGAAGGCACTGGAACACACACAAGGCAGTGTGGCAGTAAGAAGCCTCTGGAAGTGCAAAGTGCTCGTCTCCACCTCCTCACCTCCAACCACCTATGTTTCAAAACAGCGGGGTGTGTATTGTCAGTTATCACAAGTGTTGCAGCTTTTCCACCCTTCACTCTTCTCCATTCCTACCTACTGTAAGGAAAGGGGATGTACCAGTTCCTGGAAGGTGTGTTTCCAGAAAGGCAATCAACTACAGTATACACAGAAAACAAGGGCTGGGTTGGTGTTCTTTTCCTGCTGCGATTAAGAGAAGCTCTTTCTCAACACAAAGGCATGCCTGTCCTTCATTACTGGATAAAACCAGTCCATAGCTCTTGGGGCTGATAACAGTAAGACCTTTGGACACAAAAGATAACGAAAATCTGATCTCTAAGAGAACTAAGAGCTAAGTTCAAAACTGGAATACATTTCTGGAGCCAGTTACTAGGAAGAAAATATGAGTTCAACCTCAGAAGCTTGGAACTGGAATACTAGCTGTGGATGCAGATTCAGCAGCTGGGCTATTTTTGGCTTGTGAATCATTCTAGTGGCTGTTTATTTTTAAGGTCATTTTCTGTTAGCATACCATGTGCACCCTTTTGGTGGGTGGAAGCCATTATACAAACAATCACTGCTGTGCAGAGTCGTGAAACAAGCTCGGAGAGGGATGGATAAAACAGAACTTGGTGTACTTATTGCTTTAATACTCTGAAATGTCTGCTTAGGTCGTAAGGTTTGTTGATCCACTCTAAATTGTGCCCCCACTGGAAAAAATACTAATTCAGTTCATACAGACGACTGCAGGGGATTACAAAAGATCTGGGAAAACTCAGAAAGGAAGCATCTGACTTGCTTTTTTTTTTCACTCACTCTTAGCTTCAAGCAGCAAATAGAAACCCACAGAATTCACCCCACAGCTGAGGAGTCAGAACTCATGCTGACTATCCAGGCCTGAATCTCAGCTCTTGCTTAAAACTCTTGTTAAATAACAACACGTTTCGTTGTCAGATTTTCCTGGCTTCTTCCTGCTGGCCATATCTTTATTCACACACAGTCAAGTAATACAAATTCATCAGAATAGTGGCAGGTTACAAAAAACAGTAAGAATGATTAAACTGAATTAAAAAAAACCAAGTCTGGCCATCTGGCAGGCAGTGTACTTTTTGGAACAGGTCACGGTAAGGAAACAGTTCATAACACGGGCAGTGTACTCCCAGCCATGTTCCTTTTCCAGAGCATAAAATGCACAATATACTACAAGTAATTACAGAGTTTGTAGAAATGTCTGCTGCAAAACAATTGCTGTTGTCTGATTTTTCAGTATATTTACTCCCCTGCTGTATCACGACAGAATACTTGAAAAAACACTGCTGAACATTCTCACTTAATTTGCACTTTACAGCTAATTCGAGATCAACTTTAAAGTCTTGGGCTCTGATCTTTGAAGTATATAAAGAACCTCAACTTTGCACTTGTGAGAGCGACAGACAAGAGGCAATCCCACATGTGAACATTTAATGCCTCAGGCTCCTGCTCAAGAAAGAAGTGAAAGGTGAAGTGCTCTATGTAGTAGGATCTAAATTCGGGGCATTTTCTTGGATTTTTCAAGACCTTTTTCCAAGTCTCCTTTTATCCAATAGGCCTGAGTTCATCAAGTTGCTGATAATCTGGTGGAATGGCCTGTTTGTGAGATCTGGGGCTCTGCCCTTAGTTTAGTCAACTGTGGTGAGTCTCTCCCCTCTCTATCTCACTCTTCTGTTTAATTTCACCAGTACCTCTCCCCTCTCCTTCTCCCTCTTGGCCCAGTACCACCAAAGTGGCCTCCTTCCATGTAAGAGAGATGGATGTTTCGGTGCATCGTATGAGCTCCCTGCATTCACAGCATTGTGTTTCCAAAGTTGAGGGACTTGGGTGTAGAAACAGAAGCCTGTGACAACCTTATCCTGCAGAGATGAATGACTATCTCCTCAGGGTGGCACACTTGCACTCCTGATGTAGGTGCAATGCTCCTGCAGCATCTGGAGTGCCCCATGCCACAACAGATGAATGCACTGCTAGCAGACCAGCATGTTTAACTTCAGGATTTCTTGCTCCTTTTTCTCCCAAGAACCACCTCAAAGAATTTGAGAAAAGAGATTAGTATTGCTCTGTTTTTGCAGATAGGAAGACTAAGGCACTTATTGGGTGGACTTGTTTGGCCAAGGTTGATCCACAGGTCTCTGCCCCAGTCTGCACTTTTTGCTGAGCTCTTGTGGCTTTGCTCCTGTTGTATGAGACACACTTTCAGAGGGATAACCCCATCTCTGCTCACCATGCAGACACCACACACAGGAGACAAAGATCCACCTTCTTAGGCAGTCTTCAGAGAAAACATCGGTAAGGACATGCACGGGAGGCCAGAAGTTGGCTTTCTGATGTCTAAATGCCACTCACCCAAGGAGGTCAGCTATGGAAAGCTGACCAGGATACTTCTGAGGTATAAAACTCTGTGTCTGCTGGCCACTGGTCAGTTTTGTCATCATCAGACTTGTCACTGTCATCACCACTGGAAGGTTCATAGCCTGGGATAGCAGAGCAGATTCGCTCTGGCTGTCTGCGATCTGCTTCTGCCTCTTTCTTCTCTTCTGCCAGCAGCTGCCTGTAGCACAGGTTGCAGACCCTCAGGGGCTTGGGAGACAGTCGGGGCATCAGGAACCTCTGCCTGGAGCAGTCTGCACAGACAACAAAGCCACACTTGCGGCAGTGGTGCCTTCGTGTGAGCGTGGAGAACTTGGTCTGTGTGCAGCGCATGCAGATGTCTGTTGCCTTGTCGGGGATCCAAGGAGCTGCGTGCTCTGTGGAGGGCTGCCGGCCCATCTTCGTCAGCAGGTGCCTGATGCACTCCTCCAGATGGCTGATCCACTCCTTCCTCTCCGTGAGGGAGGCCGCAGAGACCACAAAGGACTTCTTGGAGGTTTTAATCATCCAGCGGTTCTTCATCTGCAAGGTGTCTGGCAGTGTCTCCAGAGTGACATCTTCAAGGGGAATGATGTGCTGGGAATTGTACTTCCTTTTATTGATGACTATGCTGCCATAGACGAGGATGTCATTGAAAAGGAAGAATATGCGAGGCTTTGGTTTCTTGCGGCATTCTTTGGTTAAAATCCCTTCTCCTAGAAGGACCCTTCCTGGCACAGCTAAGGGTTGTCCAGAAGCCCCAAAGCAGTTTTCCACAGCAGCAATGCGCTGGCTGTTGATCTCAGTGTTTGCAAGATGGTCCACCATCTCCGGCTCGCTCTGAAAAGGGGAAGGTAAACAGGGAAGTGGTGAAGCTGCAAACATCTGCACTCAGGTGAGGCCGAGTAGCCAATGTATGCACAGGTGAGATGTTCTTAATGCAACCTCAGGTTACAAGTAACCTCCTTACCACTCCTCACTTTAGATTGTCACATTAATTTTTTACACCGAATTTTCAGACTTTCTAGCCTGACTTTGCAACACCCCTGTCTGCGCTGGGACCATTCAGTTTGCAGCAGTGGAAGCCCCTGAAGCAGAAACAGCTCTTCCATTACAGTTGTTCTTTTTAGCAGTATAATTGCACGTCCACAGTAAAGGAACCGGTTGATCTAAACCTGCTCTTATGTAGGCCTGAGTACTTGCTCAGGAGATACCACACTGTGACAGCTGAAGAGTAACTGGACCTGTCCCATTCTATCCTTCTTGGAGCTAACTGATATTGGGCTAGATGCAAGCTCAGAGAGGGGATGTGCAGTCTTGGGAACAAGCCTCCCAGTTCTGACTGCACACCTGCTTTCCTTTACATAGTGCCAACACATTCACCCCACAAGGCCATTTTGTGCCAGAGCTAAGGCAGGAAAAAAACAGTGTGGTATCACTTGTTTCCACTGGTTCTACGTGCATGATAAAACAGGTTAAAAAGCTCAACAACAAACAAACAAGAAAAAAGCACCTGCTATGTGAATAAGCCCACAAGTCAAGTCCTTCCTCCATTACCCCAGTTACACTGGGGCTGCCCATGCTTCCAGTTACGAGACAGATGATTCTGAAAATAGTCTGACCACTGCTGAAAGGGAAGTTGAAGGCAGCATGCTCATCCCTTCCCACACCTCTGTGTCGTACTTCTCACACAATCTGGGGTTTCAATAGCTGGTTGGGGTTTTGTTAATAGAAAAATCTAGGTAACAGTAACTCTGAAGTTAAAGCAGAGTTGTTAGTAGTAAGGAAGTTTGCAGTAGTTTGCAGTAAGGAAAGTGCTCCAAGCTCTTAAGTCCATTTTTCATCTCACCTTAGCCCCTCGTGCACTGAAGGGTGCTGCTCAAGGCCAGCCAGCCATGGGAACGTTAGTCATTTCCTGCTCCAGTGAGGTAGCTCAGCCATCACGAGGTGGCTCTGAGGTCACAAGGATGTGTGTTGCCCTGGTTGTCATTAGCAGTGCATCAAATCACTAATGCAGAGCCACTCTCTGACATTTTCCCTGTCCTCCTTCTCCAGAGTCTCTGTAGCCATGGAGGATGGAAGGCAAAAAGAAGAGGAGGCAGACAACCCCAGGTTCTGTATGTTTGGGATGATGATGATTTACACTCTTCCTTTGCCCTTCATCCCAAATTATCCCTTCAGTATGCTACAAGTGAAACCACAGAGCTGCTGCTCCATTTACATCTTGCCTGAGCTATCTGGTAGACATAGTCGTCAGTTCCTCTGAGTTCCCAGAATTTTCCTTTTCAGAGCAGGCCAGGGTACAAAGGTACAAAACTAAGAGACAGGTTCAGCTCTAGAAGACGTAAATAATCTACCCTGCAGAAATAGCTTTCATTTTGAGTGGCTTGTGCTCCTCAAGAGCTGGCTTCTTCAGAGTCTCCCTTGAACTAGAAGGGAGGTCCCAAGGCTCCCAACTCCCTTCTGGCAGGATGTGTCTCTGCAAGGCCTCAAAGGACCAGACTGGATACGATAGAGTTGGATAGTGTTAAGCATATCCACTCATGGGGAGGTTATCCAGCACAAAGGGCAACTCACCATTAACTGCAACACTCCAACTGGAGGCCATGCCACAACCAGATGGCCGGAACACAGGGGACTGACACCATTTGCAGTGGCTGAAGGAATATCCCAACCAACCTGCCATTTCACTACAGACATGTAGAAGTTGTGCAAAGGGATTTAGTACTTGCTGTCAGCAGAAAAGAAATTATAGCTTGGGAAGCTGGGTGTGGAAAGACTCTGAATGCAACAAAATACTGTCAAGAATTTCTGGAACCAACACCACCAAGTAGGATAAACTGAAGCAGTTAGTCCTGCTTCTACTGGTCTTGCTTACTCATGTTTCTGGGTTATGCATCCCAGCTCTTAGCCTGATTCTTTTATGTATTTTAGAAGCAGAGTCCAAACTCTCAAGCAAATATGATACGAGACAACCCTGTTTCTAGGGTTCTCCATGATCCTAGTGGAAATGAAAGTGCTGTGTCTGGTATAATGACTGTGCTTGCAAAGAGCTAGGAAACATAGGTGCATTTTCAAGGACAAGAGCAAGCCCTGCTGATGTGAAAGCTTTAGCTTTTGAACTGATTTGGGCCCCTGCACAGGCCAGAAAGCTTTTGGATGTCCTGAGCAGAGCTGAGGGAGAACAGGCTGGACAGGGGATGGACACAAGCATGCAATGTGAAAGAAATGAAAGTGAGGTCTCAGGCATCACATTTCCACCTGCAGGGGTACGTCCTTACTCCACCCTCTGGTTTGTTAACCTAGTTAAAGTGACATGAGTTAACTAAAAAAACCCTAGCTGTTCTAGGAAATATTCCCTGTTAAGGCTAGCCCAGGGCATTTATCAAAGGAGTTTTCCCAGGGAAGCAAAAGCAGAGTGTTTTCCTTCCATCCCTCTCTCGTATAAATGACTGAGAACAGCACATACACATATATATACTAAGCAGTAAAAGCCCAGGAGAGATGGGATTCACATTGCCCACCTTTATACTTGGACAACTAACTCTATCCCTTTACATGTTCCTTTTTTAGTTAGAGAAGGAGGAACAGCCATCTGCAGAAGGTGACTCACCTTGCCCCACCATGCATCAACCCCATCCAAGTTTTAGATAACTCTCAGCTCAAATATCCACATACAAACCCATTTCATATTGAGATCCACTTTGAACAGTATTTTAGAAAGAAACTACTGTGTGAATTTGGTAAGTAAGGATAGCTGCGAGCATTACTATGTCCTCCTTTACTGTGAGGCAAGAGCCTCTTCCTTTGGAGCAGCAGTGTCAGTTATAAAACTGAGGATATAAATTCTAATCTAACTTACTCATTTTGGCATTTTTTTTCCTATTTGTTCAAGTTCTCCTGTCAGGTCAGCAGTGTCACAGGGCTTATTACCAAGTGACACGTATGCCCTTGCACCACCTGCAGCAGAAGCTCACACAGTTGAAAGGAGGATGGGAAGATACACTGTATTGGCATGCTACTTTTCACGTGAGTTTTTTTAAATGGATAGGTTTGGGATTGATTTTTTTCATCAGGATCTGTTGCTTCTGTACGTGATCAAGTATTATGTGGTGAATATAACTGAGTGACCATGACTGGTATTTAAGCAGAAAACAACAACAAAAAAGTATGTGGCACCCCACTACAGAAGTAGGCAGGCCAGTTCTTTTAACAACGACTGCTTGTTCACTTGTTATTATAAACAGCCATGTTGATGCATGCCAGGCAGAGCATTTCAACTTAACCTCCTGGGTCAGTGAATCTAGGGTATGTTTGACAAACCTGTATGTATCTAAGGCTTAAGTGTAGCAATATAGTGAGCTGTTCTGATTCTTCTACTCCTGCTGTCAAACAGAACTGACAGTCTTGGTATCAATTGTATGCCTAATGCATACCACATGCAAGGAATGGCCCATATGCATCAGCACAGAAGTCTGACTGCTGATGTATGTGAGCAGAAAATGCCTGGAGCCTCAACTGTCCTACTCCCTCTCTGCTATGTTAAGCTCAGAGATCTCTCCTGGAGTCAAGGCTGGCATAAGCTCTTCCTCATCAAACATAGTAAGCAGGATGCAGTCACCTTTTAGCCAGAGCAGGCATTAGGAGCAACAAAAAAAAAAAACCAACCATCATTTTTTTTCCTGCTGGAGCAGATTTGATCTTGCCTTTCTCTGTCTTCTGGCATACTGTAACTGCTGGGCCACAGTGGGCAACAGGGGCCAGCTGTGGCAAATCCCCTCCAGCCAGGCTAAGAAACCCAATTCAGTATATGTACATTCTGGGGCTGACTTGACATTAGGCCTTTGAGAAATGCCACCAGTTCCACTAGGATATGGACTTACTGAGCTTCCTGCCACTATTGTCCAGCATGCCCAGGACTTCTGGCACGTAGGGCCACAGTAAGGGAAGAACTGAGGTGGTTTGTAAGAAGCTCTGACTGATGCTACTAAAACTAGGAGTTGGCAGCCCAAAGTCAGCTGTGGCTCTTGCATGTGCTAACCACGCTCTGAAGTGTCCAAGCAGCTTTGTGTCAAAGAAGGAAAACTTGCAACTCTAAGAGTCTCCCCTGCTCCCTCTTCTCCGCTCTCTGTCCGTGCACACATCCTTGGGCAGTGCAGTTCATCAGTGTTCCACTTACACTTCTTGCTCCCCACTCTGCCACTCATCCTGTCAGCCTGGTGAGTGGGCATCAGGAAGAGACCTCTCAGGCATTGGAGCTGGAGGGGACAGGACTAATGTAATTGCATACACGCTCAGGCTGGACAAGGGCTCATGACAAAGGACATGCACAGATTTGCTGGCGAGATAAATTCCCTATCTCTCCCCGTGTCTGAAAATCCACATGCTTTCTGAAAGAGCTGTATGGCCAAAGGTGGGAGATTCCTCCTACAGCTCCGCAGGGGGACCGATTTCTCTAGCTTTGTCAACTTCAGTAGTTTTGGTACGTGGCCAAACTTGGCAACATAAGAGTCTCTTCGGAAAAAAAAATTGTTACTGTATAGAACGCGGGTGCCTATTCACTACTGGCCTGCTCCCCTGTGCGCAAGGCACCACACACGCGTGGCAAGACACCCGTGGGTAGGCGCAGGTCCCAAACGGGCAGGGCATACATCTCCGCAGGGCCGAGCATTACCGGCAGCGAGAGTGGCTTCCCCCACCCCTCTCTCCAACAGCGGGCTGAGCGCAGCCGCCCGGCTCTCTGCCGGCACGCCGGCCCGGCGTCGAAACCTCTCGACTTCGGCGTCGAAAACCCTCGACTTCTCCAAAACTTTCCCCTTCCGCACAAGATGCCCGCTCAGCCGCCGCGCCGAGCCCCCCCACCCCGCAATCCCGCTGGATCCCGTACCTCCGTGGAAGATCCTAGCCGCCCCCGGCGAACACTCCCCGGCCGCTCCGCGCCAGGCGACTCCGCTCCGCCGAAGTCGGGCTGCACTCTTACCCACCCGTGTCCCCGACTGCCAGCGGGCCCCGGCCAGACTCGACGCACCGCGGGGAGCCGTGCCCCGTCGCTGGTTGGCGGCCAATGGCGGAGCTGGGCAGGCGGCGGAGGGCGGGGCGGGGTGCCACCAGGGGGCGCCCGAACGCCAACGCTACTCCCGCCGCGGGCCGTGGGTCGGTTCCAGGGGCTGTATAACGACGTGCGGGCCTTCAGGCTTTTCCTGCCGCTGTCCCTCAGCCTGCACCCCGTCAGCCTGGCCCCGGTGCCCCAGAGGATGCCCTAGGGGCGTCTCACAGACTCATAGAATGGTTTAGGTTGAAAGTGACAGTGAAGATCATCCAGTTCCAAGCCCCCTGACATGGCCAAGGATGCCTTCCACTAGCCCAGGTCGATCAAGGCCTCATCAAACCTGAACTTGAACTTGAACATCCCCAGAGGGGGAGCACTCACAACCTCCCTTGGCCACCTGTTCCAGTGTCTCACCACTCTCACTGTAAAGAATTGCTTCCTAAGACCTTGTCAACATCTACCCTACTCTCATATCACTACAAGCCCTTGTAAAAACTCAGTTCCTGCCTCTTTTGTAGGCCGCCTTCAAGTATTGGAAGGCTGCTATAAAGTCTCCTCTGATCCTTCTTCAGGCCAAACAGCCCCAACTCTTACAGCCTGTCCCCATAGGTGAGGTTCTTTATTCCTCTGATCATGTTTGTGGCCCTCCTCTGGACCCACTCTGGCAGCTTCATGTCCCTCTTATGCTGGGGGACACCAGAACTGGATGCAGTACTCCAGGTGACCATCTTGATGGCCATGCTTCTTTTGATGCATCCCAGGACATGGTTTGCTTTCTGGGCTGCAAGCACACATTGCCAGCTCATGTTTAGTTTATTATCAGCTGACACACCAAAGTTCTTCTCCTCAAGGCTGCTTTCAAGACAACCCTTGACCAGGCTATATTTGTGCCTGAGATTGCCCCAAGCCAGGTGTACAGGTACCCAGGACCTTACCTAGCTTTTTCGAACTTTTTGAGGTTGCCTTGGGCCCACCTCGCAAGCCTTTCCAATTGCTCTGGGTGGCATCTCTTCCCGTGCATCAGCTGGGCCACACAGCTCAGTGTCATCTGCAGACCTGCCAAGAGTGCACTCAATCCCACTGTCCATGTCGCTCACAAAATGTTAAACATCACTAGTCCCACTACCAACCCCTGAGGGATGCCACTCGTCGCTTGTCTCCATCTGAACATTGTGCTCTTGATCACAACTGAGTACGGCCATCCAGCCAATTCCAGGCACAGCCATAGACTTACTGTGTCTATGTCTCATGGGCCTCTGAGTGGCCCTCCTGCATGTCACTGCTGTGAGGGCAGGACAGGTGAGCAGAGCCTGTGGGTGCCCTTTGGCATCTGCTGCAGGTGCTCAAGGTCAGAGGCACGGGTGAGCCAAGCTCTGCACCTTGCCTGGCGCTGTAAAGCAACCCCCAGCTAACCAGGCCCGTGCTGATCTATAATTCAGGTGATCGTTCACTTTCTGTAATAGCTTTTCTATTTTTAATGGGAACTGATGGACCTGTCAAGGTATTAGAAATATTTTTTTTTCCCTCAGGTTTTCATTTTCTTTGGTAATAATAATGTGGTCTGGGGAGCTCATGGGGAGCTTTTAGACCTAAAGTACTTTGGGCAGTCACGAATGTTTCCATAAGTCCTTATTTCTTCATACTTTATCTTTGTGCCAAATAACAGATGGACAAGAATGTAGACTAAGTTAATTGCACTATGCAGCTGTCTGGCAGTTTATGAGGAAGGGTCACAGAGTGGACCGTTGGGTCACCAATAAAACTAGGAAAAGAGAATGCACCACGGAGAGCAGGCTACTGGGCTGAGCAGAGATTTTCAGGTTATTGCTAGAACTTTTGTGGGTGGTCTTTTTTGTCCTTGTGGGAGAGCAGGACTGAGTGGCCTGTTACTGGAAGGAGAAGCAAATCCTTTGCAGACAACTGGGAGCTGTTTTGTATTGAGCTTGGACACCAGCTATCTCTGTCTTGGCTTTCTTGAGAGCAGTCTTCAATGTCTGGGGAGACCTTATAGTGGCTTTCCAGTATCTGAAGGGAGCCTACAGGAAAGCTGAGGAGGGACTATTTACACGGTCTAGTAATGTTAGGATGAGGGGGAAAGGGTTTAAGCTGGAAGAGGGGAGATTCAGACTGGATATTAGGAGGAAGTTCTTTACAGTGAGGGTGGTAAGACACTGGAACGGGTTGCCCAGGGAGGTTGTGGATGCTTCCTCCCTGGAGGCGTTTAAAGCCAGGCTGGATGAGGCCTTGAGCAGCCTGCTCTAGTGGGAGGTGTCCCTGCCTATGGCAGGGGGTTGGAGCTGGATGATCCTTGAGGTCTCTTCCAACCTAAACCATTCTATGATTCTATGATTCTATATGCCCAGCTTAAAAAATAATCCTTGGCAAAGTACCTTTTCTAATGTAAAACTAACTGTAAATATACAAAGCATTGAACTAAATATGTCAGTATTTGTCTTAGCAGACAGAATATTTTAGATCTAACCAGCCTTTGATTGTTCTTCTTAAATGGTTATTTCCCCATGTGCTAAAGTTCTTTGGAATTTACTCTCATGTTACCGTAATCATATTCTTTACCACTGAGATGCAGTACTTTGGTTTATTTTTCTTGCTGTTTTTCAGTATGCTTACCTAGGCAGTAATTATTACATGTCAGTGCAACATAGCACTGGGTTAGCCAAGCAGCCTGAAATTTCAGGGTTATTTATACCTTCTCTGCCTTGAGGAGGGGAGGTGTGTTCCAGCAACTTCTGCACAAAGGGAGGGGAGCCTCATAGTACAGGCTGGGCTGGGTATGCAGTTGGTATTCTGTAGTTGCACTCAAGAGATTACTTTCTGTTGGTACTTTGTTTGTATTGGAAGCTGTTACATCATTGTTTGAATGCCTTTTTGAGATACAAACTCAGAGTTTAACCAGGAATCTTAAGAGCTGTTTGATAGGCAGGCTCAGGACCTCTTTTTACCTGGACATTAAAGCAAAACAGTTGTGGGACCACCACAGAAATCTGCATCAAAAACTACCAGCTTTTAATGCAACTGGAGTAAGGTAAAGAGACTATCTGATCTATTGCCTGTGGCATTTTCTCCAAACCCACTTGTTTCTTACTAGCAGAAATATCTTGCCCAATTGGGATGCAATCATTTCAAAGCAAGTGAAGGAAACTGCAGCTGCTCTGCTGAGTCAGCCAAAGGTAAGCTCTGCAGGGGAGAAAATGGCTCTTTATTATCTTCTAGAGGCAAAATTACAACAACAGCCTGAAGGAAGAAAGATTAGATTATAACACTAACAAAAACATCTGTTAAATTCTGAGCTCAGTGTATGTTTAGTGCATGTGTTTTGTTGTTTGTTTTTGTCTTTTTTTTAAAACCTAAACATTACAGTTGATAAAATTATTTTGGATAAACTCAGTATTGAGATTCAGTTTAGGATGTTAGGAACCCACTGCAATCAAAGGATGGAGAGTGATTTTAACTAATGAATACGTGGGGCATTTCCTCAGTGGACAATACAAGACATCTTTTAGCTATGGAGGTTTTATATACTCGAGCTTGGAATACTCCTGTTACTTAATGAGTGAATAAGTCAATGTGTGTTCATTATACAAATTACCTGTAAGCATGAACAACCTCTGTCTTATGCTCTGTGAGAGTGTAGTGTGCATGGAGGGGTGAATGTTTGTCTGATTTGGCTCCTGCTGATTTGAATTCAGCTAATCAGCCTGTTAAAGAAATGTATGAATCACTGTGATTGATTTGTGTCTCTGAAACAGTAGCAATATTATCTGCATGCTTTTGAAATTAGGTGTTTCCAAGTCCGATGGTACAGAAACCTGAGCTCAGCTCATCTCATTCTGGAACTTCAGAGCATCAGTTTACAAAACATCACTATTCCATGTGCCTTAAATGTCAGACAATCCTGTTTCAGAGTGTCCTTTGGGTTTCCCTCAGCTCATGTGTGGGAAGTTACTCACTTGGGGCCTGTCTGCATAAGGATTGTCAGAGAGATGAAATTATTCCTGAAAGCAACCTTGAGACTTGCTTGGTACTCTGCTGTTTGCATAAGTAAACCATATGCAACCAATGTGGTTTTGTTTTCACAACGGCATTGCTGTGCTTTGTATGTGGGCAGCAGCTTATTCTAAGGATCTTGAAGGGCAGCTCTCCTTACAGAGAGAAAAACTGAAACTTGGAGAGTTACCTATGGTCTAGTTTGATCACTGGAATAGGAATAGTGGACTATTTGCTACTGCTTTCAGCATCAATGGGCTCTGGCTCAGAGTCAATCACTTGGGAGGCTGAGAAAAACATCCCCAGAGCTCCTTACTCGCCATCCTGTGTGCCTCACCACAGGGTCATGTCCCGGCTCAGAAATCTCAGTGATTGTTACAAAAGCTGTCATGTGCAAGAAGCACAGACCCACTCACGTTTGCAGGTGTATATAAGAGACTTTATAGTGTTTGTGTCTTTCTCTTTGTAAGGGAACGGAAATTCTTACGGACGTGGCCCAACGTTATTGGGAATATCGTTTGAGACACAGTGAGCCCGGCCTTAGCCCCCTGGGGTCGACCCGAAGGACTTTGGGACCCTGGAGACTCCCCGGCGACTACGTCGACTGAAAGACTTTAGAACCCTGTAGGCTCCCCAGTAACGGCACCCGGCATGCGTTCCGTTGCCGAAGCGGGTAGCTGTTTTTAGCAGCAATGGGAAGCTATAAAAGGCGCCACAGTATGGTGGAGGGGTTGAATCAGGAACAGGCGAGTTGGCTGCTGGAGACTTAGGAACAGCTACGGGGGAGTTAGCTACCGAGAATCAGCTAGCTAGGCGCCGAGGGAGAGGAACGGCCGGGGGACTTTTGCTGTTGGAATGCGCTGTGAGCCCTCCGCACAAGGAGGTTGCCGAGAAGCGGCCGGAAGAACTGCCTGCGAGCTGCCTCCCAGCTCGTGTGACCGCAGAGCGTACTCCCTACGGATCGGAACACCGCCACGGTTATTGCTGTTGCTGTTAAATGAAGCTTCTTCGCTTATGGGCAGTGCTATGCGTGGCCTTTGAGTTGGAACTGAAGTCTTGAACAACCAATAATTACCAAGCCAGTAAACAGCGGAGGCTGAATGTAAGTATTGTGTATAAATACACAGTATTTGCTCTTAGTTGAACACTAGAGAAATGAAAGCTCTAATCAGTACAAAAGATGTCTGATTGTCAGCACTATGAGAAGGGTTTGAAATCCTTGAGGCTCTAGGTAACATGATTTCAAACCCTTCTCAGTACTGATATTTGAGTTAAGCTGTGACAGTTGCTTGTGGATCTCAGGGAATCATAGAATCAACCAGATTGGAAGAGACCTCCAAGATCATCCAGTCCAACCTAGCACCCAGCCCCAGCCAATCAACCAGACCATGGCACTAAGTGCCTCATCCAAGCTTTTCTTGAACACCTCCAGGGATGGTGACTCCACCACCTCCCTGGGCAGCCCATTCCAATGGCCAATCACTCTCTCTGTCAAAAACTTCCTCCTAACATCCAGCCTATACCTCCCCTGACACAACTTGAGACTGTGTCCCCTTGTTCTGTTGATGGTTGCCTGGAAGAAGAGATCAACCCCCACCTGGTGACAGCCTCCCTTCAGGTAGCTGTAGACAGCAATAAGGTCACCCCTGAGCCTCCTCCAGGCTAAACAACCCCAGCTCCCTCAGCCTCTCCTCACAGGGCTGTGTTCCAGGCCCCTCACCAGCTTCGTCCTGTTCTCTGGACACGTTTCAGTATTTTAACATCTCTCTTGAATTGAGGAGCGCAGAACGGGACACAGTACTCAAGGTGTAGCCTGACCAGTGCTGAGTACAGGGGCAGAATAACTGGCTCCTGGCTACCTGGGCACACTGCTGCCTCATATGCAGCTACTATCTGCCAGTATCCCCAGATCTCTTTCTGCCTGGCTGCTCTCCAGCCACTCTGTCCCCAGCCTGTAGTGCTGCTTGGGGTTGTTGTGGCCAAAGTGTAGAACCCTGCACTTGGCCTTGTTAAATCTTATCCCGCTGGCCTCTGCCCACCCATCCAGCCATGGCAAGGTCTCTCTGCAGGGCTCTCCTACTCTGTTGCTCTGATGGAGTAAGGCATTTTGCTTGCCACTCATTTTCAGTGATAAATAGCAGTGGTGAAACATAACATTGGCAGAGCAGAATGCTGGGGCTTTATCTACTAAACCAATTTCAGTTTTAACAGTTTGTTCTCTTCACAGTGGTCTGTAACTGTAATCACAGAAGTAGTTAGAAGATTGGAGTCAAAGCTTGGTAAGAGTTTTTATTTGTTTTGGAAAAGCATGTATTTTGTTGTTTTATTTGTAGCCCACTTCTTAACTGTAAAGTACTCAGTATTTTGTCACCAAACTGTTCTTTATATGATGTTAATGTTGTGTACAATTCTGTATGATAGACTATATTGTGAGTAGAAGGCACGATAAAACTTGAAACTAAAATAATGAGCAAACCAAACACACTGATTTATGCTTGTGAGGTCAAGGGAAGAGGGTTTGGGAACATGGTGGATGTTAGAGGAATGTGCTGGACCTCTGATGTGGGGTGTGTGAGTAGTAAGCGATAAGCTGTTGCCATTGGGACTGTGGGTGCATCTTCCGTTGTGGTGCAGAAACATCCTCATCATCTCACAATGACAACCCTTTCTCTGCTTCCTGTAACACCAGTACCATGTGGTCTGTGAGAACCCTCTGGCTTCTCCCCCGTGGGCTGCTGGGTTGCAGGTCGGCAAGCACGTGTGGCTGAAAAGCAAGTGGGTCTAAGCGAGGAAGGAGGTGTGTTGTTTCAGTAGAAAAGGGGTTTTGTCTTTTTATTTTCCTTAAATCCAGATTTCCTAGGCTCAGGGTTTTTTTGGGTTGTGTTACAAACCCATGCTTTCTTTCATCTTTAACAGCATGACCTTCTTGTACGTTTTCTGCGTGGATTGATCAAGTACATTGGTCCCTGTGAGTCTCCAGGTTGCACCCAAGAACTGCCCAGTACAGGGATGTACAGCAAGAAAAGCTCCGAAATACATTCTTATCAGAAGAGTGGGGTGGGTGAGTATGCAGTGACAAACAAGTAGTAGGTTTTGTGTGCTGCCAGACCGCTATTTCTGAGTGGTGTTCCTCAGTAATGAGAGCAGGTTCTAGTCAATATGTGAAAGGGGAAGGTGAAAAAGAGGTGAGGTAAAAGAGTGCAAAATGCCAGAACTGTGAGCAGCTGCAGACATTCAGTGCAGAGAGGGGTGTAGTATTAAAGGAAAATATAAAAATAATGTTATAAAAAAGAGATGTGTATAAAAAAAACTGCTGAAAGCATATAGCAGGCTGCTGTGGAAGAGTACGGCGCTTCTTGGACTCAGCCTTCCTTTCAGAAGAACACTACTCTGTGCATGATCCTCATTTGAACTCTTTTTCCTACTATTCCTACTCTCTTTAAACGGTGATCTCATGATCAGGCTGTGCTTTTATTGCACAAGATAAATCATGGTGACCAATCAGATATTTCAAACACTAAACTTAGGTAGATTAGGCATTTCAAATATTAAAGTGAAGAACAAAAACACAGAGAACAAAGGGTGTGATAACCATCAGTTAACTTAAAAAGATGTAAATGTGTTCACCTACGATTGACTGATTAGTAAAAGATAGATAAAAGATTTTCATTCATAAACCCTGTTTTGCTCATGGATATAGCTTCTGTTTATGTGAAGAACATGCTTTGGTGTTGTGCCTTTGGAGTTGCTACCTGATCTGATTGTAGAAAAGAAAAAGTCATCTCTTTGTAAGGGACCTGTGCCTTGCCCCACACCAATGCCTTTTGTGCAGGAAGGCATCTCCTGTGATTGCCTGGGGAAGTTCTATGCATCAAGTGTATAGTTCAGAGAGCTGTGTGAAAGAGAAAGGACAAAAAGGAAATCCACATTCCCTTTTGTGTTCTTAAATATAAGAGAAAACAGTCAGTGTGTTTATTTTTTTTTTTCATGATGTCCTGCTGATATCCTGGAAAACAATAGAGTAAGCTCCAGCTTGACTGGAATCTTCACCACTGGTGTGCTGGATCTATAAATGGAGTGGTGCTGAGCTGAAGGAAGAATCATGGGGATTTGTTACTATATGGAAGAAGCTTACTGGCTTTTAGAGAGTATGTTGATTGCCTGGGTTGTGCGAAGGTGTGGAGATGTGGCACAGAATAGGATGTAGAGGATGTGTGAAGGTTCACACCTTAATTTGTGAGGTGTAAAAATGTTGCTTGCTCAAGAAACCAGAGGGATTTTACATAATAAGAGATGTGTAGTGGAGTGTTGAAAGATGCAGGAAGCTTTGTTTGGGTTTTTGTGGTTTTGGGGTTTTGTGCATCTCAGAATGAAGTATATCTTCTCTAACCTCAACCCTGAAGAGCAGTTGGGGGCTCTCAGGGGAAGGTTCTGCAGTTTGGCTCTATCATTTTTGTCTGTCTGAGGAATCTGAAGATAAAAAAGTCCATGGGACCTAATGTGATCCATCCCAGAGTCCTGAGGAAATCAGCTGCTGTAATTGCCAAGCCAGTCTCCATGATATTTGAAAAGTCCTGGCAGCCAGGTGAAGTCCCTGGGGACTGTAAGAAAGGAAACATTACATCAATTTTTTAAAAAGGTAGAAAGGAGGAGCCTGGGAACTACTGACCTGTCTGCCTCACCTCTGTGCCTGGGAAGATCATGGAACAGATCCTCTTAGATGCCATGCAAAGACAGGGAACCAAGACAACCAGCATGACTTTACTAAGGGCAAATCCTGCCTGGTGGCTTTCTGTGATAAAGTGACTATGTCAGTGGACAGGGAATGACCTATGGATGTGATCTGTCTGGACTTCTGCAAGGCCTTTAACACAGTCCCCCACAACGTCCTACTTGCCAAGTTGGAGGGATATGGATTTGATGGGTGGACTGTTCAGTGGATAAGGAATTGGCTGGGTGGTTGCATCCAGAGGGTGATGGTCAATGGCTCTAAGTCCAGATAGACAGCAGTGGCAAGTGGTGTCCTTGAAGGGTCTGTACTGGGACCTGTACCCAGGCTGGGGCATGAGGTGATAGAAAGCAGCCCTACAGAAAAGGACTTGGGGATGCTGGTGGATGAGAAGCTGGGCATGAGCAGACTGTGTACTTGCAGCCCAGAAGGCAAATCGCATCCTGGGCTGCATCAAAAGAAGCATGGTCAGCAGATCCAGAGAGGCGATTCTGCCACTTTGCTCTGACAAGACCTCGCCTGGAGTGTCCAGGTCCGGAGCCCTCAATACAGGAAAGACATGGTCCTGATGGAGGGAGTCCAGAGCAGGGATATGAAAAGGATCAGGGGGCTGGAGCCCCTCTGCTATGAAGACAAGCTAAAGGAGCTGGAGCTGTTCAGCCTGGAGAGGAGAAGGCTCCAAGGGAACCTAACCATGACCTTCCAGTACCTAGGCGGCATGCAGGAAGGCTGGAGAGGGATGGTTTATGAAGGCTTGCAGTGATAGGACAAGGGGCAATGGCTTCAAACTACAAAAGATTAGCTTTAGATTGGATGTTAGGAAAAAGTTCTTTACAATGAGGATGGTTGAACACTGGAACAGGTTGCCCAGCAAGATAGTTGAGGTCCCATCCTTGGACATAGTCAAGGTGAGGCTTGATGAGGCTCTGGGCACCCTGATCTAGTTGAGGATGTCCCTGCTTACTGCAGGGGGATTGAACTAGATCCTTAGAGGTCATTTCCAGCCCAGGTGATTCTATCATTCTGTTGGAATTCATTAGCTTAGAAGCTCCCACAAATGCCTCAGGCTGTGTACCTCCTCATCCACCCAGTTTGGGAAAATCTCTTACCATTAGTGCATCCATTAGCCTTCATTAATACAATTAGCATAATAGCAATTAGGATTCATTATTCCCTACAAAAAGATAAACCCAGTAATATATATCTCAGACTCAAATTCCTCAGTGCCTTGTTTTCTGATTATTTTGGAGTTGTTTGCTCTTTATATCCTTCTATTTCCTAGGAAAAAGGAAAGCCACTTAGTTGTAAAATTGTTTGGGTCAATGAAATGCACTGCAATGATCTTTCATGCATGCTAAATAGGTGAATTGATCTATGGTACCCATACAGCTCAGACAGCAACTCAACAGTCCAAACTGCAAACTTATCTTCTTCAAGCAAAAAAGCTACTTAGTTTACCCACGTTGAAGACATTTTATAATAGCAATAAGACAACTCTAGAGAGAACCATCTAATATTAACTCCAGGGAGTAATCATCTAATCACAATCTGGGGGTGATTTGAAGCACTCATCTGGACCAAATGCCTCACAACACCCCAGGAGTGGTTTTATTGCATGATAGCAGTACCCCATTGAGCCTTATTGCTTAATTAAAAACAAATTCCCAAGTAATTTTTTTGCCTTTCCATAAAAACACAGTAGTACATAGCATGTATAAAACATCCATTAAATGATGGTAGATGCAAATTTACATTGTGAGATACAATCCTTTTTTTACCACTTGGGGTTGAAGTTAAATGTAAAACCATTTCCTATAATCTGTGCACTGCTGTGTTTAGAGAGGAATAAATATGGGAAAGAGAGGTTCATTCTAGGATGCCTTGTTTTTATTAACTGATATGTTTGGTCTCCTTACAAAGGAATTAAAATTTCTCATCCATCTTGCAGACACAATAGTCAGTCTGCTTCCTCCTGGAGATTTCCTCAGCCTGCAGTCATTTCAGTAGGAATCCTGTGTATCCGTCCAGGATTTCCATTTCTCTCTGAGCAGAGAACACAAACTGTGCAGGTGATGTATTTGGGATACATCTAAGATGTTCTACAAGTGGTACCTGGGTGTCCTTCATGGGTTTTGTAGTCTAATAAAAATTAAGCTTGGTAGATGCGTAGTAGAGCCACTTTTCATGGGTTTGCTGCACAGCTGACCCCTGCCTGCAGTGGGTGCATGGCTGAGATGTCTCTACCACCTGCAGATTGACTGGGACCACTGCTGCAACTGTGGCTGCTCTGGAAGGGACTCAGACCATGGATAGGAGGAGTATAAAAATACTTTTCATTTGTGTTGAGACATGCCTCAGTGTCCCAACCTATATCTCTCTTCTTCCTTTGCAGAATGCTTTCATAGCACCAAAGTGATTCCCAAATGTAATGCTTCCTTGAGGACTCTGAGTACTGTTCGTATATTACAGGCAAGGGAAGCAAATCCAAGTTTTTAAGTATTTGTTCAAATATCATAGAGAGTACTGGAGGCATATCTCAGAAATCCTGGCAGCCAAAGCTGTAATTTAGCTTTCAGACACTGAAGTAAATGGAGGAGAAAGGGCTGGTATGACATGTTCTTGATTTGTTGGGCTGTGTTTTATTAATTGGTGAACCCAAGCTTGCAAGTACATTGTTCTTTTTAAAAGAAAAGCTGAGGATTGGTAGTAGCTAGTTGTTCCACGTGTGGAAGCTGCCTTGTGGTACCTACAAGCTCAGGATAGAGGATGACACTTCTGCTGATCTGTGGGCTCCACTCAGTGTTACTCACACCCTTCTGTTTCTTCCCAGCAAATGGTAGATGACAAAGGACTAGTGAGAGCTGAAGCCATGTGAATATCTACTCCTGATAGCAGCATTTGGGGTTAGAGAGACAACATGCTTTGTTCCTTATTTAGATTTTGCAATTTTTGGGTTTTTTTTTTAGGTGAACCACTTTGCTAGAATGTTTTGCTGACTTAATTTTTAATTTCCCATTAGAGAGATGTTAAGTATTGTGGTGAAAGGTTTGTTATAAAGAGGTTACAGTATTGTACCTAGGAAATGAATGAGGGTAAAACTAATCACTTGCATCTGCTGCCTCAGATCAGTCTGAAAGGGTGGCAAAAAGAACAATTAAGTCTGTGTATTTAAGAGTTCTGTAGTAACTTGGGACAGTGCTAGGTCCAGGACTGTAGTAACTTGGGACAGTGCTAGGTCCAGGAAAAGACATGCGAGGATCTGATAGTGTTCTTGGATTATAAACATTTTTACCTGAAAGATCTGTGCTGGCTTTATTAGGAGTGCCGTTATCTTGCTCTGATCTGACTCTCTAGGACTGGCTGCTCATACAACTGATATAGAGCAAGTAGCCAGCAAAGGATAACCCTAATAGGCTTTAATACCTTCAGTGAAGGATTTGTCTTCCTCTCAGATAGATGTATGTCATTTTACAAAGGCTTTCATCTTGATGTACCCTGGAGATGGCCATATGCAGTAAAATCATAGAATCAACCAGGTTGGAAGAGACCTCCAAGATCATCCAGTCCAACCTATCTCTCAGCCCTATCCAGTCAACTAGACCATGGCACTAAGTGCCTCATCCAGGCTTTTCTTGAACACCTCCAGGGATGGCATGCTCTACAGGCTGCAGAACAGGGTTTTAGCAGACTTGCTGTCAGACTTGCCCAGTCCCATCGACATGTGTGGAGCTGCAGGGAGGTCAGTAGTGCTTCTTGTCTGCCCTACCTGTGTTGCAGTGGTCACTGGCACTGCTACATACTGGATGCATCTGCAGGGCAGTGGATGGGAGCCACCCTGGAGCAGGGCTTGAGGGAGCATCCATGGTAGAGCATCTCCCACTCTATAGTTAGGGTTTTTTTTTGGCAAGTAGATTTTGAAGTGGAACAGGGAGTTCACTGGTCTTTGACAGAGTGAGAAAAAACAGATGTGCCCTACCTTGTGGCAACCAGTTACACTGGGCAGCATCATGCTGCTGGGGCGGCAAAGGCTTGCCTCAGTTGCATCAAATGTGTGGCTTGCTCTGAGTGACTGCAGCAATGCTCAAGAATTTGCAGAGTACAAACCTAGCCTATCCAGAAAACATATTTGCAGTAAGGAGAATTCAGTTATTATGGAAACATCTGAGAAAGACAGCTGACATAGGCTGAGGCATGCACTAGATTAGCAGTACGCACAGATGCAGTTAAAAGGCAAGTTCATGTAAGGTAAGGGAGCAGTTTCTAGATACTGTCTGCTTCATGGGTGCTTTTTTTCTGTAGGAACATGAAAAAAACCGCACCAAAACACATTAAAACTGTGAGCACGTGGCTCCATCTTGTGGTACCAAAGCAAAACATGTTGCTCCTGGCACAGGAGGAGGTGAAGGGATTTTTGTGTTAGCTGCTACAAAAGCAACAACAACAGCAACAGTATTAAATATGTGTGCCTCAGAGCCAAGCCACAAGTTATTAATGTAGTTTTCCTGAAACGACAGGCCATTCTGCTGTGTAGGAAGCAAGCTATCTCATTTTCTTCAAGGTGTGACCTCCAAAGTGGACTGTTTGCCAAAGCATGGTACACGAAACCAGCCTTCAATCAGAGCATGACCTCTACCAGAGACGCTTGATGCCTGTGCAGGTGCTATTATTGCCTCCTCCTTACACCTCTAAGATGTTTTTCTTTGATTCCTCCACCCCAATAACAGCAGCTAAGATTTGTGGTATGTCTTCATGGAAATGCTGTCTGGCCAGGAGTAGGAGCAGGAATGATCAGTTCTTTAAATTCTCAGGAATTTAGTGTCCCCAATGCTTCTGCCCGTACTTGTGCCACCCCTGCAATAACACAGATGATGGGTTTTGTGTGTGCAGCACTTACTCACAGGGAGTGTTGTGTAGAGACCTGCTTGGAAAGAGTGTGTTCATGTCAATCCATCTCCTCTATGGCAGGGAATCGTATCACAAAAAGCATCCCAAAAGTAAGCACTAGCCAAGGCTTTTCATTGTGGCCTCTGCAAGGCTGTGGATTGAAACCAGAGGGAGAACTCTTCAGTGTGGTCCTTTTAAGACCCCATACAGAGGGAAGCTTTTAAATGGTCACAGGCTGCGCTGATTAATATGATTGCATCCTCCATAGCTTGCACTTGGTGTTCCTAACCTGCCCTGCAGTCAGAGAGCATTGGACTTTGGAAACTTGAGGTTTCATTCCTATGATTTTTTAATTTTTTTCCTCTCTATATTTAACCTTCACCTTCATCCTGCTTCATTACATCATGTTAACACATTTTAATTCGTAGAGTCTCCATTTCCTGTGGGTTATTCTAAAGGGATGTACTCAGTTTTTCTGAAAGATGTCACAAAGGTAACACCTTTCATTGACACTGATAGAAAATAAAAAGACCTCTTTTATTAGGAAGTACAAACCCACAAGAAATCCTGCCTGGAGCATGTTTGATAAACCAGATCTTTTGCAAGACATCTGGAGATTATGTTTGCAAATCCCCAGCCAGCTTGTTTTGTAGTCATTGTTACCATAATTCAGGTTAATGTTGTTGCCATTTTTTGCTTGCTAAAACACATGTGGTGCTTTATTACTGAAAAAAAAAGTGGCTGCCTTGGAACAGAAGTTCTTTTAAAACCCTACTTGGAAGTCTGCTGTTTGGAGAAACAAATGTCAGATCCATTGTCCTAGCTCCAAACTGCCATTCTGAAAATGCAGCTGTGAAAAGAGATTACTTGGGTACTGTGATGGGGTGCATGGTAGAATCTGAATTGAGAATTATGTAGCAATAGATACCTAAAATAACAAGTGGAACAAGTAAACTTTTAGCTTTTCCTGCAAAGATTTGCTTAATACATAGTAGAACCCAAGTGAGAATGCTCATGCCATGCTCTAAATCTCATTTGAATTTTTATAGCTGTTATAATCTTTGATATATAATCTTGGAAATAAGGTCTCAGAAATGCTGAGTCCCTTGACTATTGCCTCACAAAAAAGAGTTTCTGCAATAGGCTACATTTCTGAGACAAGTTTGCAAGGCTGGCTTATGGCTGCATATCATCACTCAAATAGGTCTATGCTGGGCTTTTTGCATTATTCGAGGGTATTTGTGTGTACGGGATCAGCTGTCTGCAGCTGTTCCAGTAATGTCAGCCTTCTTAGTATAACAGGCACAATCCAGTGTATCCTTAGCCACTGAAATGTTGCCGCAGGGCGAGGCTCAGAGCTTGGACACACTGTCATGCCTGGAGGAAAGGAAAATCAGATGTAATATTATGGCTCTTCACAACTACTTGCAAAGAGGTTGTAGCAAGGTGGGTGTCAGTTTCTTCTCTGACGTACTAAGCAATAGGAGAAGAGGAAATGGCCTCTAGTTGCACCAGGGGGGGTTTAGGGTGGATATTAGGAAAAAAATCATCCCCGAACAGGTTGTTAATCCCTGGAACAGGCTGCCCAGGAAACTGGTTGGTTCACCATTTCTGAAGGTATTCAAAAGACATATAGATGTGATATTGAGGGACCTGGTTTAGTTGTAGACTTAGCAATGCTGAGTTATGATTGTACTGTGGAAAGGACTTAAAGGTCTTTTCCAACCTAAACAATTCTATGAAAAGTAACAAATAGCTTCTTTCCCCCTGCCCTGTCCTTATTCATCTGTATTTCTGTGCAGTGGAAATGGAAGTTCCCAGGGACCCTGGGCTACAGCATTCTATGTGCCAGTGCCCTTTTCCCTCTCATTATCATATGCTTGCAATCACACTCTAATTTTTGAAATAAAAAAACCTTCAGGATTCTTTATTGGGACTATTAAACCTTCAATCTTCATTATTTAGGATGGCTACTTACCTCTTGCTTGATGAAGCCATAATGCAACCGCTCCTATAAAAACTATCAAAATGGCTGCTGTGGCAGTGAGTAGATTTTCCTCCGTGTAAAATAATCCTCTGTGAGTGAGACATAACTACCATTTACATTAATTAGGCAGCCATATAATGGGGTCTTCAGTAGCTATTACATCATTTAAATTCTTCAGTGAGCACCTCAGCCACCCAAGAACTATCCAGCTGAACATTTCTGAGTCCATAATTTTGAAATAATCCTTTAGAGGAAGAATATGCATGGCAGAGTGTGCAGACAATTTTGCACCAAAAAAAAATCATTTTAGTCAGATTTATGGGATTATTTTAACAAGCACATAACCTTATTTCTCCCGCTCAGAATAATAGTGCTATTCATTCATTTTGGGGCAGAAATGGTATGTACAATAGTGAATGGCCAAAGAAGTTGTAGCTAGAGGTCTGCATTAGCAGTCAGACTCACATACACAACAAATGTGCTTCCCTAAACATTCTCTTACAACTCTGCAGCCTGAGAGCTATGTGGCTCTGTTGAGAAGATCTGACTCATGCATAAGTGAGTATAGTTTGGCTTTGTTTTCTAAGTCTAAACTTTTGCTTTTAACAAGTATATGAAGACTTTAGTATTTATGTTTAATTTTGGTTATTGATTTCCATTTTGTGAGATCAAGCCAAAGGTTTAAGTCAGTGTCATTTGATTAGGTGCTATGGGAAAAGTTTGTAGCAGAATGAAAAAAAGTACTAGCCTGGAAATAAAATGGGGATAGGACATTACAGACTGTAAAGTTAAAGTTGTGCCTTTTCCTTCTGCATCCTGGTTCAAACCTAACAGTTATATTATTGTAGTCAATTGTTCATTTTTCCCCTTTTAATGGTTATAAGATACTGTTCCTAATTTGATTTTTTTTTTAATAATAGAATGCAGCAGACAGCTCTCTTACGAGGGAGAACTCTTAATTTAGTATTAAATGTTACTGGGTTCTCTGTAGTTCTCTGTAATCCCTGTCCAACAGGCAGAATGAGCATAGCTAAGTGTGAAAACTCCTCTGTAGGTAGCATGCCAGGTACTGTTTTTTTTCTGCAGCCCAGGAGATCATATGTACCAGGTGTAACTGCTTCTCTCAGCAGCAGTGGATGTGTGATCCTCTATTTTTCATGTTCACTAATTTAATAAAACCAGTACAGAGGGAAATTTCTACCTTACCAAAAAAATACATTTTCATCACATGTTGTAGGGAAAATTGACTCAGAATTGAAGTTACTTACCACGGGAATAATAGCATTAAGGAAATAGGAGCATGAGACAAAGGTGTGTCAAACCTCTGGAACTGGCCATTGTTGATGTACAATTTAACTTTTACATAGGATTATGGCCTGGTGAATGTTGTAGCATGACAAGCTTTGTAAATCCCAGCTTTGTTTGTCAAACAAGATGAATGAAGGTAAATGTTTGTTATAAAGGTCAACTAAAGTGCTTTCTTTACCAAGATGCCACGTGCTAATGAGCTCATCTTGAGTGCAGGAAGGCAGTGCAGCTGGCCTAAGAGGTGCAGCTGCTAGAGATTGGTCTCTCAAAGTACTCAGGTGTTTTCCATATAAAGAGAAGTTGTTTGGAGTTTCGGTTTTGCTGAAGAGGCCAGCTAGGCATTTGCCTCAGCTGTGCTGGTGCAGGAGACTGGCCTGATGCAGCTATAATTGGCTACTGGGGACCTTCTATCCTGCCAGTACAGCTCAAACCACACGTGGTGTGCAGGCTAAAGAAGATGGAGCTGTTGGAGTCAGAAAGGAGAGCTTGTGGACTGATGAAGCCTTATACTTGCACCATCTCTGGTAAGATCAATGTGGAGGCAAAGGGAGATTAATTAGGGAAATTAACTGGGGGAAAGGGAGTGCATGGTTTTGGGACCTGTACCTGGAGAATGGGCACATATAACTGCTTTAGTAAAGGGATGAGGAATTCTTCTATTTAAATGGTGTCACCCTGTTTTTGTGAAGACATTGTTCCTGTTTCCTGAAAGCATACCAAAGTGTGGTAGTGAATAGAGTTAGATCTAGCTTGCAGACAGTCAAGAGTGGTGTTCCTCAGGGCTCATCTTGATCATCTTTTTATCAACGGTCTGTATGAAGGGATTCAGTGCAACTACAGTAAGTTTGCAATGGCATTAATTTGAGTAGGAGTCTTGATCAGCTTGAGGGCAGGAAGGCTCTGCAGAGGGACCTGAACAGGCTATATTGATGTGCTGATGCTGACTGTGAGATTCAACATGGTCAAATGCTGGGTCCTGCATTTTGGTCACAATAATTCCATGCAATGGTACAGGCCTGGATAAGAATGGCAGGAAAGACTGGCATGGGGAGCAGTGGACCTAGGAGTGTTAATCAGCAGCTGTTTGAACATGAGCCAGCCAAGAAGACAAACAGCATCCTGGCCTGTATCAGGAACAGTGTGATCAGCAGGACCAGGGAAGTAATTATTCCCTTGTACTCAGCACTGGTGAGACCACACTTTAGTTACTGTGTTCAGTTTTGAGGCACTCACTCCAAGAACAATGTTGAGTTGCTGGAGTGTTTCCAGAGAAGGGCAATGAAGCTGATGAAAGGTCTGAAGAAGACTGATGGGAAACGACCTTGCTCTCTACAACTACCTGAAAGGTTGTAGCGAGGTGGGCATTGATGTGTTCTCTCTAGTAACAAGTGACAGGATGAGAGCAAATGGCCTCAAGTTGCATTGGGGGAGGTTTAGGTTGGATATAGGAAGAAAATTCTTCACTGAAAGCATTCTCAAACACTGGAACAGGTTCCCAAGGGAGCTGGTTGAATTGTCATCTCTGGAAATACTTAAAAGATGCAAAGATGTGGTACTAAGGAACATGATTTAGCACCAGACTTGGTAGAATTAGATAATGGCTGGACTCAATGATCTTAAAGGTCTTTTCCAACTAAAATAATTCTGTGATTGTGATGCAGAGGAGCAAGATGGTGTCTCAGGTCTAATCAGTACAGTGGGTCTTGCCCAATATCACAGCTGTGTTTTAAGTAAATGTTCAAAGGAGTAGATGGAAGTATAGAAAAAATATCCAGAGGAGTTACTTACATGAGGCAAAGGATGCTATTTAAGAAAGGAGTTACAAGCAAAGGTGTAAGTTATTCCATGGCAAACCTCTTGGTAGCTCTCTGTTGTATGCTGGTTCTTTGGCATGGACACACCAACAGAATGACCCATCAGTGTGGGTTAGTCATTTTCATATTACCTCGTTTCTAAGGAAGTTCCTTCACAAGCAGTGGGGAGTTTAATGTGTTCTAGTGAGAGATGAACACAGAGCCGTGTTCTGGAGAAAGCAGCTGGGACAGGACTTGGTTTGAGGAGCTAATGGGTAGATGGTGATACCAGCAGTCTGTGGGAGTGATTTAGCTTAAGTGATTTATGGGAGCGGTTTGGAACACCTCTCTGAGTCATTACAAGGCCTCTTCAGGTGATTTACCAACTACAGTAAAGGCATCTTGAATGTGGTGGCTGTTCAGCTGTTATTCTTCATTTGTCATCTCTATGTGCTACAAGCATGTGATTACCTTGAGACCTTTGAAAATCTCTTCAGCACTCTTTGCTGTAAATAACAAATTCATTGCTATTATTTATCAAAAAGGACTGCTAGGCATTGTTTGTCTTTTTGTGGTTGCTGAGATAGCCACAGGCACTTCCTTTTTGTAAACTATGGGAAGGTGCACTGTGTTCAGTTATTTGTCCATATGGTAAGACTGTGGCACATCCTTCACAGCACAATGAAACATGATTGTGCCCAATTTCAATTTGTATAGCATTCCCATTAACGATGTCTAGTTAAGACATCCATTAAAGGCCCTTAATGTTTATTAACCGGACTGTGCCAATAACATTCTATTAGCTTCCCCCTATTAATTTAACATGATAGGCGTTTAACAGATGTCTTAATTATATGTTACCCTGCAGGCTATGAGCAAAATTAAAATTAGATCATTGCCCTAAAACGAAAGTTTCTATGATTTATGCTACCACTTAGAAGGAAAAACAAACGGACCTCACAGAAAACCAGGGAATTTAATTTCAGAGAACTTTAAGAATGGTACTGGGTAGAATAACTTGCATCTGAGAACTTTTAATGCATCTTGTTCTTACTTCAAAGATAAAAATTAATTGAAAAAGGCATCTACTCTTGAGAGTGCCTAAGTGTGTTTATCTGTATTTTCAAAGGCTTTCTCAGTGTTTCTTTCCTGTGAGATGATTGTACTTCCCTGTATAAAATAGACATCTTTATCAAAAACACTGTCCATTTCCATCTTGAAGGCAGGTCTTTGTATAGCTGCAACAGAGATTTATTTCTATACCAAGTGCTTTATTTCCTGCCTTCAAAGGAGTCAGAGGAGCTGTGTGTCATGAAAACCAGTATTGCCCACACTGTGAGTTTAACAGATCGGTCTGGTTTGGTGATGCTGAATCTGGTTTACGTCTGAGAGACCATGCCAGGAAGGTGCAGCTCCCTTGTAACATATCCGAGGAACAGGTCCAGAAAGGATTAGCTTTGAAGGTAAACTGATGAAGGCTGACTGATAAGGTTTTCAGAGGACTCGGGAGTAGTGGAGGTGATGATCTTTGGCTTTTTTATGGCAGATAAATGACTTGTGTGCCCTGCAGCACAGTCACGACTTCAAACTGGAGCTGGCTGTCAAACACCAGTACTAGCCTTCAGTGTAGTGTTATGCATCTTTTTTCTTTAAAGAAATGACGCTGGTTGGCTACAAATGCTTGAATGATGGCAAGGAAAAGCTTCACTCCCCAGATACGAATCTTTCATTTGATGTTGAAATTGACTTCCTAACTTAAACTGAAAGCTGCCTTTATAACAAATACCACAGAGGCTCTTGGGTAACAGAAAAATGCTAAGGCGCAGGGTACGTGAAGCACTCAAAGCTGAACAGGTCTCCACTGCAACCACTGTTGCAGACTACTCCAAAAGGCAAATATTTATAAAAGGTTTAAATGCTAGAAACTTCTTTGCAAGTGCTGCTTTATTAAGGGTGGTTAGTGAACTCAGAAGACTTATATTCTGAAACTAGTGATTTCTTGTGTTCTGGTGATGTAGTGCTCACAGACAAGTGAAATTAAGTGCCATTCACATTAGCCTTTTTAAAAAATGTACATTATGTATGATTTATAGAAAAAGGGTGGGTTTTATAAAGGTGTAACAAATGCCAGAAGTCAGGTAATCAATACTAATTGATTATACTAATCATATAAGTTTAATAAGCCAAAATGCTATGTACAAATAAAAAACATAACAAATTCCAACAGTCTGAGAGACTCCTTTAAAGGCAGGAGATAACCAATTAATTCTTCAGCAAGAAAAAAGTTTCAGAGATATTTCACATAGCTATTCTATTTCCAATGTGCCAGAAAACCTGGTATTTAAACTGCAGGAAAACAGGAGACATTTCTATCAATACTTCTGATTTTTCATAAAATCATAGGTCAATAGTTCCTTTCAACTTGAACTTTTTTGCGGATCGCTCACTTGCTCTAAGCTGGAACTTGCTTCCATAGATGTAGGAAACGAACCCGTCAATCTCCAAGCTAAATACATTGTGGAGTTTTGGAATAACTGAAAATGGAATAGAGAAGACATTAACAAAAGTTGACTATGTAAATCCCTCTAATGAAATTGTAATGACCTATGAGAGGATATTATTCACACCTCGACTTGAGGTTTGTCATGTTTCCAAGTTTTTTATTCTTTAGCGAGAGAAGAAAAATAACCAAAATCTCTGCATTTTAAACTGCAATTACTAAAGTAATGCTGCTTCAGGAGCATGCAGTTAAGCGTTGCAGAAAACATTTAATGGGAATCAGGTCAGTAAGTCACATGCACTGGGTTCATTGCAAATACATATTTTTAAATTGACTGCTTCTAATTAGATACTCTTTTTTTTTGTAAGATACTGGGCTGTTACATGGTCAGTAAAGACATTAACTTCTGCCACTCTATGCAAAGAGCTCTAAGTACCATTATAAAACAATGTATTCAAGATGTGTGAGATGAATAACATGTTTAAGACATTTCTGACTAGGTTATGAAAAGCAATAGAAAAAATGTCTCTTATACCTTTTAATTTGTCCTCTTTAGTGATAATTTTGAAGACATGTTTAAATTCCTGTAGAATGATTCCTGTTATCCCAACATATGAAGGGCACCTTGATTTTGTGACTGAAACAGATGTATAGTAGAAAATTTCAGATGCGGGCAGTTTATTTCTCTTCTACAGTTGCCTCATGATTTTTAAGACTAGCTTGCAATATTATGAAATAATGATTACAGTAATAATGAGTGAAACTTGCAACCAAGAGCACGATTTTTTAACAGCAGTTGAAAACTAATTGGCATGATTCAGTAGAGAATCCATCGACATACAAGTTCAGCTATGTTGTTCTAGATTAGTAATACTGAAAGGAATGTAAAAATAAGCACCTGAAATACAGTAGTGTCTATGTCAGGTGATTTTGTAGAAGAAAATAAACAGAATACCTGTAACAATAGCTCCATGGAGATCAGCTTTTAGCAGTTTGCCTTGAACCATATAAGGTTGCCTTGAAGAGGAAGGTGGAATTGGAGAAAAAGAAAATTATATGGAGAGTTAGGTTTAAAAAATGTGACTACTGAAATCATGGTCAAAGCTTACAGAAATAGTATGCAGCCTTATCAAATAACTATGATGTTTTAAATAGTAACTCAGTAAACCTGGAAATATCTACTAAATAAAAACTACACTAACTTAGAATATCTGAACTTACGCATCTGGTTTAAGTCCATGACATAGGTCTCTGATATACTGTTTCCAGAGTTCATGTAGTGGTAGAAAGAGGGTGTATCTGCACAAAAAGACAAAAAGCTTTATAAAAGAACCTAATTACCAAAAAATCCGTTAGTTGATTACTGAAGTAATCCATATCTACAAAATAATTATGACTAATATGTACAAGTTTTGTAATCTGCTCTCATAACCTAAGCCATGAGGTAACCTACTCCAATCAAGAAATTTACTTTAGAAAAAAAAGCACAAACTACCTACGGTTCTCTTGTACCAACTCAAACTGGTGATGTATTTTAGGGGATCAAGTGACATCTAAGACCAAAAAGATTCCCACTCTTACCTTTTAGTCCTCTCACCCCACATTAGCAACAGCTAGGGCTTTATGCAATATGCATTAGTTTGAGAAATCTGATGCAGAATTTTAACTCCCTGGTCACAGGCAGTCTGACTTCAAAGTGAAATCAGAAGTAACTGCATTTGGGTGTGATTTTGTGCTACATTTTGGTACACAAAAGGAAGGAGAACAGACAACTGTTTTCTGATGGTCAAATGTCAGAGTCTCAGGAGTGCCACGAAGATGATCAGAGGGCTGGAGAACCTCTGCTATGAGGACAGCTGAGAGAGTTGGGGCTCTTCAGCCTGGAGAAGAGAAGGCTTCGAGGAGACCTTATAGTGGCTTTCCAGTATCTGAAGGGAGCCTACAGGAAAGCTGGGGAGGGACTATTGACATGGTCTAGTAATGTCAGGACGAGGGGGAATGGGTTTAAGCTGGAAGAGGGGAGATTCAGACTGGATATTAGGAGGAAGTTCTTTACAGTGAGGGTGGTAAGACACTGGAATGGGTTGCCCAGGGAGGTTGTGGATGCTTCCTCCCTGGAGGTGTTTAAGGCCAGGCTGGATGAGGCCTTGAGCAGCCTGCTCTAGTGGGAGGTGTCCCTGCCTATGGCAGGGGGTTGGAGCTGGATGATCCTTGAGGTCTCTTCCTACCTAAACCATTCTATGATTCTATGGTTCTATAATTTTACATACTGAAGGGTTAGTAACCATGTCTACATGCTGCTGCTTTTGCAAACTTTTGATGCAATTAATACTTCTACCACAAAAAATTAGTTAAGGTCTTACCTTTGCTGTTCAGGTTCGATTTCAAAAAGACGCAGTTCTCGCCTTTGCTTGGCAGTAAAACCTTTTGGTTTTTTCCTCTTTTGTTTTGCCTTTGTTTTGGAATAATGCTCAAGAACTACAGCTTTCCGAGTTAATACATCCTGGATAGCTTCATCTTTCATTTTTGGCATACTGCGCTTCAGGAATGCATTTATAAATGCTTTGGCCTCTTCCCGTCCCTGAGGCTAAAGATTTTTAAACAACATAAGATTCAATACTTTATAATTTAATTAAGAACTTCCTGCTCGCAGTAAAAATGGGAGATCTACATACAAGTAATAGTAACTGTAAAGCGTCCGTGTGCTGAAACCTCGTGCATGCAGTGCTGAGTTAAGCGTACAGCAGCTCCCGAGAAAGCTCCTCCACTGCCTCCACTTAGCTTGAGGCGGCGCGTTCGAGTGCTAGAGCTAAAGGGAGCGCACTGGGGAAAGCGCGAACAGCCCCACACCCCTTCCTCTGCTTCGCAACAGGGGTTTTATGAGACTGTGAGGAAACTGTTCAGCGGGAGCTTCGGGCGAGAGGAGCTGCCCCGAGATCGGCTCCGACGGCTGTCCTGTCGGGCCAAAACTCCTCGGCGGACTGCCGTACCTGGAGGCGCGGCTCTCCCGTCTCCTCCGGCGGCAGGCGGCGGTACAGCTCCCCTGTAAGGCATAGCGAGGCAGGGCGTCAGGGGGAGCCGCCAAAACGTGGGTCCCGGCTCCCCACCGAGCTTACCCTCCATAGCGGCGGTGTCCGCTTCCGGCGCACGTGGTGACGCCACGGAAGCGCCAGGCGCCTGCGCAGAGGCGGCTCGCGGGGCCGGCCGCGCGGTGGCGCGTGTGCGCCTGTGGGGCCTTCGGTCGGCTCGCGGGTGAGGCGGCGGCCGTGAGGCGGCGGCCGTCGTACCTAGTCCCAGGCGCTGTCGTGACGGGGAGAGGCTGGTAGGTCGTGCTTGTCCTGCAGTAGCTGCGCGCTGGAAGTTGCTCACTGTAGTTCCTACTCTGTTGAAAGCTTGTAGGGGCCCTCAGGAGCCGAGGCCAGATGCACATACGGCGCATATGGCGCTTCGGTGGCCTGCCCCGAGGGAACGGGAGCTCAACCCCTGGGCGCTGACTGAAGCCGGGCCGAGCTCGCTCAAAGCTAATCTTCACGCAGCTGTCGTATCCAGCACACCTGCTCTCGCTCCTTGTCTCCTTTTATGAGCTGTGATGGGAACGTCAGCAGCTGTGCAAGAGGCCATCGTTAAGGGGAAAGCCACCCCTTTCTGTGCCTGACGTCTGCACAACGGAGTCCTAAGGGATAAAGAGAAAAGTGTGTTAAAAACCTTTTGGGTAAACGGAAGCCAAAGAAAGGGGGCATTGTGTGTGTGTAATTGTAGATTCTGATTGTGTGGAGTTTATACTACTCATTTCTTTTCAGAAGAAACGCCACCTTGTTAACCATCTCCCCCACTGCTGGTTAGGGTAGTGGAACTCGGCCTTAACCTCAGCTCCCACAGGCTGTGCTGATGAAGGTAACCAAGACACTCATGTCTTTTGGAAAGGGCATATACTAGTTTCTGAGTTATTGCTTAACACGGCTGCCACTGGTGTCCCAAAGAATTCTTATAAATCACAAGCTGTACTGCTACTGAAAACTCTGTTTCCGGATATTGATTAACATATTAACCTTTTGCAGCTCATGCCTGAAAATGGCTCTCCTGCATGTGTATTCCCATCCTCTGGAAAATTTTGGGAAAGGGTCTTCAAGAATAATCCTCCTGACTTCCTCTCTCTCTGATGTGCTTCATTACTCTGTTCCCTAGTTCACTTTAAGGTTCACACATGCTCAGAGAAGTGTGGACTTACTAGTGAAAGTCTTAATTGTTTAGAAGCTTTCTTATGTTCAGGAAAATTGCTGACTTCACAATTTATTACCTTTCCTTCAACAATTCATAATTTTCTCTGAAGCCTTTCTCCAGCTGTGTTCTGTGTTATTGCAAAATTAAAAAAAACAAAGGCTAACAAATTAGTAACTTCTACTGAATGGTATCAGTGCTGGACTCTGGTTTAGAGGGAAGCCATCGCTAAGGTCAAAGTTTAAAGACAAGAATGTTAAACAGGGACGCTTATCATAGCCATAAGGTTCTACAGAGGGGGAAGCCGTGGCCATGGTAGATCATTGAATCAGCCATTTACATTAAGCTAGGTAGAGAACATTTAATATCTTAAATTTCTGTTAGGTGTCTGAACGTTGCTAGACAAGTCACAGGTTTATTTCAGCAGAGATCAGGATTTAAAATTAACATTGTTTCTAGCCAGAGTCAGAGAAACAGTCTTACCAAATGAAATCTGGTTATTTCTGTCTTTTACACTAACAAATAACTTGGGAGAGTAAGTTGAGCTCCAGGTAATTATTACTGTGGGAAAATTTATTTTCAAGAATATCTTGTCAATTGTAACTTAACACACACCTGCTCACTTTCTCTAGCCATCCACACCAAGGTTCTTCCCATCTCACTTCTCTTAGTAGGCAAGATTTTTTTTTACCTAGTCCCAGTCTGCCTTTCAAGGCCTCTCCAGTCATTGCAGCTACCTGTGCTCCCATTCCGCTATTCCAAGTGGCTAACAGTATGTCAAATGCTCCCGTAGTATGCATGGACTTGCACACTCAGCAACATGAGATCTTAGTTTAAAACCTATTCTCGTGTTTCTAGCAATCAAGGTCAGAAAAATAGGTAAGATGCCACTTGCTATGGAGATTGCCTCCTCTTGATAAGTTTTTGCTTCTTTCCTCCTGTGATGGGACAAAGACCTGCTAGTTGTCCACACAGAGGTACCTTGCAACTAGAGCAGCAAATTAATTTTCCTTGACAGCCTTAGTGCTGACTCATGCCACCCTCTGAATAGATCTGATGGTTCTCCAAGTACAGCAGAGGTTGATATTCTTGTCACAGGGGGATATTGGCTTAGCAGATAATTAATCATGGCTTGGTAAAGGATACTTGGGAAGCAAGTTACCGAGGCAGGGTACAGGAAACACAGTGATTTTGTTGAGTGCTGCTGTGGAGCAGAAAGGCATTAAAGTGATCCCTAACAGGGAGCAAAATTGTAACTCACTCTGTATGTGCATAAAGAAGAAAGGGCCAGTCTCTGCAGAGTATTAAGCTTGAGCACCAGTTGGTTTGTATCACAGACCTCCTGGCAGTTAAGTACATTGCCACAGCAAGCAAATCTCTTGGTTTTACAAAGCTTGGACTCCTTGAATTGTCATTGCTACTAAGAAAAGATCAATTTCCATGAATGGAGTACCAGGATAAGCGCTATGGCTCTTTAGGGCCATATGAGTGCTCCTTTACTGGATTTATGCTGCAATTCCTAGGGCACTTCAGGGATTAATAGTCAAATCAGTGTTGGCAGTGCTGGTGTTGTAAATCCAATGATCCAGGCTAAACTGGTGCCTGGGGAAGCCAGTCTCTTCCAACAGCTCTACATCTTCATTTCTCAATTTATCTTCAGATATAATGTCTGAGAGACTGAGATCAGCACACTGGTATCCCAACAAGACAAACACCACCAAACAAACATGAAAAAGAATAGGTGAAGAGACTGAGAAACCAGAGAACAAGTGACGGCAGTTTGTGGGTAAGAAAGAGGAGGCTCAGGAACATGAGGAAGGTTGGGTAAAATGTGAATATAAAATGAAGTGAAAATATGGAAACAAAATAGTGATAAATGCCTGGTTTTGATTGTGCAGTGTCACCTCTGCCTGTCTTACGGCCTTAAGCATTTGACCTTTTTTACATCAAGTAAAACACCTTGGCATAGGTTTATAATGATGTAAGTCCCAAATATATATTATTCCTACCAAGTTATAGGTGCCAACATTTTAATTTCTTATTCTATTAAATCTATATGTGGCTTTATTTATTCCCCCACCAATAATAAAAATAAAAAACATATATATGCAGTCCCGCAGTAGTGAAGCAATCTAACTGTGTGCACTAGGGGGCCATATTGCTGTACCTATGGGTACGGCTAAATCACAGTGATGGGGGAAAATATGTGTGTGGGCCAGGCTAGGTAACAGCTATGTCCGGGGAAAAACTGAGTGAATGGGGGGAGCAGTTAGAGAAAGAGCTTTAAGCTGACAGTCACAGAAAGTTAAAACTTGGGATGCAAAGAGGCCAAAGATGGTAATTAAAGATATTTTTGTGACACAAGAATAGACAATAAGTGCTTTTTAAAAAAAGAGGATAGGTGTTAACTGAAGCAAGAGGTGAGCAGAGGTACCTGAAGTTAACTATGTGTGTGAAAAGTGATTGACCTATAATCACTGTTAAGACTTTTGCTGATTGTCATTGATACAAGAAATAAATACTGTAATTCTCTAGGAGTGCCTCAGCAGATGTTTGAGCTCTCAAGATCAATATAGCCTATTCTTGGCCAGATTGTATTAGTAGCTGAATTTGGTCCCCAGGGATGGCTGTACTGGTGAAAATAATTTCCATTTAAACCCCTCTGAACTGATTTCTTCTATCCAAATGTCAAGCTTCTAATGTGATTTCTACCCCCTTTCCCACTTCTGTGCTGTGAAGCAGCATGTAGCCAGCCTGTGTAAGTCCTGTGGCTGTCTCGTTATGCCACCACTGATGATGCTCTGTGGTTGCCTTCTCTTCCTGCCAACACCTCCTCTCAGCCTGGGCAGCAGCGCAGGGCCACTCTGTGCTAGCATTTTTAGGGTGTCTTGGCTGACTGTACCTAGCTTTCTCCTAGCTTAGCTGTGCCATGTCAGAGCCATGCTTGTGTGCCTTGTGTGGTATGTTTCCAGGCATTTGATGCTTCTGACTCCCTGGATGTTAGCAGCCTGAATTTTCATTTCTTGTCATTGTATGTTTGCTAGAGGAACGTTTATAGGTTTTGTGTGTGGAAGGCCAGGCATTAGGGATTTGGTTGACCAATGTTAGATGGCTGTGGTTGGTTAATGAGTACCTTGTATCTCTCAAGTTTTTCTTTTCCACATATTTTTCTGTGATTTTTTTCTGCGATTTTTTTCTGCTTTATAATCTTGTCTTTAACTCATGGGTCAGGATGAGATGTTTGTTTCTGTCCTTTATTACCCTTCCAGCTCTTAAACTATTCTTTCCAGCTGAAGGTTCATTTACAATCCTTGCTTCTTGTCACGTCAAATGGCAGCTGCCACTTCAGGGTAAATACATAAGACTATCTTTCTGCACATGGTGGAAATAAGAAACTTGGAAACAAAATCCCTTGTAACTTAATATAGCAGAAATCAGAAGGCAGATAATCCTCCCGGAGTGTTTCAGAAAGTGTTCCTGATAGAAAAGCTGGGTTGTAAGGTGGAGCTGGAGCCACGGCTACTCTTTCGGGGTCGGCTCAGTCGTGGCGAGGGTGCTCTCACTAGAGGGCAGCTCGAGACCGGGGCCGGCTGCTGCGCTCGGAGTCTCCTGCGCTTACTGCTGCCTGTTATGATCAGGCAACCAACCGTTCCGAGTGTCAGCTTAAAAATTGCTTCCTCTTTTGGAAGAAATTTGCCAGTTTGCATACAGGAGGCCTCCAGTTCTCCCATGCGCTTTGGCTTCCTCAGTGAAAAGAGGGTTTGAAGGAGTTAAATTTCATCATTAGTTAACGAGGCTACTTGTTTAAACACGGATATAATTTTCTATCAAACCAAGAAGCTATATCCCTCTTAAAATATAGAAAAGATCAGTGACTTTCAAATACCTGGATATAATTACTGCAGACTAGAACTTCCCAGCCTTGCCTTGCAGAGCAGTGCTAAAAAAGAAACACTTGCTCCCCAAAACAATAATGAGGAGTCAGTAAGCTGAGGCTTTGGCATCTGGTTTGGTTTCCCTGCATGCTGAGATCAGATATGATCCAAATGCACATGAGGTTGACAGACATGACTGCTGCTTCCGAACAGTCAGTATTTTCTAATTAATGCCAGCATTCTGCATTCATGTATTATGCCATGACAGTCTGTCTTGCAGTCATTACTTGCTGTGCTTTGAGTCTCATTTAGATCTTGTTGAATATTTCATTATAAAACATAATTAATGTTGGCTTATGTGATGGGGATGTATGATGCAAGATGAGTATAAAACGAGATAAATTATAAAGTAGTAATAGTTATCAAATAGTTGAATGTATTTAATTTGGTTTTGATTACACTGTATGCAATTAACATAGTTCATTAGAATTTAAAAAGAATACCAAAGAAAAAAGTTTTAGGGTAAAAAAATCAATTATGTTGGATTTTCATTAAAAATACCCTTTAGACTTTTCTAGAAAAAAGGGTTGTCAGAAATATGTTCCTGCATACTGCTATTTGTAAGAGACTGCAATGAAAAATCATACTCAGAGTTTCATGCTGCTGTACTGTGACTGCTGCAGTATTTGCGCATCCCTGTCAGCCAAGGTGCTGCTTCTGGTCACCTCTGAATATCCTGGCACTGCTAGGCCACCCACAGTTGAGTTCTTAAACATAAACAGGAGTTTTACATTTGCTGTGTGTAACTGAGCCTCAGGGCTCTGGGGTGAAATGAAGCAGTTCTTACTAGAACGAACGTGACAGGAAGGAGGAGGCACTTTCACGCAAGGCTTATGTTAAAACAATTTGTGTTTCACTGAAGGATGTCTTGCTGCATTCCCACTTTTCTGCTTGGGGCACCTTTCAGCTCGGGGGGTTCTTGCTGGGTCCATGAGGGCTATGCCTTCTGCTCCAACTCGGAGGAGCAGGAGGCTCCAGACACATAGGGCAGAATACGCACTGCAGCCACCTCTTGCACAGCTCAGTGCCAGCAGGTGCTTCGTGTCAAACATCCAGCATGCCTGGAGTTAGGAACTGGATGAAATCCCAAGAAAGCTGAAAAGGTTTATTAGTCAGATAGAAATTTCTCAGTTTTTCTCTGTAATGGGGCATCTTTCTGAAAGGCATCGTTACCAGCAAGGTCCTGTTCCTGCCAGACTGTTTCAAAGTAGCACAATTCCTTGAGGTCTCTGCCAACTTGGTGTTCCATGATTCTATCATGCTGTGGTTTAGGCTGCTGGGAGTGACTCGTTCTTTGTAGCAAAAGGAGAAAAATAGTCATAGCATCTGGAGGTTTTGACTCCTGCTGCAGGTAAAGTCTTTGTGAGTGGTGGTCAGAATGGTCAGCTCCTTTCATGAAGCTAGTGGTGAGGGTTTTAGCCCTCTGCCTGTAATCCGATTGCTTCTGATCTGCCGGCATGTGGTGGGCTAGTGAGGGGGGTTAATGCTGCTGGATTGCTTTCGTGATTGTAAAAAAGAAAAAAAAAAAAAAAGGCAGTTCATCCAAAGCCCTCTGTTTGAGGTCAGTGCTCCAGCAAGTGCCTTTAGAAGAAACAATAACTTGGTGCAATAGAAAGTATTTTGTCCATCTCTTCAGTAGAGATCTGATAAACACAGAGAGAGGCAGGTGTCCAAGGAGATAAAAGTAATAAATGTGGCTGCAGTTCTGGAGTGAGTTAGCCTGTCAGGCTGGTAATTAAATGAAAGCCCCTCTCATAAAATGCTGAAAGTGAATAGACATATGTAGAGATAACATTTCGTTTGCCTCAGTAATATATGTTAGTTTTAGCATGAGATTAATACATTTTGCAGTGGGACAAAATAAGGGGTGTGGGAGATTATTTCAGGTGGTAGAGGTTATTAAGCACCTTATAGTTCTTAGAGCAATGGATGAGAGTGGGAAAGAGAAAATATTAATTTAAGCAGATCCTCTAACCAGAATTAACTAATCTCACAGACTGACCCAAACCACATTTGCAGACAGCTGTTAGGGGATCCTTTGCTTTGTTGTTACAGCTCAGTAAATACAGAGCCCTACTTAGCAAAGAGCTTGAGTCACTCTGTGTTGGGGTGGTTTGACAGGATTTCTGAGAGTTACATGAGTGTGAAATGAGGAGAGCTGCAGTGGTGGATCATACCACCAGGAAAAAAACAATAGTAATCTGAGACTGCTGTAAGCTTAAGGATGCTTTGGTAGGTATACAGAGGTGGTGCGGGAAAGGGCTGACTGCATGTAAAAGTGTGCTGGCAGTCACCATTACAACTGCGTGTACCATCTAAACTTCTGCTTAGGACCTGGTCAACTTTAGTGATGTGCCACTTACTGCTGACAGTTCTGCTCAGCTCCATCTGGCTTGTGGTTGCCCTGTTCTGGACAAAAACGAATTCTGAGGCCAGACAGAATGGATGTGGCAGAGATACTTGCCTGATGCAGAAGGCAGCGAGGAGACTGATTCCACTGTGCACATGGGTGGCGTGTGTGTGTGTGTGTTATGGTTTCTCCTCGAGGAAATGTTTGACCCTTATGCCCAGTTTCCAACATGTTTGTCACAGCCGTCAGGCTGTCATGTAGTATCCCCGCAGCTCTCGTGCACGCAGCTGCCTGCCTTAGAGGGCAGATATGCACTAACATTGTGCACTATGTCTTCTGGTGAGTCCAGAGTTTCTGGGGCTTACTGCCACCACACAGACCTTCCACAGGCCAGCAGCACGAGGTTCTGCTGCTTGTGCAAATGAGGTCCTGATTTACGCTTCTAGGTGTGGCAATAAGGGCATGACAATAGGTATTTCAGCTCTGAAACACAAGCTGCAGCACAAAGGCTTCTTTCTGAAAAAATTCTCTGATCTGTAAAATTACCAGCATTGAGGCAGCAGAAGGCAAAGCAGATTTTCCTTTGTTTTCTCCTGCCTTAGAGGAGGAATACTTGCTTGCCCTTTAGGGTGATTACAGCACATTTACCAACACCTCTTTTTGAATTTCAGACCTACATTTTGAAACAGTCACAAGCAAGAAGTGTTCCTTTTCAGAGCCTGGAGCAGTTAGCACAGAGGTAAAGTTTATTTAACAATTCCAGCCAAACAGTTCCAACTGAATGCACATTGTGAAATTACAGGCCCATTTAAAGCAAAATAGATATAGTGGCAGGTTAGGGTCAGAGTAATGACTTCTGCAGAGTGCATCCAACAACCATATTCAGAATTTAAAGTTTTTTATAGGACATTTTTCTTTATGCTTTCATATAATTATGTAAAAAAAAAAAAGTTAAAAACCTGTACTAGATGCTGAAGGCAGGCTTGAGAGTTGCTCAGGGATTGCAAGTGGGGACAGAATAGCGAAATCAGATGCTGACTGATTTAAGAGCTGTAGGCTTTGTCCTTGCTGTCATGGACCAGGACCGAAGTCTGTGTCCTTCCTGCTTACTCATGTGTCCCCAGGGGCTGTCTTCCCTGTGCAGCTGCCCAGGGCAGGACCTGTAGGGACACAGTCCTCATGAGGGCTGGCCCTTGCTGCACACTCCTTGTTTTGCAGCCATTGTCGTGATCCCACAGAAGTCACCGCAGTCTTTTTTGTTCCAGACTGCAGCTGTCAAAAGACATTTTTCACAAGAAAGAGGGTTGCTACCAGTTTTCCGTAACAGTGCTTTAAGTACAGTTCAGACTTGCCACCCTTGCTACAAGAGAGTGGCTGCTGTTAAGTGTCCTTCCACCTGAGCTTTGAGAGTCCCTGGTTTGTATTACCATAAAACCAGGAGGTGAGAAAAAAGTATGGGAACATTTTGCAAGTCCTAACTGTATCTGCTCTGTGCATTTTCCTGTAAGGGCTATGGGAGATGTGGAGGGGTGAGGAGACCCTGTATCATCAGGGTGATATATCCTGTGCCTGTGAGCATGTCTTAATGAAGCTCTCCTTATTGCCTGAGGAGTTACCTCTGGCCATTTGAGATTTCCAAAGGGATGGACAGAACTTCTAAGAGGTTTTGGAGCAGGCCTTATTGTGACTCTGTCTTGACACTACTGAGTCCTACTGGGCCCTTCCATAGCCTTGTCATTTAAACAGAGATTGTATTTATAGCTGTCCTCTTTTTATGAGTTAGAATGACCAGAAATGATACTTTCCCACCATATCCAAGGTTCACAGCTGCACCCATGTTTGCTCTTCACACAGACATGTAGGGTCAATTTTGGAGGTGGAAAAAAGGGGGATGTTCAGATTGCCAGTGAACATCTCTGCAAACGCAGTTCAACTGCTTTAGCTCAGTAGCACCAAGAAGTGTTCCTGCTTGGAATAGAGGCAATGAATGAACAAACCAGTTGGAGCCATTGTTCTCTCCAAGGATCTGAGTAGGTGTTTGCACAGGCTGACTTTGAGCACACCTTCAGACACAGCACAGTGCTCACTGCAGCTCCATTCTGAGGTTCTGGTGCTGCCAAGAGCATTGAGTTTAAAACTACCTGAACCTCCCACATGGCAACATGATTTACTAAACCACTAAGATATTGGGTCAGCCTTGTAAATCATTTTAATTATTTCACTAAACAGGTTGTGGAGATAGATCAATAGAAAATATGGCATTTAGGCTTACAATGCTATGCATTTATTATGGAAAAGAAATTATATTAACTGATTTAGGAGCTAATAATAACTGAAAATAACAATTTAACGGAAGCCTTCCAATCCTGCACTTTGAAAGCAGGATACAGCTATGCAGAGTCTACCCATTTTAATCTCCATCAAGTATACTTAGCAATTTTTTGACTCTCAGAGAAATGTCAGTCAAGTACAAGTAACTCTTGGACTTTCAGCACCCCATAAATTACATTATAATAAAACAAAACCAAAGAAACTGTCAACAACCATTTTTACATACTGTCAGGGTCACACCAGCCAGGCACAAGAAAAATAAGGAGATATATTGCAAAATAACAAAGTGGAGGTGTTGGACAGCAGGGGCTGTTCTCTGCTTACAGTTGCTATTACCATGAGATTGTGGTTAGTGCTGCTGGGCTCGAAGGGCACTTCTCTCTCTAAAATGCTAGGGGTTTGTCTCAAACATCTGAATATTAAATAGATGCTAGATACATGAAATATGTATACAGGGTGGTGGTGGTGGTGGTGAAATAAACCAGAAAATCCCCCTAATCTGTCCTGTCCAGCAAACAGGTGTCATCATTCTGTAGCTGGGGTCAACATTCCTCTATCACAATTATTTTACTGCAGTTAAACCAAATCTGATACGCTGTGTCCTGGTTTTCTTATACATGCATGATAGCCACCTGTGCTGGTAAAGTATTTTCTCCTGAAATAAGCTGTGCATTGTGAGTGTTTAATGCCTTACTGGCCATTGAGTAACTATGCTGAACCAAGCAGACATGAGTGGGCAGAATTTGAGCTGCAATCAGATAATAAACCTATGTTGCCTGCTTGTTGGGAAGCCTGCAGCCTACTGATAGGCAGTTGTCGCATCAGTTATCTCCACTCTGGCTTGCAAGCAGAGCTAAGCCTTTCTTTAGGCCTTCAGGCTAGATACCATTTGAATGATGCACTTGATTGCACCCCAATTAGCTAGGGATGCATGACGAAAGTCATTATCAGTGAGTTTATTTGGGAAAACACCATATTCTGCTGCTTGGTTCAGCATAAGAAATAAAAAAAACCTACACTCTTTTAAACTACAGCAGAATGAAACTTTAAGCTGTGGCAAATTGTGCTGCTCCTGCTTATTCACCTGTCTCCCTGAGCTCCATCTAGCTGGTCTGGGAATGTTTGGTGTTGCTCAAATGAAAATAAATGTCTGTAATATAACTGCAGAGTTGACTGAGAACGTTCTCCGTGCAGCACATCTGTCAGCAGGTTGGTTTTACAGTGTCCTCAGGTAAATGGCCCCTGCAACTTCCCATACTGCCTCCCCTTCTCCCTTGTCATTTTGCAGTTATACTCTCCAGCTATCAACAACGGACTGGATGAATGTTTTGCTCAACTCCTGTAAATGACAGCAGCAAGAGGTGAGCACTGAATGAAGGGCAATGTGCTGTGTGAACACATGGTGTTTTTGTGGCCCTGAACACAAGTAGTGCTTTCTCTGGTGCTGCTTTGCGCCGAAAACTGGCAATTTTGACATCTGAATTACCCTGAGTAATGAGTCTAAACTTGGTTGACTCTTCCATGCACATTTACAGCCAGGTTGACAAACACTTTCTAAACCCGGGAAAGCTCCATGCATTTACTTTTGAGATGATTTGTCAAGTTGCTTTAGTCTAGTGTAAGTAGCATAAGATCTCTCTGGTCTTAATGTAATTAACTCTTGGGTTAATAAGGAGCTTTTAAGTTCTTGGAAAATATTGCAGAAAGTTCAGTGTCTCACATTTGACACTCTGGCAGGCTGGATTTAGTTCCATTTAGTCAGGCTTGATACTAAATAGTGTTACAGTTTGGATTTCGACAGGTGCCTGGTATGTGTTGCTAGCCATTATTTGCTTGGGTTTGAGCTCCCCCCCATGCAGGCAGCAGCCAGGTGGGCCTTTCTGCTGGCTCTCCCTGCATGCTGAAAAGCTGCAAGATGGCCACATCATCAAGGCCACCACAGGATTAGTGTATGTATGCAGTTTTGGTCTTCCTCTCTAGTCCAACTCTGCTTGCTTCTCTGAGATCAAAATGCCAGTGTTATTCATTAGTAAAAAGATTTTACCATGTAAGACTCTGGATGCTGACTTCGCTGGGACTCAGCTAGCTCAGATACAAAGTCATTAGCTCAACCAGCCACTTAAATGTAAACGGAGGTTCTTTTTTACCAGGATTGCAATTAGCACCTTGCTGTGCATTTAACTAACTTGACACTTTCATACCACTATACTATAAAAGTGGAAATTATACCCAAGCACTCAATAAGTGGATTACACTATTATCATTATTTGTGGAACCAAATGATTTTATTTTTACCGTCTTGCACTGAATTAGCATAAATGAATCACAAATGTGAGTGTATTTGGTAGAGATCATAAAATAACTGATGTTTCCTTAATCAAAATGTATGTTTTCATCATCTCGTTTGGTTTTGTTGCCGTTAGCTTATCTTGTGCCCTTTCTTGAGTGCTGCATTCCCCTCATCAATGACAGATATGGTTCATCTAGGTCATCATTCGGCAGAATTATTCCTTGGTCTAGCTCAGGATTTAGATGTGCACACCATGTCCTTGTCCAAAGATTTATCAGTGTTCCCAAGCAGGCACAGCTCCTGGGCTCACTGCTTGGCTTAGCCACAGCAAGGTATGCTGAGTAGTTACTTGCAGCTCTACAGAGCTCAGAGCAGTGTATGTTCAGTATAACCACATGGGATGTTTGAACAATGTTCCAGCTGCTGCTAGAGACACAGCATTAGTCTTACTAGGGAAAACAGGCTTTTAAATCCTGAGGTACTTGAGGTTCCCTTCAGGAACCATTAAGTGGCTTTTCCTTGTGCTCCTACTGTCTTTGCTGGCTGGAAGCTGGGGGAGAGGCAATAGCTGTGCATTGGGATGCTGGGCAAGAGATGTCCTGAGCTGCACCGTCCATGGCTCTGGGAGCCTGCTGCCCAGCCACTGCATCCTGCTTTCAGTGTTTCAAGAGAATCCCGAACAGCAGAGAAGGAAACAGAGTCCTCACCACCATGTTGGTGATGCTTAGGAGTCATAGAGGATTGAGTGTGTCAGAGCACCAACTGTCCAACCAGGGCTGCCTGCTGGGAGGACATGGGCTCCAAGTGGTACCTTAATTACCAGACCCTTCACTATCTGTATTCCTATCTAGGCCACACCAACCCACCATGATGCTGCTCTTGGGAGGGAAAGATGAGGCAAATGAAGGTGGGGATGTCACAGTCTTGACAATGACCTTCCTTATATCCATTCTAACACAGCAGGAGCTCTGTCTGTGGGGCTGGCAACACATTTTTAAAACTGCAGAGACAGTTGATTCATGACATACTGGCAGGTATCAGTCGCTTGGATCAACTCTGACAACTCTGGAACCACTTAAATGCAGCCATCCAGAATGCTAAGTAAATTACAGCATATACGTTAAAAAGAGACTCTACCATGTAGGAAATGGAGAGCTAAATCTTGTATTTACCATAGACTATAAATACAGAAGCACTGTTAAAAAAAATTAGATTAAAAACTATTGTAAAAACCACAGCGCTTGGAAATCGGAAGCATAGTGCATTTTTCTGCCAAAGCAGCTGGCTTGGACTGACAGCCTAATATATCAACAGCTGCCTAGATAATATGTACATCACCCTGAAACCCAAAATGAGTCAGTGATAGTCACTGCATTGTTAGTGCAACTTACAAACGTAAAAAGTATTTAGCAATGAAGAATTCCTATTCCAATTTGTTAAGAAAAATCAATTACTTCCAATTCTCAAGGCAAATGACAAAATGAAAAAAAAAAGCTCCAATTTTATGTGGTTATTTGTTTTATTCATCCTGCAGCACACTCTTAAGTCTTACCTGCTACATGCTTTCTTTCAGAGTATGAACATGGCAATGAGTTAATGTTTTGGGCAGATCTGGTCATGGGATACCCAACAAATCCTTAGCATTGAACACCCTTTTGCATCTTCCCCAGAGTGAATCCCCAAAATGTCCTATTTGAAAAGTATAATCCTCAACTGAGCTGTAAGCATTTTTGGTTAGTTATCAGTTATCTCATTTGTATTAAACTACAGATGATTATCCATATAAGATTTAAGAAACATTTTAGCAATAGCAGGAACCCAAATCTATAGGCAACAAACAGGGAAATCCATTAACTAACTCTTCAGCACAGTCTGATTTGACTCTCAGTGTCACTCTGATTTGCTTGAAATGTCTGTAGTTGGTATAATGAAAAGGCTGGCAGTCATTAGAGGAAAATGAGATTTTAATCCATTAATTGACATTAACAGAGATTTTTCAGAAGCCCCACCTTGTTCAGTGCTGTATTTTGGATTGTCATTGATGCAGAGCCCATTTTCCCCAGCTGGCTCCACTATAATACCTGTCTTTACTCAGCAGAGATTGCTGGCCTAAAAGCAACATGGACTAAACCTGACCAAAACAACCCTTGCTCTTCCCTATCTCCTGTCCAGCCACATGGCCGTGCCCAGAGAACAGTGCTTCTGTTGCTCTGGAGCAAGACAGGGTGGTGCACAAATTGCTGCTCCTGTGTGAACAAACCCCACACCTGTCTCATGCATGCCCCCTGTACTGGGCTCTTGTCTTAGAACGTCTCACCAGAGAGTGAGGCCCTCAGCCACTCAGCAGCCCCCTGCCTTGCAGCTCAGTGACCTGCAGTACTGCAAAGGCTGCTAGAGGACAAAATCCCCACAAAACCCAAAGGAGGGGGGAAAAAAAAAAAATCCCACTTTTCACTGTTGTAGGCAAGCAGATGATGTTTTTACCATTTTAACACTGGTGGCAGAGAGCCCTTGGGGTGACAGAAGTGGTGTACTCGTGGGACAGAAGCTCACTAGGCTGCTGGAGCCAGGCTGCCTTGACAGGAGTGGGCAGAACCCCCCCCACTGTCAGCAAAACCAGGCAGCACACTTACTTGCTACAAATTAATATTCTCACAACAGCCTCCCCTCCAATCAGTCTTTGCTAAAAGCATTAATTAAGACTTTAACATTTTTGATCCCATCAATTTTCTGTTCTCTTCTTATTAAATAGATGTACTAGGGGAGCTTGAATAATAACTGCCCAAAGTTTGGGGGCTAATGAATAAATGAACTTTGCCAGCCTCTGGCTACGCATGAAATTTACTGTGTAGTAACAAATGCAACACAGGCACCTCATACATTAACCAACCAAGTTTTGACACAGGAGTTTAGGAGCACAGTACTTACTAATTCTACATGAGACTAAGCTTGAAAATATTCTATGCAGGAAATGAAAAATGCCATGTTCAGACAGTCATTTTACGTTCATCATGGCATGAACCTCCTTGCTTGTCCATCTTGCCTTTGGTGGGTCTCTAGCCCTCTTGCCACACAGGGCCAGAAACACACAAGTGATGGTCTCAGATCTGCACATTTGATTTTCCTTGGGAGTTTTGCCAGATACAGAACATACCAGGAACTAGGTAATTTTGCTTTTTATTTGCTAGGTCTTGGCACTTTGAAGGTCACCTGCATGCTGTAAAACTACTTCTCTTCCATGTGTTTTTACATGTGCGTGGTTCTAGCATCAGCTCTGTTACGCTGGTGTAAATCCATTTGCCTTGGTAGAAATCCATTAATGCACAGTGAATTTATAGCAGTATAACTGTGAGCAAGCTATGCCTGATGGTGCAGACTGGAAATATTACAAGGAAAAGTGCAAAGTTCTATTGATTTTCTCTCAGAAAAAATGTGTGTTTCCTCATGATTATATTACAGATGACTCAGCTCTGGCCCCTAACAGCCACCACTTCTGCTTCCCAGCTCAGCTGCTTGCTAGCTTTGTGAGGAGTGGCTGGGATGACTGTGCTGTCCCCAGGGACTACCTCTCCAGGTGCCCAGGGATGCACCCACCCCCATCACTGGCACTGGAGAGATTTCTGCCCAGCTCTGCATGGCACTGCAGTAGCCAGGCTGCCTTTCCATCGTGCTGCAGTCCAAGCACTTATTCCTAATCGATTCTGACAGCAGACACCACAAGGAATGCTGAGATTTATGAAAGAGCAAGATTTGCCACTAGCCTTTGTCCATTAAGGGTACAGCAAAACCTCACTTTGCCCTTTGTAAACACAATCAGCAGAAGTGAGGCAGTTGCCCTTTTCAGAAGAAAGAGCACTCTCAAAGGACAGATGTTTTAGCAAAAGTCCTTAACACGCTCATAAGCAATAAGGCTCCAAATGCTTTATGTTTTCCCACCAAAATCTTTCCCATTCCTTTAAGTGCTTTTTAAAGACTAAATACTGTACCAAAAGCTGCAGCCCTGTTTTCAGTCCCTGCACTATACAAACACAGGGCGAAACACAGGATGTGTATTTTGCAAGCAAGCTGATTTGAATTTGGAAAGCCAGGGCCCCAAAATCTGGAGGACTCACTCTGCACAGTTCAGAAGGCAGAAATATAGTGAAGGTAGAGTCAGGTTATCTTGGCACCAGGAATGAGTTTTCTCTGCATGTGCTCAGGTCTTCACTGGAAAGAAAAGATGCCTGTTGTGCTTGTTAGATTTCTTTTATCAAATCCTCAGGTTATTGTTTAGTAGTTCTGAGGCTTTATAGCAAATTGTAATATAAGAATTGTTATTCCTACTGCGACGCACTTAATTCTGATATGAGGATTAAAAAAAATATTTTTAGTAGCAGATGTAATTTTTTTTCACTTTTAATGTGATTAAAGTCTGAAAGACCTTGATAATTCTGCTGCTGCTACTGCACACAAAACTGCCACATCCCTGTGCAGGTAACAGGCTACAATACATGAGGAAGACAAATGCATGATGATTTATCTCCTCCCATGTTTTCCGCAAACCGCACAGCACACAGTTCAAGACATGATGTACTCCATGATGAAACAACAGGATCAGAGGAGAGCAGATCATCTGTTTATACTAAGACACCATGCTGAGGTATGGCTGCAGTTGAAATAGAAGCATAATCAGTCCTTGATAGACATGCTTCAACCATCATTTATTTAGATAAATTTAAGTAGATTTTCTTTTCATCTGGTGGAAAAAGTATTTTGGTTCTTGCCCTTAGCAGGAAGACAAGTCACCGAGAAAGATTCACTGCCCTTGACAAAAAGCAGCAGTGATGAGCTCACCAGAGCACCCACAGTTCAAATCCAGGCTGGTTTCATTTTCATACCAGCCGTTACTTGAAGGGTTAGAGCTCCCACAACATTAGATATACCTCTGCAGTGAATAACTGTCCTTGACAAGTCCCCAGACATGAATGCCAGTATTAATTCCAGCATGCTCCAGCATTCAGCTCTTTTCCCCCATTTGTCTTTTCCATTCAGGTTGTAAAAGACTTACCCTCCTGCACGCATATGGAAGCCAAGGACCATGCTCTTCAGTGCCTCGCGCCCTGATGCACTTCCAGCCTTGCAACAGCCATCTCCCTCAAGTCTTTCTAAAGATGAGTTCAGGAGGATTATGGATTACTCCCCAATCCACAGGACAATGGAGCTGGCATTAAAGGTACGAACGTTCTTGCAAAGACTTTTATCACCTTTGCTACAGTAGAGGAAAGTTCATGTAGTAGGAAGACAAGTAACATGTAATTTGAAAAATCTGGATACATTTAAAATAAACATGAGAACCAGATTTGGACAGTGCAACATTTCAGGTTGATTCATTTTTTATTTTCCATTGCTTGATTCATCTATTTGTAAAGAGAAAACCAAAGCAACTTACCTTGAATGTCACACTGTCCAGCTGCCTAGATCTTGCATTAACTGCCCAGAGGTAACTGAGGTCACCGGAGGAAAACGCAGCTATAGTTTGTGACAAGCTGCCAGCACATTCCGCTGTGGGCTTTGCAAGTACATGGGGGTGTGTAATAAAGAACTGATTTCAGTTGTACTCAGTTTGTGACACATCTTTCCTCAGTTCTCTGTGCTGTGATAAGGTAGGGAATGGACACAGCATGAAGTCTTCTCATGCAGCTTCAGGACACAGGGACAGGCACACTCTCTGTAAAAACTTTATTTCAAAATCTTTTTATTCAACTGTTATTCAGCAATATACAATACAGTTTATAAACAAATGTCTTACCTTGTTTCCAATCTTCATTTAAAAATAAATATTATTGACAGTGAATATTAATTATGGTAAGATGTACCTTTTAATTAAAATGTCTCCAAAAGAAATAATTTAATTAAAAAAGGAAAGGAAATCCAAAAAACCTAAACACGATAATCTACTAAAAATATTTCCTTTCTTAGGAAGGGCTTTGACCCAACCTCTTTACATATTGTCATAAAGATAACTGCTCAACAGTTCGTGCAAAAAGAAGAGTCAGAGGGAAGGTTTAGAAAAGAAAAAAAAATACATTAAAGTAGAGAAATTATAAGTGCCATGCACAGAGCAGGGCTTTACACCATAGAATAATGCATCTAGTTTCCAGACTCTATGTGGTTTACTTTTCTGTGGCATCCCCAAAAATATGTTCTTCCCCCCATGTAGAATTTATCATGCTTCTTCAGTCTCTTTCTGTCCATCTTTAGAACTGCAGGTAATTTTTTATTTTGTCAGGGGTTTGTTCTGTTTTTAAATAGGTTCCTTTTTGTTTGGCTGAGGAGTGGAGGCAGCAGTCTGTCAGTGGTTTACTAATAAATGTACAAGCTTATGCAGTATTAACAGGGACATATATAGGAGTGGGTCTGTAGCATAAATAGGTCCTGTACCTAGGAAAGAAAGAGACAAGGGAGAGAAGGATATTTTATTCTTTGTCTTTTCCAATATAGAAGATGAAATGCAGAAGAAAAATACAGGAAGATTAATTTTTATCACTTCAGAGCCAGGGGTCAGAAGCTTAATTTTAATAGTAAAACAGCATCCTCAAGCTATCCAACTCAAATAGCTTTCTCTTCCCCCTCCCAAATCTAACTCCACTTAGGTCATTTCATTATGCATTACTAATGGATGCCTAAACTTGGCTTCAGCCAAGTTACCAGCAATCGAGATTTCTATAAATACACCTTAATCTGGTATATGGTTTCTTGAGAAATGACAGGTATCAACCACCCATTACTTTAAAGGGAAATGACAAATGCTGCAGCTGTACTCCTTGATTAACAGGACACGAACCCATTTCATTTGGAATGGGAACAGCAAGACCTTGACATCTTCTTTACCTTTTACAGGAAAGAGCAGAATTTTAAATCAAAAATGTGCACAGGAGCTGTGGAAGCACCGAGGTCGGATGTGGAACATATCTGTTACAGTCATTTCATCCAAGCCCAGGGAGGGCAAGACCACTCCTGCTCCTATCAGGTAACCTTGGCAGCACAGCATGGGGCTGCAGGGGTAGCTATGTAGGTGCCAGCATGGAAAGCAGGTGCCTGCAACTTTATGGCTGGAGGAGGAGGATGCAGCCTTCCCTAAGCAGAGGCAGACACCAGTGTCCTTTGCTCACAGCAGGAAGTGGCATCAATGTCCATATTGCAGCTAACAAAGTTGTTTCTGCCTCACATCCACTTACACTAAGATACTTGTTCAGACTTTTTATTTTCTAGCTACCTACACCACAAATAGAGTTATTTACTGCGTGTGACCATGGTCTGGCCCTCTCCTTTGTGCGGGAGGGCTGAGATCTGTTTGCCACACTCTGTTTGGAGAACAGGACACACAGGCATTGTGCAGGTCTCTGGGGCTGCTCCATCTCTGGAACTGGTCACTGCTGTGTTGCCAGGCAAGGGCAAGAATAGCCCTTCCTATGGAGAAGTTCTGCTGTCCTGGTACAGCCTACTCCATTGCTGCAGGACAAGAGATTAGCACCTTTCACTCCCCAGGCCCCTACTGAGTCCATGCAAACAAGCCTGGACTGGTCCACAGCAGCAGTTGCAGCAGTCCCAAGTGCCACAGTGTGGCACCTTTCCAAAGTCATGACATGGACTAGCATGTGCAGTTGTCACCAACACTGTAACATGGCAGTACAGGGCTGCACAGCCATGAATAATGTCTCATGTGGCTGTGGGACATTGCCACAGAGATAAATGCAAAAGCAGGAGTACAGCTGGAGCGCACATCCAGCTTCATCAGGTGAACACCCAACATACAGATGTAATTGACACCCAAAATACTGATAGTCACTCAGAAAAGTGATTTTCAGAGCCACTCTGCAAAGCAGGAAAGCTTAAAAAAAAAACTTTCTTTGTTCAGTATCTCCGGAAAAAGAGTCAGGCCACTTCTAATCAGGAAACTCACTTCAGGCACCCTAATGGGAATACCTGAGTTTTGATCTGTAGGAGATGTGAGCCTGTCTCAGCTGTGGCGTGATCAAAGGAAATAACCTGGAACAGTTCCTGAGCGAACTGCTGCTCATGGGCTCACTGTTCAGGCTGCTTCATGATTTATACACACCTCACCAGCAAAGCTGGAGAATTATTATCCAATATAAAAACATAGTTCATAGTAATATGGTGTGCAGCTGAGGAATTCAAATGTCCCTGTAGTGCTATCTCATAGACATCTAGACTGTGTGGAGATTATTTAGTTATTAAGGTTTTAATTAAATCCTTGCATGCACCCACACATGGCTAAGGACTGCCTACGTAGCAACAGCAAGGCATTAAGACAGAATACAGGGTTTTTCTTTTTAAAGCTGAAAGCAACACAATTCAGGGAACTAATGGAGTAACTCATTAAATCTTTGCAAGAAGACACCAGAAGACATTGCAGGACAGTGCACAACAGCTGATGGAGCTCAGATTCCTGGCCAGCACATTGGCTAGGCTATCACCAGCTCCAGACACTCATGCAGCTCCAAGGCAGCAATGCAGGAGCTCACAAACTCAGAGTTGCCTTCCCTGCCCCAGGATCATGCCCTGCAGAGCTGAGCTGTGAGGACAGTCTGCCTCTGGAGACCTGCAGGCTGAGAGAGTGAGGGCAGTGGGAGCCCTGTCTGTCCTGATGCCAACTCTGCCAGGCTTCCCAGTCACTGTATTGGTCTGGGAGCAAACAGGGCTGTGTTAACTTTCTTCAGCATCAAGGACCTCCCTCCTCCAGCAGGTTCCATGGTTCCCTTAAAAACAGAATCAATTCACATATACATTATATCCTACACTTTTAGCAAGGGTAAAACCGTAACAACAGATCTACCTACAACTGAGAGAGAACAGCTTGCTGACTGGCAAGGCTGAAGGTAAACCCTCATTTTCTGTCCATCTCAGCTTGATGTGCTGCTATGTGGTACCTGAAGACAGGCTGCTTGCTCACAGATTGCAGTCACTGGCACAATGGATCCATACTTCAGTCAGCACATCCCCAATTCCAAGCTGTCAGATGGCTCTTCTTGCTTCTGGGACATGGCACAGCTGCAAGAATGCCAGCCCAGGATGGTCTGCATGTGCTGTCACTATCCCCTGTGCCCAAGGATGGCAAGGGCAGCCTGGCAGCAGCTGACATTCCTGGCAACTGCATGCAGCTCACAGGTGCTGAATTTGTGCCAATTCCAGACCTGCCCACCACTGCAGTGAAGATCTGGCCTTGGGTATTTATTATGCTCAACCTGAGGGTAGTGAGAACCCATTTTTCTGTGCTAGGGCTGAATTTGGTCTTTCAATGAACAGGACTCCAGTCTGAGGAGATGCTACCAGTTACTCAGAAAGAGCTGCACACTGGTAAGGTGAGAATCCCCCCAGAAATGCTGAGGAATTCAACCCGGAGAAATAGGCTCTTGTAGCTCAAGTGCACTTAGAACCATCATACTGAGGGCTGCAAAGGACACCAGGTTAGGATTGTTCTGTTCTGAATGGAAAGCAGTGTTAGTCACGACTGCATGCAGCAGCTGGGTGTGCCTGCTTACCCAAGTTATTCCCACCTTTATGTACTAGTTTTAGTTGAAATCTCAATGCAGAACTGTGAATTGATGCAAGTCCAAATGTTTTGTCTTTTCCACTTGTCATTGTTTTTAATCTACATTCTCCATCTTCTTGACAGCAGAACATGAGCTCAGAGTCTGTTAACAGAACTTCCACAGTTACATAAGGCATATTTTAAAGAAATTATTTGAAAGCAACTATTCCAACTGAAGACCAAATGCATGCTTCTTTATTTCATGCTGATTCAGTGTCATTCTGCTCTAGGATTTCAGGCAGTAGAAGCAGCTAGAACATCAGATTTCTCCCCTCTCTGTACATTACCAGTAATTCCTCCCTGTTCAGCTAAGCCAAACCCTTTTCACTGTAGGTAGCACTGTTTATAAAGAAGCTGGACTGAGTGTCCTCAGTTCTGCTTTTGCTGCAGTAGTGGAGCTCTTGACGCTTCGTTAATAAATTGGGACATTTGCAGATGTAAATAAAGTGAATGTGGGTCCTGAGCAATAGGATCTGGACATGCCATCGATGCAGATTTGGGAACAGAGTTTCTGCCAAGAGACTTTGTATCAGGAGCATGCAGTTACTTACTAGCAAGAAACACTTGTAAGAAAACATTTATGCTTTGAATATTCATTTGATGTTTTGTTATTGTAAGCTTAATTATCACTACACAGATGTACAATTTTGCTTTTAAATTATTTATAGCACATGGCTAAAAGGTGAAGTCTACCACTAAGCAGAACAATAACAAATTGTTCTGTTGGTGTATGGTGAATTGCTCTCTAGCATCACTCATCCTTCTTTTTGATTTACAACATAATAATGTTTTACTGTAGTTTTCTATTTAATAATTCGTTTTGTGCCAGCGTTCAGCAAAGTCTGACTTGAAACAGTTCATCCAGTTGAAAACAAACATTAACCAAGTTACTTGCTACACAGAAGAAACTGAGAAGATTCTTTTACAAGCTATATTTAACCAATGACCAAAAACCAGAATTTCCAGCAGTTTCCTATTTTTCTTCCCAGAAGTAATCTGGAAAGTTCCCTGATGTCTCTTTTTGAGATGCCAGTAAAATGCAGTGGCCCATATAATAAAAAGCTGAAAGACATCAGTAGCCTATTTTCCTTGAAAGATGAGATAACACCTACAGTCTGACAGCCTCTTCGTGAAGGGAGCCGGGACCTTGGCTGGCAGTACCATGAGACATTTCTCTATAGTCATCTGTTAGCCTCAGTCTGTTTCCTTAAGGAACAACATTCAATTCAAACTCTCAAACCTAGCAATTCATTAAGAGGAGAAGGATCAAATTGACCCATATAGACTGATTTATTCTCTCAGTCCAGAAACTTTAAACTGTGCTTGAGATATTCTTGGAGAAACTTCTCCTACTGTCTTCTATCTGTGGAAAAAATAGGGGTTATATGGGTTGTTGGTCAAGGATCATTACAGGCAGTAACCTCCTAGATAAATTTTCACTGACACAGGTATGGAGCACTTCCACTGAAATGAAGGGAATTTACCTAACTTTAGATCTAAGAACTTCTTAGAAGTTTTTGAATTAAAGACACCATTACTGAAGTCACTATCGAGTTTCTGAACTCAAGAGGCAATAAGCTACACCACATCAGAATTGCTCTGCAGTTTGAGACACAATCTGGTAAGCGGCATGTATCCTTCTTCCAGTACTAGCACAAGTCACCTTGCATTTTTGCTACCATGGTATTTTTTTAAAAGGCTTGTAACTGGTGCTTTAAGCTTCCTACTCCTCATAAAGTGCCAGCTCTCCAGGACTCTGCAGCCATGTATCCAGAGCCTGTGCTAACCTCAGCACACTCTCCCAGCTAAAACTCATCACACTGCATGTAACGTGAGGTGCCCTTGCTAAAAGAAGCAGGTGGTACTGTGGAAATCAGTGCAAATACAGTGAACTGCAGGGTCCTCACTGCTCCTGGATTTCAGCTGCCTGAGGTCCACCATGCCCAGGCACAACTGAAAACAGCTGCTAAGCTGCCTTTTAGTACTGCTAATTATGGCAATGGTCATTTCTCACATATTTATATGCAACTGCTTAGGATCTGCTCACCACTGAGCCTGGCTAGAAGGCACAACAATGACGAAGTTAGTTTTCTAACCACCACATATTTTTATTTATGATTAGCTAAATTTTGGAACAGCTTTCCGTAACTGATCTTAAAAAAAAAAAAAAAAGGTCCTGTAGAAGTGAGCCAAGCAGCTCTCTTCTTTCATCCATGCCATCAAGAGTTTTAAGATGAGGGGTAAAACTTTCTCATGCAGCTGGGTGCAACCGTAAGCTTTGCCCTCCATGCTCCTCTTGAAAACGCCCACACGTCGCTTTCCTTACCCACACCATAAACTCTCCAATAAACTAACCAGTTTCAGTGGCCAGAAGACACGAGCTGGTTGTGAAACAGCGTAATCAGTTCAGATCTTCTCAAATACACCTGAGCTTTGTTTGTCTGCCTTCTTTCTTAGGATATCTATTGGTATGTTCAGGCTTACAATTAGAATTGTACTGCCAAAATACTGTATAACAAGAGGAACTGAACTCCTATCCTGATTTTGGAATCTCAGCAGGTTTTAGTATATCAAATAAGATTCCACTTCATTTGGAATATTTAGCACTCCTGAAATGATGGTGTTTGACTTGCCCATACCCATATCTATTTATGTGCTGGGCTGAACTTGTGTGACTGAACAGGGAGAATGTCAGGCTTGAAAACTCTATAGAAGCTGCATACAGAGCAGCACAATGCAAAATTCCAGCACAGGCAGAAATACAAGTTGGCACACTTAAGAAAAATTCAATTCTTTGTCACAGTCTCATCCTCAATTTCCATTGTTCTTAGTATGACATCTGACAAAGCCCATCTAGGACAGAAGACTTTGGTGGTTTAGTGGTAAACCACAGCATGGGTAGCATGAACTGCAGCATCTGCTAGCTCCCTGAGCATTTCAGCTGACGTGCTTAACTCCCATTTGGAGAAAGAAAGCAAGAACATGGCTGACCACCCTTGAATACCAGAAAGCCCCTGGTTTAGCATATTCTATGAAAAACAAGTCATGTACATACATAGTTACAGACATAATAGAGAAGAAAGAAGTTGGATGGCAAGGAGAGGGAAATGATGCCAAAAGGTAAGATTGTTCTGATACAAAGCTGAGAAAAAGATTCCTTCTGCAGCACTGATCTTCCAAAGTACTGCAGCGCTTTGCTGAAGTGAAACTGTGCATGCCTTTGGGATGTGACAGACACAGAAACTGGTACAGGAGCTGAGTCTGTGTTTCTCAAGGCATTTGCAATTATTGAGGTGGAGTTCTGTTCACATTAGAGCTCATTTCAACTGAATGTCATTAAGGCCAAATTGTTCTGAAAATTCTAGGACTGACAGTCCCTTCCAAACATGGATATGGCACTCAGACCAGTCCAGTAGTCCATTATCCGTTATGGAGGCTCTTCCTTTTTTCTCCTAGATACATGGGTGTTATTAGACATAAGATACAGGATTAGACTGACAACTGATCTGATCCAGTTCGACAGCTGCTGCAGGGTAGCGTAGCAAGACATTTTTGTATTAAATGCAGCTACTAACAGAAAGAAGGGCAGTTACACTAGTGGACTTGAATGTATGCAAGTGTGTGTCAGGTAGAGAGCAAGAAATACTTCTGCCTATATGGAAAACATTTCTGCTTTTTAGTGCACCAGAGAAACACAGAGTTTCATTATCAATAAGCTCATCTCCCACCAAAGTTACAAGAGGTATTTTTAGTGCTTTTACTTGTACATTCCGAGTCATATACTTCTGTACTGTGCTTGGTTAAAAGCTTTATATAATAGGTAATCTGTTTAGTTTAATTATTCAAGATAAGTTCATTGTAGATTCTATGTTCTGTTTGATAATCAACTTCATTTCATTTACACATAATACTTGGAACAGTTGGTACCTTTTCCCCCAATATCCCTACTTCCCTTCTGTGACAGCCAGATGAACAGCCAGCAGTCTTACTGAAAGCCTCATTCCACTTCTTCCAAATGCTACATTTGACTATGAAAACTGTTGTATTGTCCCTCCCATGGCAGGTGGGCTGGAATTAGATGATCCTTGAGGTCCTTTCCAGCCCTGACAATTCTATGATTTTAAGGTGGTGCCCTCAGAAAGCCCAGGAAAGCAGCATCTGAGCCAATTCACATGGAGCTGGGCCCTTGAAGGGCTGCTGTTGGGACCTGTCCTACAATGGAGACAGCCACATCAACTGCTCAACTACTCCAGATATCCACTCTTGGAGCAATTAAGGAAAAACTTGAAGAAAAGACCAGCACGTGATTCAGGAAAACACCACACTAACTGATGAAAAGCTCCAAAAGGAACAGTGCTATAGACAGTGTCAGTGTAGAATAGGAACATATTGGGTAGAATCCTTCACTCTATGTAGATTATGCATCTTAAATACTTTATATTGGTCTGCACCTGCGTAAGCCAGTAACTTCCCTCTTTTGAGATCTGCAAATAGTCTCTACTTTGTACTACATTCTGATAAACAGACTTCTACTTTTGTATCTGTAAGATCACCTCCCCTCACCAAATACCTTATTAAAGAGATCCAAACCAGGCAGCTATGGATTTATTTCCGGAATCTTCTGCAGTTCCACGATCCCAAAGTAACTTAACAAAACCAAGCACTGTTAATTCATTCCTCGGCACTTGAATAATGAGAGATACAAAATTCTTTGTAATGTGATTTGGTGGAAAACTAATTTTGAACTAAAACATACAGGAAGATGACAAACTACAGTAGTGGTGGTTCGGGTGGTAAATGAGTATCCAGCCCTACACATCTTTCCTCAGCATACTGATACATACATACAGCAAAACGCAGAACTCGTAACTACCCAAATCATGAGGCAAGTTTCAGTTGTTGGGCTCTGAGGTGAGGCTTCGCCATATTCTTCAGGTTTTCATTATGAGCAGGGGAATTAACAAGCCACACTGCAAAAAGCAGGTGAGCTAGGTATGGTCATTCAATTGTCTGAGTTGACATTTTAGGAAAAGACTTCAATAAAAGTGACACTGGACAGGACCACCAGTTTCACATTCTGCAGCTGATACGGGCTGTAAATATCTGCAACCCAGAAAGAACGAACAAGACGCTGTAGTTCTCACTTCACTGTCTTTTAGAGAGTAATTCTGACTTGATCAGGATTAGGAGCAAGCTGCCAGTGTAGTTGTAATTATCACTCCAATCAGAATTACTGAAGTTAAGCAAATCCAAGTGCAGATTATCTCTGGCTTTTTTTGAGAAACAACCCTATCCTGTCCATACTTAAAGAACAGAGCTAAGTGCATTACCAGAACACATGCTGACACAAGGCAAATGGCTGTATAGAGAACATGTGCTGAAAAAAAAGCAGAGCCTTCGACTGGCACTGAAGGGACTGCCTTTTTACTACAAACAAAATGGCAACGTTTTGGGAGCAACCCACAAACACAGACCCTCCAAACCTTTCCAATGATTGATGTGCGGTAGGTATTAGTTAACTAAAGACACTGTCAGGCCCTAGATCTAAGAGAGGCCAAACTTTACAGAATAAGCCAGCAAAGGGCCTATTATTTGGATAAACTATGGCAGGGTGATATTCCTCGGTGCCCTCTTTACATGTGAAATTCTCAGCAGCCTGGTGTTAAGAGAGATTTGGATTAGAACATCAATTAAAATATTTATAAAGTAGTTCTAATTATATCAGTTCAGTGAATTTTACACATGACTAATAAAATGACAGACACAGAAGACAATGTCCGTTACAGGACTTCCTAACTCTGCGCTGCCTCATTCTGAAGTTAGCAGTAGATCCTAGCACACACAATAAGGATGCTCTGCTTCCCAGCCACAGCAACACAAATGCAGAGCAAGGACAGATACTACAGCAACCACTTGACATCCTGCATAAGCGTCGTTAGCACAGCTCCCTTCTCCAGCCGTGGCACAATGATCTGTGCACTGCGATCACACTGGCTTCTCCACAGAGCACAGCTGCTGCTCTGCCAAACTGCTCTTCTTTCCAGCTAATAAAATTGCCTCCCAACTGATAACAGCCTAGCAATAGAAAATACTTGGTTGTTAACTGCTGTTATGACAAATACTACTATTCTGCTGACAGCCCCATTTTTTCCAATACAAACCTAGCTGAACTGTTCGTTATTGACATACGTCTGCTCTGCCATTATCTAATTTTAAAAAACACATAGTAAACAGCAACAGGGAACCTGCCAGCATTCTCCTGCTGCTTTAGCAAAGCTAAAGCAGAACCCAAAACAAACTTCATCTACTGCCAGCACAGTCCTGTCAGGCTCTGTTATGTAAAGAAACACTTTCTTCACAGTACTACTATAAGATTAATTTCCTGGCAGATCCTACTTTGTTTGCTTTCCAACAACAGACCACCACCAGTAATATCCCTCAAAACTAGCACCAGTGAGATTGTCTTGACATTTCTTTCTGTTCCGACTGCTAAGCATACTGCTCAAAGTATTTGGGTCCTATCTAATCCACAGCACAGTTCAGGTGTTACTTTACACACCAGTAAAGCTGCATCAGTTCAGCAGAGGTAGGGAATGTGTAACAGTTACCTGCTTCCTGTAAAATGCACAGGCTAAGTTTGCTGGTATTGCAAACTAAGACTCCATTTTGTGATGTACCTGCTGGAAATCATACATAAAGAACTAGCAATGTATGTGTATTCTTGCCCCAAACGCTCTTCGTTCAAACAAACCCACACACGTGGGTGTGCTTAGCTTTCCCTCATAGAAATTTCTAATTTTCGCCCACTAATGAATCAATCTCATATAGATAGACCAACATTAGGTGCAGCTCCCACATTCAATAGAAAGACTTGGAATACCTCTCTCATTGTGTTCAGCAGGATTTTCTGAAACATCTTTTCATCTAAAACTCAAAGACATTAAAGTAGTTCAAATAATATTCAGATTTCTTCAAGGACACTGCACAGGATTTAGCAGAATAGGTTAGTCAGTTTTGTCTGTTCTCCTGGGAACAAGCAAGAACTGCTGAAAGGAGGTTGGTTACTCAAATAAATTGCATTCCCACAGTACAAAAACATCCTGGCACAGCTTGTTTCTGCCCTAGGTAATGAGGTGACACGGTACTGCAGTTCATGTTTTTGTCCAGTTTGAGAATTAATTCCTATTACACACAGAGAAAAGAAGATATTTGACCTCACTTGTCCCCAGAGCAGTCTCATTTGCCTAGATATTAAAGTGCTAGTGATGTGTATTTAATGAGGATTCTTTTTGCATGTTTATTATCCAGTGACATTTAGGAGGTCAGCCTGATAATTCAGTTATGGCCTCTGTCTTGCTACTTTACTTAATGTAAAGGAAAATGTGATGTGACCCAGGTTGCATTTAACTACAAATAACAACAGAATGAGTGCTTATAGGGGGAGTGAAGTGGACCCATACATTAATGAATTGGAAAGGTAGGGAGCCTAAGCTTAAGAGCAACACAGACTTTCCTTTCTTGCTGGTTTGTGTAATGTTAATCTAGCAAAGATACATAAGCTCCATGGGCTATTTCTCAAACTAGCATGCAGAGTCATTCTAATTCTGACAAAACTTTTCTGACAAAGCCCTTACACAGAGTTAATCCAAACTCAACCACAGCCGCTCCAAAAAGAGCCCCTCTAATCAGCCACAGCTCCCTGCACTGCAGAAAACTCTGTTCATTTACTTTCCTGTCTCTGAGCTGCAAAATCCTGTTTTGCTTCCCAGTGCATGATGGAGATCAACACTCTGCCACACGGTCTCCTGCCTCAAGGTAGGTCACCACAGCTTGACTTTGTGCATGCACTGCTCTTAGAAGCATCACCAAGAGCTGCACAAGCACCGAGACTGCCGAATTGGGATCTGGAGCTTTATTATCTCAGGCCATGTAGCCCGCAAACAGACTTCCCTCTGCCTCAGACATAAAAGGCTTTGTGGGGGGCAGAGGGGAATAGGTGTGAAGACTTATTTTCTTCCTTGCTGTGAACGCTTCATCTCTGCATAACACATGAGCCTGTCTGTGTCCTTCCTAGAGCACTCTAAGCATAATGAAGCACAGTTTCTTGTTTCACACTCCCATCTTTGTTTATTTTATTTAAAGCTTTCACTTCATAGCTTTGAGGCTAGAGATCAAACAAGTAAAAGGGAATCTGGAAGCTGCAATGTCTGATCTACATTCTGCTCAGAAGCTAAAAATTGCCCCCAAGCCAATACACATGCACTCAATTTGAAGACCATTTGGAAGGATATAATAGAGACAGTTTGCCTCCCAGAAGGTCAGTATGAAGATCCTTGTTTATGACTTCACCTATCAGATGACAGATTGTTAGCCTCATGACTAAGGCACTGGACTTAAATTTAAGAGATCTGAAATTAAGTTTTCATATTTAATTTCACAGCTGCCATACATTTAATAAAATCGGTCATCACTCTTCCTGCCATTTGTCCAACTTATCTATTTGGACCACAAACCTTCTGGGATAGAAACACTGCATGTCTTGCTCAGTGATGTTCCTGTATTCCCCCCCATCCTTATCTAGCACAAACTAGGGACACTGCCAACCACATTAACACTATGCAGTCCTTCACTTGCTCACCCTGATTTTGTTTAATACAGCAAAAGATCCCATTTGCATATAAGTACTTAAACTGAAAGCTAAATATTCTTTTAATTCATAACCACATGGAGAGCAACTCCTCCTCTGGTAATATTAAAACCAATGATCTTACCAGCAGACCTTTGTCTCCCTGCAGCCTAAACAATACATTCTGTGTCCACTTCAGCCTACCTTGCTGGCAGACAAGCCGTAATCTTTCTTACTCTCATGAGACCACAGCACTAAGTTTTTACATGGTAGCATAAACACTGCAGATAAAATTCTGTTCCAGTAGCTAGTATTTCTGGCACACTGGGCATTTTTTCTGTTACACTGGATCTATTCCCTTATATGCTATAATGCTGACCGCAGATTTCTACCAATTGCAATTTCAGATGGCATGTCCAAAACTATGGATGAGGTTCTGTGCTCTTTAGAGAACATCAGTAACAGACACATTTATTCTAATAAATTCATGCTTCCGTTCAACTCTAAGATGTAAAGAATCACATTTTTCCATGATGCAAGACTGTGATTCCAGCTGAAGTAAACAAGAGCCCTGCAGGCACATCTGAAAGCAGCACTTGATCTATAATCACACTTATTGGAATACAAGCACATAGGGGCCCTATCTTACACTACACTGAATACACCAGGAAGATTTCTATTGCAAGGGAAATAGGGTTAGAACCCAGTTCACACAGGACACCATGGCTAGTAGTACCATGTCATCAGCTTTTTGGTGCAGCTCTTCAGTGTATTAAATAAGGGCATTTCTTAATCACTGATGGCAAATCCATCGTTTGACCACGTTTTTGCTTTTATGCAGAGGAAATATCCCCACGTACAATGACAAGACTTAAAAATGCTAAAGGATTCTGTGAGTAAATGTATTAGATGATTGAATTATTACACACAGGTTTGGTGCAAGTACTTATCTGTATGTGTGCTACAGAAGTCAGAATAATTGAAGCCTATGTGCTATGCTACTGTGCATATATGTAATCCACAAATTAACACAAGGTTAGGTCCTGCAGTCCTACACAGCTCTGTGAACAAGGATTTAGTTTGAGCTGATGGCTTATTGAGTCCAATTCTCCTGACAAAGCAGGTTCATCTACAGCAGGCCACACAGAACGCATCCAGGTGAGTTTTTGAAAGTCTCTACAGAAGAAGACTCCACAGTTTCTCTGGGAAGAAAGTTTAGGACTTATTCAACCCAAGTGACAGCACTGAAGACTTCAAACTTTGATTTCCTCAGAAAACCTCACAATATCCCTGCAAGTCCTCATCACACTGACTTCCATGTTAGCATTTTACTGACATACCTTCACTCTGAGTAACACTTCACATCTAAGGGAGCTAAATCAATTTCTTGCCTCCACAGTAAGTTGTCTCTCTCTGCTTCAAACCAAGTGCTTCATCTGGACAGTTAAATACCCCAATTAAGGGGACTGGGATGGCAACCAGCAATCTGCTTTCCAGAAACGAGAGACACTTTGTGGTATTAAGTTTCAGATGGTTCTGGTCCAGAAGATACCTGAATTGGGAACTTCGAGGGCCAAGTCTTTTGGCTTGCAATCTCCTGAGCCATGCTGTGGCTGATGTTTTATTGGTAAGTAATTAGAGGCAGCACCAAACTGCCACAGATATGGCAATTAATAAACCAAGTAAAATCTTGTCTTGATTCAGAGTGAAAAAAAACCCAAAATATTTTTGCAGGGGGGACATACCAAAATACAGTAGCAATTGTCTGTCTTGTACAGAGACAAAAGCAGTTGCTGGTTTATACCTTAATAAGTCAGTACTATGAACAGTAACAGGAGTCCTGTGCTGTACACCGACTTCAGCTTTCTCCTGGAATGGAAACTGCCACAGAGTGGCACTGTTCACAGATAACAGGACTCAAAAGAGAGATGGCACAACAGGAAATTTTGGTTTAGCCTATTCTGTAGTCCTCTTAGCATGAGTCTCCATCTGGAGATCTCCACAAAATAGCATTCCACTACCTCATTCACTGATTTAAATAATTCCATTATCTCCACTACTGGCCACAATGCTTATCGTGTATGTTCAGAATTACATCCAGCTACAAACAATACAGCAGTGCCACCTTCTCAGACCAGAGACATGTAAAAAATCAGGTCAGACAGCAGCTTAGATGATCTGGGCAGGGGGTCTTGGCCTAACAGACATATGTGACATGCTCTCTTGGCGGCAAACACTCGTATCCATCTGTTGGGATGGAACTCGGCCCACTGCACTTCCACTGTCCTAGTTTTAGTTCATACACACCGCATAAGCTCTGGGTTCAGCAGGCAGAGCACACAGTGCTGTGACTCTTAAATCCATCTTCCATCATGGGCATGGAAAACATAGTGAGAATTCTCACTATGGATGAATGGAAAGAGGAAACACTATCAACCACTACACCTGGGCTCCTGTGCAGAAAGCAGCCATCTCCAATAGGAAAACATGGTGTGAGCATTGCAGCATTCAGTTTGATTTCTTGTGGTCAGTGCATTCAGCAAAAGTGAACAACCTTTTTCTGTTCTTGCAGTTGCTCAAACTAGCACACAGGTCTCATTAGACTTCAGAACTACCATTTTGTCTTCCAATAGACACCAATGAACATCAGCTTAGTTTTAGAAATTGTGAACAGTAAATCCCAGTTTTCACATTAAAAAAAAGCCTAAATTGTTCAGAAAACAATCAAAACCAGTAGCCAGACAGAAGACAGTACCAAAAAAGCACCAACAGGTCACAGTGATGCCTATACAACTGATTTCCATTAGTGCAATCCAAAAGTTGCAACCATTTACCCTGAGAGTGCAGAGAGGCATCAAGAAGTGTGAACATTCCTGCATGAGGATTAGGAATCTACGTCAGAAGAGACTCAGAAGAGAGAGGAGCTTAGGGCTTTCCCTGCACAGTCAGTGGCATAATATTGTTGCCCTTCTTCTACAGTCACTCTGACAGGGACATCTGTTCAACATTAGCAAAGTGGCAGTGGCTGAGAAGGAAGTTTAAAGCCCAGCGAGAGCAGCACACCACACCTCTGAATCTTGAAACCTTTGCAATGCAGATTTCAGACTCTAGGTTCTTTACCCCATACTTTGCTGTCGTTAGTGTCAATGAACTGGTAATATAGTAACATGGCATTAATAACTTCATACAGTATTAACTGCAGGACAATCAAAATTAGCATGTTTACATTTGCAAGTCATTATAGAGCACTATGTCTCCAATTCTTATCCGGCCAGTAACTGAAATGTGGAGCTTGTTACACACCATTAGACATTTCCCTTCCGAACCTGCACCCTGCTCCACGTGGGCCTTACACCTGCCCCGGGCGACCAGCTGATCTGAATTATCTGCAGACCAGCTGATTTGAATTATCTGCAGACCAGCCATGGTGTTTTGCTCAGCTGAGGCTGCAGCTACTGAGTAGAACACCATGTCCGAAAAGCTGCAAGGGAGTGGTCTCCCACAGCACCTACCAAAAGGAAGCAGGTCAGCACCAACTCCCCAGCTCTACGCCTCTGTGCCAACTTCTGGCACGGCAGGTGCCGGGCGCTGGAGACCACGTGCATTTACTTACAGACTCGGCCACAGTTACTCAGATTTAGCACTGCAGCTACAGTTCCACCTGAGGTGTCGCAGTACGCGAATCTAAACGGAGCAGCGGGACTCGGGGAGCCCCGGCCAGGTTGGAAGGTGTTACCCCGCACGCTCCCCCGCGCCCTACCTGACCCGTGCTGCTGGCGGAGGATGGCGGCCTGCCCGGGCGGTGGCGAGGCCGAGGAGGCGGCCGCTGCCGAGGCGGTGGCAGTGGCGGCAGAAGTATCTCCTTCGGCCAAAGGCGGCGGCGGCTGCGGACGCTTGCCAGGACCCGGCGGTGAAGTGGGCCGTGCGACGGGACCGTGGCGGCGCGGAGCCACGCCGCTCTGGATGTGCGAGACCGCCTCGGCCGCCTGCACGTCGGGAGGAGCGAAGCGGGAAAGCACACGCAGCAGTGCCTGGGCCTTGTGTTCCTGCGTCTCGTCGTCGCTGTAGTCCGCCACGCGGCACTGGTAAACGCCCTCGTCCTGCCGCCGCACGCCCGAGAGCCGCAGCCGGTGCGAGATGTCGTTGCCTTGGACGCGGACCGTCTGCAAGAGAGCGCATCCCAGGCGCTGACTTAGCAGCGGCCGCCGGCCCCGACCACCCCGAGGACCTGACCCGGCCCCGCTGCCTCCCCCTTCCCCTCCCCAGCAGCAGTCCTACTGTCCTCCGTGCAGTCCCGGTAGAGCTCGCTCTTCCTCCAGGTACGCGTCTTTCGCTGTCAAAATCAGTAAGCTTGGGCTCATTCCCCCCATACCGAGAGCCCGGACGTGAGCCCAGCCCCTCACTGTTAAAGCCCCACCTCAGGCCCCCAAGGGGCTATACAGAATGAGTCGCTGATCCTCGTCATCCCCACCGCACCTCGCACACTCTATTCTGACCCTAGCCTCTCCCCCTACCCACGCCCGCACAGCTTTCCACAGCCGCCCCAAATGCAGGGCCGCCTCCAGCCCGCACGAACCGCCCCAGCCCCGACAGGTGGGGGAAAGCCCAGCAGCCTCGGGGTCGCCCTGCACCTGCTGCCGTGAGCCAAACGCTGCTAGGTGTAGTGCCACGCAGCACTGGCCACCTTCCGCCGCTGCGGCGGGAGGGAACGGCTCTAGCCACGCCTCAGCACCACGGAGAGAGGTCAGCATGCGCCTGAGGCCACCTCGCTGGGGCAGCGGTAGTGCCAGGCTCGAATCGACGGGGAGTGGGTTCGTTTCCTACTGTGTATGGAGAGAAGGAGATCGCCACAAGCGACTGGGGTTTGCAGAGCGAAAGGTAAAAAACTTCTCTCCTGATCTGGCCCGCAGTCCTTTCAGATGTGGCTAAAGAAGGGCTGTAGGGCAAGCATCACAGAAAATCACCTCCTCAAGATTTGCAAGGGATGAGATATGACTGCTAAATTGGCAACAGATGGTAAAGTTTCAACCAAGCCACGACACAGGGAGGAGGGGAAACATGCCACACTCCCACCGTGCTGCAGGAGCTGGATTTCCAGTTAAGACCAGCTGCATTCATGTGTCAGCAGAGAAAAGGGACATGCAGGAAATCCCATGTGTGTGGGAGAAGGGGTGCATGTCACCCAGCTTGAGCTGCACTTACACTGATTTTGGTTGCATCCTTGTTTGTTACCTAAAAGAACAGAAAGAAAAAGGAGATTAGACTCAGTTCTGCCAACACACCAACAAGATGCTGTATTCCCACCCCAGTGCAAACACAGCACACAGGCAGATGCAACTTTCTCCACTTGCCATTCACACAGTCCCTGTGTGGCTGACAAAGGAGGAGTTCCCCAGGTGACGGGGAAGGCACCAAACCAGTGCTCATCGTGGGGTAACTGTTTCGGTGAAGCTCATATGGTGCCTACAGAAGCATGATGAGCGTGAACAGCTGCCAAAAAAAGTGCTTGTTGCATGCTGTGCTGCTCACAGTCACTGACACACACTGGGGAAGCTGCTTTACCAGCAGCATTAGCACAGTAGTGAAGTGCTCGGGCAGGCTACATTCCGCATTGCTCAGGGCAGAGCTTGTGCTGAAACATCCTGGGAGCAGGTATTGCTCTGCAGGCTTCATACTGTTTATTTATTTTTTTTTTTTTGTCTGCAGCCAACTACTATAAACCTAGGTGATGTCTCAGATCTCAGTGATGCACCTCCTAGGGAGATGGTCATCACTCTCCGGGAAAGCCCTGCCATCATTTATTGTTAAAAGCAACTCACAGTTTTTATATAAGGTTAAGGAAGACATTTAAATCCATGCAATTTATTTCCCTGTCTGACAACTGACTTACACTTTCCCCAGCTAGGCAGCATCGCATTAGCTCAGTGTCTATATGCTTTGCATCTCTATTTGAGCTCTGCAGGAAAACAAGCATGCCACAGAGAGGGGAGCTGGCACAGGCGCACAGACTGCCATGGGGCACCCTGCTGGTGCAAGGGCCCGAGGCTGGAGAGGACGACGTGCCCTGCACAATAGAGCAACACAGCCTGGAAGTCCTGCTTCACCCTGCTTCTTGTATGGCCCCATTTGTCACCACTTGTGCACTGGGAGAAAGCTACAGAATGAACTGGTTTATGTTGGAGAAATGCAGCTGAAAAATTCTGCCTACCCTCACACCAAGTGGCTTGATAGGGGGAGGGGAAAGGACTTGCAAAGATTTAACTCTGCTTCATGCATTTTAATTACATCTGACTGTCTGAAAATATCTTGCTGAGCTACAGACACAGGTGTGTACATGCAGCCCAAGAAACTGTGTGCATTTGTATATGCAGACTGACAAGTACTTAACATACCAACAAAGAGAGGTGTATCCCTCATGCCTTTCTCTGTTCCAGTGAGCAAACAGAGGCTGTCCCACCTTTTATGTTTTCTAGCTCAGTCCACAGAAGCACTAATTTTTGCTTGTCCCCCTTTCATACCACAGCTATTTTTGACTGCCTGTCTTGGGTCCTCATTGCTGATTTTGCAGCAGGACAGTTATCATTTTCTATTCAGTGTCCTTAAAGCACTAATGGTTTTTCCTGAGGTGAAGTCCCCCTGTCTTCTTCCATTCCAGGGAGGGCCTGGGGATGTCAGTGCTTCCAACTGCTCACTGTCACTGGGTAGAGGAATCACTCTTCTCTCTGACACTGCTGTGCTTATTCTGATCACCCTCTGACCATGCTGCACTTGATGAAGAGGTATTATCTCCATAGCACTGTATTACCTTGCTCCTGCTGCCGGGGACACTGATGGCTAATTCGTGTGCAAGCTCTCTGGCTGGTTCTTTAAGGTACCACCACTGGATTTCCAAGGAGTAAGAGGTGGATCCGCTGGCTCGGAAAGCACAAGGCATCTCAATATCATCTCCCTCCCTAACAGTGACATCTTTGGGAACTTCAGTAAAGGTAGCTGAGAGAGGAAGACAGAGTTACAAGGGATGGATAATGGGAAAGATTAAAAGACCAGTCCTTTTCAGTATAATGTGAATTGCTTTAGCTCATGGGTTAAGCGCTGAGACACGGGTTTCCTGTAGGACAAGCAAAGCCTCCAGGACTGTGCACCCGGAGCAAGGCCGAGCCGGTCCCCACTACTCCGCAGCCGGGGCCCGCGGCTGCAGCGGAAAGGGGAAGTTTGATATGGGCCTTAGTATCACAAGAAAACGCTCGGCAAGATACAGGGGCTCCAGTAACCCACTGCCCCCTCCCCCGAATCCGGCGCGGTGACTGCCCCGGGCTGAACGCCCGCCGTGCTCCACTCGGGTGGCTGCGAGGCACCGAGCCCGCGCTGCCGGCAGCTGTGGCCGCAACAGTGCCACCTTGTTCTGCAGAGCCCTCCCGAGCTACGCTCCCTGCCCCCCAGTCAGCAACACTTCCACAGGAAAAATCGGCGGGGAGGACGGGACTTGGAGCAATTCACGGCAGGAGCATAGCGGCTACAGCGCGGCTGCGGATAGGGCGGCGAGCCCTGCCGGCAGCGGAGCCTCGCTGTGCCCGACCCGCAGTCTCGCTGCCTCTCGCCAGCAAGTTGTGGCCGGAGCAAGCGTTTCACTGGGGGAAGAGGCTGAAGTTTCCTACTCACCGGTGACAATGAACAGCAGAGGTACGTTGAACATCAGGTAACAGAGAGTGCAGAAGAGCCCCCGATTTCCCATCGCATCTGTGTGGGCTGCAGGCGGGGGCCGGGCTCGGGGCGCAGCCGGGCACGCCTCAATCCATCGCACACGGCGGGGCCGGATCAGGGCTCCTTCCCAAAAAAGCCAAAGCCACCCGACTAACCTTGGTTGGCGAAGAAGCAAATATAAAATCCAGAGCCGGCTGCTCAAACTCGCTCTCAGGTGGGAGCGACGTTCTAGGAATGAAGTAATAAATCTCGCCCCGGGCCCTTGCTCCGTCGCGAGCGGGATTCAACTGCCTTGCGCTGAATGGGGGCTCCTGCTGCCCACAAGCGGAGAGGCGTCGCTGGGCTCCCCTCCGAGACCCATCACACTGACTGTCTGATCTCGGGGCTCGCAGGAAGGTCCGGCGAGTCGGCAAGGACGAGACCCCTCTCCTCGAGCCTGGGGAGCGTCCGACGTATTCCCGTGGCGGCCCGGGCTCTGCCCCTGCTCGGGCGGTGGCTGCACAGCGGGGACGCGCCGGCACGTCTCAGCCCGCCTCTGCCCACCCGGGCGACGAGCGGCGCCGGCCACAGCTGCCCCGCGGGCCCAGCCCCCGCCTCCGCGGCCGCGCACCGCTCCGCCCACAGCGGGAGGCCCCGCCTGACGCCGGCCGCACCGCGCCGCGGCCCCACTCGTCCCTCATCGCGCTGCGCCAGGGACACTAGTGCCGTCTGGTCTCGCCTGCACTCTGCATGTGGCTCCCGGCTGCCTCAAGATCCCAGGCTGGCTCTCAAAGTAACTGCGTAGTACTTGAATGAAGAGCAATACACTGACTGCTTTTTGCTAGCATCCTGATCCAGGTCTGGGTCTCCTCTTGGGGTGTCTGCCCAGAGCTGAGTGTTCAGTCTTTGTCAGGCTTCCAAACTTACTATGCTTATTACTTGTTCAAATACATTAAGGACGAACCCCCCAACCAAACAGCACTATTGATTTAGAATACAGTAGCATAAAAAGAAAATGTTTCTGTAGATCAGCTGTTTCACAGGGAAATGTCCATATTGGAAGGAACTCAAAAGTCAAGCCCATGAAGTCATTAAAGTGAATCACCATCAGAAGCAGAGTTTGATTTTTTGCAGTAATGAGATGGAGCTGGTTTTTAATAAATTTGAGGTGTCTTCCTAATATTTGGGGGGGGTTATCCTGAAATGTTATTAAGTCACCATTTTATTCAGCCTCAACTTCATTTAGTCACTGCGTGACATGGGAAGGATATATCATGATCCACAGAAACTTTCCTTTATATATTTAATGACTTCATTCTGTATCAGAATACAAAGCTGGATGCATGAAGATTCATATGGAAGAAATTTAGAAACATTCACTCTTTGATTAACTAAATCTGATCCACTTTTAAATGAGCGTTTTTGCTTCCCAGCTAACTCCCTGTTTGGCCAGACAGACTGCTGGAGGTTGAAGTGGTTAGGCCCTGCCAGCTGCTGTCACCCTGCTAGGGAAACGCCACCAGCATAGTTTCCACCAGGAAGTTTGAGTAAAACTCATGCAATCCTAAAAAACAATGAAGTTGAATCAAATCAGTATTTCCTGTTGGGATTTTTTTTCCTGGAGTATTTCCAGTCATTCCTACTGACTATATAATGATTTAAATCCCATGACAATCCTCTGGCAGGTCTATGACAACTTGCCCAAAGAGTAAGTCCTTTCCTTCCTTTGTAGTCTTCACTGGAAGTGTAAATCCTGCCAGCAGGCAGAGTGCAGTTCCCTGAGCAGCTGGAGTCAGCCCCCCACCGATCATAAGAGCTTTTATTATAATAGCTATGAAACACCATTAATTAATCTAATAAGCCCTTATGCTTTTCTTTTCCTCCCAAAAGCTTAGTGTGCTCCATGCAATAGGTAAGCATCATCTTTTTTCACATGTGGCTTTAAGTCATGTTGCACTGCAGTGGGTTTTATTACCACCAGTCCCCACATAATGCTTCACCTACCAGGTGGTGTGAAGGCAAGGAAAGGCAGTCATGACAGACATACCTGAGGAATTAAATCCAGCAGCCACTCCACTCAGCAGCAGAAGTCTTTCAGTCAAATTCCAAGACTAGAGTAACTGTGTCTTTAGCTGGCGAGGCAGTTCCACGATTTTGTGCCCTCTTCAGCAGACTGGTTAGAAAACTCCTAATGGATAAACAGAATTTTAAAAAGTATTTTAAAGATCAAATTACTAGTGATGTTTCAAATTTCCCTCTGAAACTGCAGCACTGAAAATTTATAAAGACTTGGAATATAAAAAAACCCAGTTCATGTTAAATGAATTTTGTTTCTTCAATATAAAAGTAATAAAAATGAAAAGAAAAGGCAAATGTATTTAAACTTAGTTCTATTTTAATAAATCTGTAGTAATAGTGTTGCTGAAGTGAAGACAGCTTTATCATGAATGCATCTCTCGATTTGTAACATAAAACTTTCAGTACTGTATTTACTACCCACCAAATTTGATTTTATATGGAGCAGCTGAATGCTGAAGCAGTGATGTCTTGGTATTCAATTAAAGTATGGAATTAGGAACACAAGCATATTTTTCAGTCTTAGAGTAATAACAAGATTCCTTTTATGTTCTCTTCTTTTACTGAAATTATAATGGGGGACTATTGTGTTTTACACTGACTAGCAAGTACTCTGTGCAAATCATCTTGCTATTAGGAGTCTAACAACATTTGAGGTCATTTATTGAGTCCATCCTGCCAGAAAAGGGACTTCTACAGCACAGAAGCTATCACCTGCCTGCATTTGTATCCTGAACAGGTGATGAATAGCAAGAATATCACAGGGAGAACCTTCCTCTGCATCATCATCCTTCCTTCCTTATCATTTTCTGTGTGGTAGATTTTGTTTCTTAGTCCCATTCTCATATTCCATTGTTAGCCCAAATTCTCTTTAGATACAAAATGCAGGGGCATCACTAACCTCAGGAGGTGACAGTGATTAACAGCAGGTGAGTATCTGGTACTTTAAGTAGACACAAACTTATAGGACTGGTAATGGCCGACTGATTTTGCTGTTGCTGGACCATGGTTTATAGCAACTCATTAAATCCTCTAAGCTCTGTGTAGCTGATGACATTTAAGAACATTTCTCCCTGTAATTTTTTTAAATGACTACCAGCGTCATTATTTAAATAACCAAAATACTTTCTAATAGTTGCTTGAGGAGCCTCTAAGTCCTACTCTGCTGTTTGGAGTTAATCCGTTCAGAACTTAAAACAGCGTAGGTCACCTTTGAAAAAGAGAGGCTTGCACACATATCCAGTTTTACACACATAAAGCATATGTGATGAGACATTAAGTTGGGGTGAAAGCGCTGTACCATACTTCATGTGATGTGGTATTCCAAATCCTCTGGCTGAAAGAAGTCCTGCTCATCATTCTATTCTTAGATTTTTGCCATGATTTTCTCATTAGACTGACATATTTTTATAGTCACAGGGACCACTTTCACTCACATTGAGCAATGATTTTGCAAATGACTCCTGTGAATGTGGAGGGCACTCCTAGCCCTCCACTCCTGTGGTGCAGCAGACAGTGCTGCTGTTCACAGCTCTCAGGCAGTGTTCAAGCAAACTGGGGCTCAGCCTGCCTCCCCAGGAACCTGGCTACGGTGATGGCGTGCTGGCTGGCTTCTGAAAACTGTATTATCTTTAGAAAATAGGTGAGAGGCAGAAGTGAGTATTGGATGTAAAGAAGCCACAGAAAAGCAAAAGCAAGAAATGCTAACATGTTTACGTCTCTGCTTCCAGCACAGTGACCTTCACTGTGGAGTTTCTGCCTCAGAGTAGCTCATAACAACGGGCTGGCAACTGCCAGTGCGGTTGCCTTTAAAATGTCACTGGTTTAACATCAAATCAAGAGGTATAATTGCAGTTTCCATTCCTTCTTCCCACCCCCTAAATCCCAATCTTGATCAGGCCCAAACCAAACTGACAGTGCATTTGTTTTCCCATAAGAAGTTTGTGAAAGGTCATAAAAGCCACAGGTTCCAAGGACTCAATTGTTTTCCATACACGATGACTTTCTTATTTCCCATCTGCAAACACTGGGTTGCGCTGCCCTGAAGTTACTCTAAGCTAGGGGATAGGCAGAAATGTAACACAGGTGTTTGAGAAAGAACTAATTAGTCTTACATTAGGAAATTTGGACTATGGATCTGTTTACTCATCCTTAGTCTGGACAAGTGGCAATTCCACTAAAAATGCTTCATTTTACTTTTGTGAAACTGATTCAGGTTAAAAGCGTGTTTCTGCATTCTGTCTAGGAACAGTTCTCACTTTATGGAGCAAATGCATTTTTAATTGCCTTTAGGATCTACTTTAACTGGCATACAGTCTGTTTTAATAAGAGACATGATGCTGGCTGCCTAACACTTAGACAGGAGGGTAAGATAGCATCTTTGTGTTAGATCGCTCTCTTGTAGTGTCTCTTATCTTAAAGGTATTTATTGGAAAATAATACTTTATAGATTATAAATTAATTTATCCCTCCTCTGGGAAAAAAGCAATAGAATAGTCCTTTGAAAAAGAGAAACATGTTGGCAAAACTCAAATACTCCACATATGGGTCTACAAAATGATTTTAACAATTGTTTGCCAGCGGGGAATTAAAATAAAAATATTACTACAGACTGAAAAAGAGCACCACTTTTTACCACTGACTTAGACAAGGCTTTGTTTTTCCCACTGGGCTTACAAAAACTGGTAACATCTCCCACACAGAAAACTGACATATAGTTGACCTCAAAGAACATCCAGTACCTCACATGGAAAAAAATCCATATAAGAAATCAACGGATCAGACAAGAGCTGCAGCAACTTCTTAAATGTTTAGGCCTCGGTTCTGCAGGCATTTATGCGTAAGCTGCAATATAAGTGCCTCAGCAATCTGCCGGCTCCTGATGCAAACGTGTGAGGACGTGAACCTACTGCACAAGGTTTTAAAGCAGAATGTATGCTTTCCAAGTGTAAAGCGGGAGCGTTTGCTTTACTTTGAATATAAACTAAGACTTTCTCCTTTTTTTTTTATTATTTGCATTGCCAGGATCACATCATGCTAGGCTTTCCTAGAGTACAAAGCCAGAAAATCAAAAGAATTAGAAATTCAAGTCACATCTATCCAGTTTTGCAAGACAGACTCGATGGATGACTGGAGAATTAGTATAATTACTGCAACATCACAGATACTAAGTACATAAAGCCTGATTAACTAGAGGTGAGGAAATGAGTTTTGTTTGCTTAGAATGCATTGATTTATTTTCTTTTAACATATTTTAATAATAAATACCTGATAAACTATTAGAAGGAAAAATGTTGCTGTTAAGAAGTAATCTCTTGCATCTCTTTGGTCAAGAGCTGAAGATAAAGCTGGTATGAAAAAAATGTATTAAATGTGTTTGCATGAGGTTTCCTGATTTGGCTGCTAGGTAGCTCACAGCAACAAGCTGCTATGGCAGAGATACTGCTCTTGCAGCAGAAGTGAGGAGGAAAGCTGAGCCAGCAGGACTTGCAGCATCCTCTGCAGCACCATGATCTCTGTTTTCTGGCCTCACCCCAATGATTATCCAGGTGCAGGGGGTAAGCTTCCCATGCTCACCTGTGGGCCTTTTGCCAGCAGCTATTGTTTTAATAACAGTTTAGCATAAAATAAATTTTATTTTATATAGATCTAGATTTCTTTCTCTCTCTATATAGTATATGTAGAGATAGTCAGTATTCTGAGCTATGCTTTAAATGATTTATAAGATTTTCATTATTAAATACTTTGATAAATGCCAAGTAAGGTGTGAGAACGTAAGGGAGTACTCCAAACGGACACGAGTTACCTCAACTGTCAGTTAGGGAATCAAATGCACAGCATGCCAGTGTCCTTGGTCTTTGAATTGTGGGTGTTGACTGAATCTATCAAGTTGATCAAACCAAAATCATGACTTTTGTTAAATCAGAGCAATCAGAAAATGTACGGAAATCTTGTCTTTCCAATGAATACTGAAGCATAAAAGAAGAGTTAAAGTAGAGCAAGCATGTTATGCTTTACATAAACCACACACAACAGAGAAAACTCTGTTAGGCACATACATTCTTTTGTTAGTCTATTAAAAGCACCATCTCAGGGATGATGTGCAGAAAGGTTTCTAAGTATTCAATTAACTTTCCTTTACAGGTCAGGACTGTACTTTTGGCTTTTAAGGAAATATTTGCAGCTATTCTCTGCCTAAAGCACAACAACCTATCCACTTAATAAAAGAATGCAACACAACTCATCAAAGCTAACAGTTTCAAAAAGCATCCATTAATTCTGAACGTTTCTGGTTTTAGATGTCTCCCTTAATGAGCTTGAATGTAAATATGCTTTTAATAATTCTGCCAAAACTAGGCTACTAAGTTGATGCCTTAATTTATCAGCTGGAAGACCTATGCAGCATGAGCTTAGATGAATTAGATGCCTTGACTACACGAGGAAAAAAAAAAAATCACTGTCAAGGGTGACAGAACACTGGAACAGGCTGCCCAAGGGGGTTGTGGAGTCTTCTTCTCTGGAGATGTTCAAAACCTGCCTGGATGTATTCATGTGTGATTTACTCTAGGTGATCCTGCTCTGGCAGGGCGGTTGGATTAGATGAACTTTTGAGGTCACTTCCAACCCCCAACATTTTGTGAACATTTTATGTTGCAAACATTTTCTTTATATGAAATAAAAAGAAGCTTTGCACCAGATTCACTATTCTGCTCCCATTCCTCCCAGCAGCCCAGCACTGGGAGAAAGCAGTCTGAATGGAGATACTAGCAGAGCACCTTTGCAGCCTGCAGCAGCCTGCCTGAGGGTGGAGGGAGGGGGCACCTCCACACCCCTCTCTTTGCAGCATGTGTTTGTGGAATGGAGAAGGGAATGTGAAAGGACGTATATTTTTCACTTTGCAGAGAACCCTTTCATCAATAATGTATCTCTTCAGTCTGTTGGTGAATCAACCTGCTACCCACTGTTTCAGAAAGACTGTTAGAGACTATGGCTCCTAAATTAGAATTGAAATGACTATTTTGTTCAAGCAGGATCAATTACTTGCTAGTGTTCCCTCAGTGCTCACTGTAGTTAGAAAGCTGCAGGGCTGATTCACCTGGAGGAATAAGTGCTGAACTGGGAGGTGACACTGTAGAAGTTTGTCTATGGCCTGTTGATACATTAACATTTTATGGCTGTGGTAGGAAAGACTCAGACTGAAGAAAAATCCATCTAGAAAATTGAACTGCTTATCCCCCAAAATGAAAGAAACCAGCCAGTGGGTGCCTCACACAGATGCTGGCAGTCACTTGTAAAGGGCTGTGTTTTGAGCTTGGAAATAGGGACTGCTCCAGTGAGTGATCAAGAAACTAACAGATGTGGGTGAAGCCTCTCCCTGCTTTTTGACTTCTGTCTGGGAAAGTCAGTGCCAGGATGAATTTTGTCTTGGGTAATTTTCCTGAAGTCCACAAGCCTAAAGCAATTTTTCCCAAAAGAGAAAGAGTTGCACAGTCCCAAAGGACAAAAAAACCTCAATTATTTATGAGATTTAAGTCACTTTCTTGGTCACAAATGGCCCAGAAATAGTAGCCTCTCCCCATCCTCCAAAGAGATTGTGGCACCGGAAGATGCTGCCACAAGCAAAGGAAAGATGGGAACTGAAAGGCAGATTGACCTTGATTCCACATCCTTCATGTGCAAACTCTGATGGTTTTCTCAATGTTCTCAGGGACATAAACTTAAAAATAACATTTTCTCACCTCCCTCTCCCAAGATCAGCAGGAGTTAACTTTTAACAAGGGTTTTCTGTGTTCTAACAGTGAACACCAAAACTTTGCCTCAGCAGCAGAGTTGGTAGTTGTGCATCAGAAGTTGTGCATTACAGAGTGATAACTAATAATCAATTTTCAGCAGAAAAGAGCTGGGCAGGTAGAAAATATTGGCTATAGATAAAACCCAATACTCAGATAAGGTATTGAACATATGGGAAGACAGATTCAAGGAAACACTCAAGAGAGTTTGACTTCTAGGAAAATTTAAATAAAGTTCTGCTAGTTTAAAATAATGATAAGACCACTGCAGAAATACACAAGTTCCAGCAATTAATCTGAAAATGCATTTTGGAAAAGAGTTTGAAACAAAAGATCTCCATCAGATGAATCCATAAGAGGTGAGCAAGTAGTTTTAATGAAGTGTTTCATGGACAGATAGTTCTATTTGCAGAGTTTTAGTGGGGGTGGAAAAAGGCAACATACATTATTTGAAAGTGGCTCCTGTTTAGGCAAAGCATGTGTCTGGCTTCACATGCTTCCCTCCGAAAGCTCTGCTGACTGCCAGGAGGCTAATTTAAGTGATGACATGTAGATAATAAAACTTGGACACATAAATGCATTTCTCCCTTCCTTGTCTTTTACACAGCTAAGAGTCCTGACGTTCAGATGTGACTTTGCTCTGATTTAAGCCTTCTACACGGTGAAAAGTTTCAAGCAGAATGATTATGTCTCAGGCTGTAATTCAGTCACGCCAGTTCACCACAGGCAGCCATTCAAACACAAAGGCAGGTATCCAGGTGAATTGGAAAGGACAGTCTTCATAGCATGCTAGGAATTAGTTTGTGTTTCTGGGACTCAGGCTATAAGGATGACATTTGTGAGGTATTTCAGTTGGTGGGCAGGGTAACCACACACTGGGCAGCGGTCATGGTGCTGGGGACTTCAGCTTTAGCCCAGTTGTGCCAAGGCACGTTCTGTCCCAACCCCAGGGATCTACAGCCTGCTCAGATCAGCATCCTCCTTAAGTGTGTTGCAACTGAGAGGAGAAGATAAAGGTACATGTAACTCATCTCACAAAGCAGGAAGATATTTGAAATAAACAGTAACAACTGCATAAAAATGCTTGAGTTCAAATATTTACAGCTACTTAAATATTATGGCTTTTAGTTCACTAATCCAAATTAACCAACCATGTAAAAATAGATATTTGTTTAAATAAACTGACTACACTGCTAGAGATAGAAATTTCTGCTGTTCAGGTCTGTTTTATTTTGACATTTTGTAGGAGATAATCCTAATAATCCTATATAAAGTTGAATATAATATGGGTTCTCCTTTAGAGCAGCAAACCTGACGCCACTCACTAGCTTCTTCTACTGTAGAGTTCAGGTTTTCAGGAGGAAACCAGGAAGCAGTTAAGATGTAAACTGCAGTGATAACCAGAATGAATTCAGCCACAATACTGTTAGCAGATGAACACTGCAAGGAAAACTCTTAAGCAGTGATTAGTTTTCTACCCCAGCCAGGCTAGTCTTTTTCGAGCTCTCTGCCCTCATGGTCTGTTCCAGTGCTTCTAACTCAAGCCACCATATGTGGAAGTTCAGTCTGTTTTCACAGCATTATCATTCTGTGTATGAAAGCTCCACATATGATGTTTTCTGCTTATCTGTTTTTATTGCCTTTTTCTTAGCAATAAAGCCTCTCTGAGCTGTGCTTTATACCTCAGAACAAGTTTGTCGGCCAGATGGTTGCTCTAATAAATGGGGAGAAATGTCAGAAGCACTTTTGCGTACCTGGGCAGTGAGGCGCACCACTCTTGCTCCTCACTGCCAGCACTGGCCATGCTGGGGATGAGCATGCATTGCTTTCTCAGTAGGAAGCCAATAGGCACAGCGACCACCCCTCCAGGAGCACTCACTACACTGGAGAGAGGCTGCTTTGCAATGTCTGACCTGTCTGGCTGTGTCTCTGAGACCTGCTCCTGAAAGCCAAAACCTCACCAAAATGTTTTCCCTGTTTCCTTCCTGGATGGCACACATGGCTTTTGCTATAAGCACTATCCTCAACATTTCAAAGGTGGCCTTAAATGGGAATCTCCTAGCTGACCTTCAAAATCATACCCTTACCATACTCCAGCTTCTACTGATTATCAGTATTATGTTATCTGTTTACTAGACTATCATTTTATCTTGTGGGTGATGAGTCCTCATTGCTGCTCAAGATTTTTTACAAAACAGTTCCTGCTGTCAGGAAGATGTGCTTCATGACCTTGTTTTGTGGATGAGAAATGCCAAGTCAAATAGGCAGTGTTGGTTGGCTAGCGAGACTCTGGTGAACTGTATCACAGTGAATCACAGATTAGCTAATGGTTATTGAAAAGCCTGATAATAACACGAAGCGGTTTTTTTGCATTAGGAAGCTCTTCTGTTGTCGGTAGTGTCTCTGTCAATGTGATAGCATAAAGTCAAAAGCAGCTCTCTGGAAAGCAGAGGCATGAAATTGGTGATGGTGGTCATGGCTACAAAAAAAAAATCATACTAATTTTAAAAATCATTCCCACGTTATAGTATGGCTCTACAGAAAAGGGAGAAGTACTGTGTGAAGGAAGAGCACTCTGATGGAACAATCTGTGGCTTTCTGCGTGTGTGGACAGTTCAGAAGCCAAAAAAACCCCAAAAACCCCTTCTTTGTTATCCCAGACTCGCAGTGGAAGAATGGGGCCCTGTAGAGCAGAAGATATCTCACTCTCAATTCTCCTTTGTTTCCAAGCGTTTTGGGAAACAGATGAGTGGAGAGATGGACAGGACACAAAGATATGAGGGCGCAGGCAGTGAGGCTATGAAGGCCTCCTGAGCACTGGGTAGCTACATCCTACAGGCACTACAGTTATGAAGCCTTTGATAGATTCAGGGGTAAAGTTAATATTAGAGGTTATTAAAAATGCAGGTAGATTTCTCCCTGCAATATAAACTGCAGGTAGGTTTCTCCCTCCAATGTAACTGCTGTGATATTTTATGTTTTTAAGATTTAAGTTTATGGAGCTTTTCTTGCAAGGTATTTTTTGTTGTCAGTTTGGCTGTACTTGTATCAACCTACATTTTCAGTAACAAAGAATTCAGTCTTTTTGGCAGTTATTTTTGACCTTTTCTTGAGCAATAACTGATAGCTTTCCAGACTCTTTGTCTAACACTAGAGGTTAAACTAAGAGTAAAATGTTCACCCGATCGCACTTGAACTTGTGGCTTACCCATGTAGAACAAAAAGCTGCACTTTTGACATAGGGCTGATTCAAAAAACATTGAACAAGTGTTTGGACTATAACTTTATATACCATTAACTTGTATTGCACAGACAATTTTCTGCAATATTCCACACAGACTGAAAACTGCCTTTGTAGTTTATGAAATGTTAATACCATAGTGGGAATTTATATAGGTGCATAATTAGAAATGATAGCCCAGAGACAAAATCTTATTTATGAAGTTAAATTTGTTAAATTAAAAATGCAGCTAGTGAGTCACCTTTTTACTCTCCAAATATATTAGATGCCTATATTTTTATGAATTCTGCAAAGTAATTGATAGGCATTAGCATGACTCTGATAAGACATGAAGGCACATTACATGAGCAAATGTTTTGGATGTGGTGAATCCAGTGTTAATTCTAGAAAGGCCTTCTTACAAATCTAGGATACCACTTATCCTAAAACTATCCTTTAGCTAGATTTTTGCTAGCATTCTGTGCAGACATAATTTTCCATTGCACTCAAAATAAATATAAGTATGCTGCAGTACAAGTTAATGAATAAATGACAAATTACTAAAACTGTCTGACCAGATTATTCACTCTCTGAGTCAGAAATGCTACTTACGTTTCTTCATCAGCTGTATTTACATGTGTATGTTCCTCCAAAGTATGCTTTTTGCTGTCATTGTTATTACACATTTTAATGGTTGGATGTGTCAGATTGTTGCAAATTCAATGAAAAGCCAAACAGAGACAACACATGAAACACAGGATAGTTTCCACTGAAGAATTATTGTTATTCCCACATTTGACTTGTGCTGCTGTTAAGAGACAGAGGGAAGGAAGAAAGAAAGTATTCCTGATACTGCATGTTAATGCTGCCAAAACGAATGCCAACAATCCTTTTTGTCTTGGACTCAACAATGTTTTTGGTTGTACTCTCTGCCTTTGGACTTAAGGGTTTATGAGTTTTTAGTTTTGTGAGTCTTAATACTCATCTCTGCAGAGACTGTATCTTATCTCCAGGAAAGAACCACCTAAACCTTTGGCTTAGGTAAACAGTAATGGTGGTGATCTGTTCCTGGAATAGGATGTTATGGAAATACCAGTTTGGAGTGGCATGGAGAACCTGTTGGTGTTTTTTTTTTTTTTTTTTTTTGGTTGTGGGGCTTTTGTTGTTGTTGTTTTTTTTAATCCAGCTATTCCATTGTCATGATTCACCTTTCATAGCTAATTATCTGAAATTTTATGTCAGGTGCTTGGTGGGCACTGTAGCATTCACACTTAAAAATCTTGCCTTGCTCAAGCCCAGAATTCTTTCTAGACTTTTGGTGATGCTTCTTCCATTAATCAGGGAGTAAATTTTTCTTCTACCCCCATAACAAACCCTGGCTACTTTTAATACAAGTGGTACTATTTAAATTTGTTATGGTTAGTAAGTGTAGAGGGTGGAAGGGCTACTGATGGAATTGAGTGCCTCCTTTACCCAGCCACTTTTGCAGGAAAAGGCTTTCTGGGCAGTTGATACTGACTAACTTTACTGGGACCTTTCCCAACATAGGATGAGCTAGGAGCATCACACAGATGCATGTGTGAAGCTATAGCCTCCTGGCTGTGGCAATGAGGTCAACATACCTAATGTGTCCAAGTGGGTGAGGCAAAGGAGATTGGGGCAAATGGATGTTGCTATGTTTTTGTTCAAATTGTTATCTCAAAATTTGATATTTTTTAACAGAGGTTTAGAATCTGTGGAGTCACCCACACTAGGCAGTTAACAATCTCCATCCTACAGGCACAATGGGAGGAGAATTATCTCTTTCAAGTCTTAATTTCAGTCTCTTAATCTTATAGTGCATTCCATGTAATGATACCTAATCATAGTATATATTAATTAGTTCTGTTTCAGGGTCATACTTTTCTCTGGTCTTTAATCTCCTGCAGATGAGAGCCTTTAGGCAGTTACTCCTTTACTGGAGTTGGACACACACACCCATTCTGCTGTGAGCAGGAGTGGACCTTGCTAGTTTCATGATGGCTTGCTTTTTACACAGCCATCAGTTAAGTGCATTTTTATATCCAATTGAAATGCACAAAAATACACTGTCCAATTTGACAAAACTTCCAAGTAATTATAAAGTACTTTTTGAAATTGCCTATGTAATATCTTTTCAAAGTTGTCCTGTTTTCTTTCTCTTTGAATGTGTATTCAGAGCAAGCAGATTTGTAGACACACAATAAGAAGTTGATTTTGAAAAGAGGTAAATAAATTGCACTGGCTAGAAAAGGGCTTCTTGCTGCCCTCTTTATGATGATGTGCATACAACTTGCTACCAATCCTTTACTTTGCATTTCTATCACAAAGATAAATGAAACTGTCAATCCTGTTCACATTTCCTTTTGATGACTACATAAAAGTAATAGCCACAGTGCCAAAAAAAGCTTTCATTAATTCTTCTATTTATTAAGGTGAAAGGAGGACTGTTTTGCAAACAAAGAGGAATAAACAGACTACAGTGAAATGCCTGCTTCTTTTTCCATAGGACATACCTTCTGAGCAATTCCTAACATTGGGATGATTCTAAGCCATTCTTAAAATGAATGGGAAATGTCTTAATTTCAGATTTCTGTAATTTCATTGCAGTATTACGCCACTCCAACAATGAAAAGGGAAAGTGAAACACCGTACAGTGATGTTGAAATTTAGTCCAGGCAATGTGACCACAGAAGGAAAACAAAATAAAATAAAATTTGTGTATTTAAGTACAGAGATGTTTAATTTTATGAAAAATAAACCTGCACTGCTTTTTGTTCATGGCTGTCAATAAACAGACAAATAAAGATATCAGGGTCATTTCGTCAAAACTGTCTTGGAAAACAATGCCCTTCATAAATAATTTTTATTAGGAGTAGTTTGAAGCAGAACAAGCCCTGAGTGCTGTCATGTAGCTGACATAGAGTATAACAAAACTTTGGCAGCACACAAAAATGAGTTACAGCCCAGCAGGACAGCAACAAGCTACTTTCAGTGCTAGGAAGGTGAAAAAGAGCAAGATATTTGTCATCACTGCTACTGCCAAAGATGAAAACACTGATCACTTGTGGCTAGGGAAGGATGGATAGGCACAAGTTGGTGAAGGAAAGATAAAGGCAGAAAGCGCTCCTGGGGAGGCAAGTAGAAAGAGGGAGTAGAGAAAGCTAATACACAGGCTAGCACAAGGCAGCCAGCCATGAAACTTGCCCTCTGAGATGGCCATCAAGATAAAGAGAGATGGGACCTTCAAAAAGGAAGTGGAAGAAATAGATGACAGTTTTCACAGATCTTCTTTGGAGTCTCCAAAGGGTGTAAATCTCTGCAGAGAGGGTAAATTCTCATAGTCTCAGATATTTATGTGGACTTTCGTCTTCTACTTCTTTCACAGCACTGCTTTTTTTCCCCTGTAGTTTTGTCATTGCTGGCAGAGTAATGGGATTTATTAGAATCAGATTTTGAGAAAACAACACATCTCAAGAGAGAAATCAAAGTTTGGAGACTAATAATTAAGATGGATCTGAAGCATACCAATATTGTTGTCAGCTCTGGTGTGTTCTAGCCTCCTGCCCTGCCTGGGAAGTGTTTGAACAAAGAGTTCATAAATGTTTAGATGAAGAAGAAATCTGGTTCTCTATGGGACAGGGAAAGGTCAATATGTCCCCAAACTCCATGACAGAGGACCAGGTCTGAACTGTCAGATGAAGTTGCTTTATTTGTCCTTCTTACAAAATGCAAAAGGTCTCAGGACAATTAGTTCTGCCTTTTTCATTGTTTCATCATGGAGTTTAAAGCCTCTGACCTTCTATCACATTTATTTTGCTGTATATCAGGAGACAATTAAAAATTAGATGCATGTTCTATGTTTGGCAGAAAAATGCAGTACTAATTAATTTTCTGGCTACAACAGTCCAGCTGTGTTTAGTTTTTCCTTCTTACATTCACATAGAAATCTACCTCCTCTTTTCCATTGCACATTATACAAATTTGCACCTATATGTCTTTATGTGTCTGTGTGAATCTTCAGAGTAATTTTTTCCACTACATTTCCTATTAGTACAGAGTATATAAGACGTTCTCCAAAGGTTGGAGTTTTCAGAATATAAAACTCTTTTGCTTTTTTAGATTCGACTCAGTCTCCTCTAAATACGTTCATAAAACATTCATTCCCAGACACCCAGTGGCCCACAACGCACGGTATCGACTCCACTCCTAGTGCAGTCGTATATGATGTTATTCACAGACAAAGTCCCAAGCCATCTTTCTACTTCACTTTGAAGGAATTACTCTCTTTATCAGCAAAGAAAACAAGCAGCTTGTCTACTACAACATTCAGAAAGTCCCACTTCCATCTCTTTCCCCTCCCTTAGTGGCTATATGAACATCAGAGGTGGGAGAAAAATAATACTGTGTTTCCCAACGCAATTAATTTTCAATAGTTCAACTTTAACACTTTTGGACATAAGCACAACTGGGAAGAAAAATGAAAGATTAGATTTACAAAGCCTTTAAAGCAGCAGCAAACCACTAGCAAAAACCAAACCAAAACAAAAACCCCACAACCAACCAACAAACCCCAAACCAAACAGCAAAAAAAAAAAAACCCAACAAAAAAGAAGTCTTTCCTTATCATCAGCAACCAAAGGAATTAGCCATTGGAAGATGTTTTTCAATCAATTTTTTAAAACAAAAAAATCTACATAAACACTATTTATGATTCCAAGTGAAATTCAGATCCAGTTCCAAGAGCTTCAGGAAAACCAGGCAGGAAAGCTTGAGAACTTGTTTGAAAATAAAAGGTATCTGAAAGTACAGCCTTCCCTAATGAAGCCATGATTTAAATATCAAGTTTTACAAAATCTGAAAGACAAAAACTCAAACCCAACCCACATCTGGTATCAAAATCATCTGGTTTTAAAATTGTCCCTCACTTTTTATTGCTATGTGTTTTGATAGATCTTGTGCCAATAGTAGGTACAGGGAGAAGTTAGCCCTCTACATTAAATAAAGCACTAGAAGGCTGCATTTCTGGTGTTTAGCAGTGTCATAAATGCTATTACCCATGATGGCAGACAGGAGCCAGTGAAGCAACACTGCTCATCCTGCCTCACTGTGAACCCATACATCCTCTAATGTTTCGTGTTTTATATTAGCCACACCAGAATCTAACACGTGCCCTGCCCACAGCTGTCACCTTTCCCCTGTCGTGGGACTTCAGCATGCTGACCTGCTCCATTGGGCACCACCAGCTCCACAAGCCCTGCTTGCCTTTGCCATCACACTGTGGAAGTGCTCTTCCATATTAAGAGGGAAGACACTTGGTAGATCTGATTAGCCTGTAATTTCTCCAAAGTGGAGACACCTTTCTGTCTATTCACTCAGCTCTTCAGTAAAAGAAATTTTGTGGTAAAAATGACAATATGGAAGAACCAAGACCCTGAAAACTTTCATGTAGATTGCATTTTCTCCCCTCTCCCCCCCCACATTTTTCTTTCCTTTCAGTGTTGTTTTTTTTTTCCCTATGACACTTAAAAATGATATAAGTATTATCATAGAATCAGCCAGGTTGGAAGAGACCTCCAAGATCATCCAGTCCAACCTAGCATCCAGCCCTATTCAGTCAACTAGACCATGGCACTAAGTGCCTCATCCAGTCTTTTCTTGAACACCTCCAGGGACGGTGACTCCACCACCTCCCCGGGCAGCCCATTCCAATGGCAAATCAATTGCTCTGTGAAGAACTTCTGTTTTCTGAACTTCTAATTATATTGAAGGAGGAAAGGTGTCTGTGTTTGAAATACAGGATGCTCACTGTAAAGTTGGCTGAATGTTCTCTGCTATGTAAAGCTCTGGAGTATTTTCAGTAGTGCCTTATAATGTCAGCGTTCAGGGTATATGATAAGGTATCTTTGTGGTTCTGCATTGCATCAAGTGGAAATCCAGCATACAAACGACTAGCTCAGGGATACTTTACACAAAATTACTGGCATTTTTAAGCTGCTTCTGCTTTTACACAGAAAGTAGAATAGATTATATGGTATTAAAGCAGTTTTAGGGAAGTTTTCACTTTTCAGAAGGATCATTTAAATGAAGAATGTTATATTTATGGAGTATTATACATTTGTCATCCTGCACATTCCCCTTCATCACCCAAAAGAAAGGACTGTATGTCAGAACAGCCAGCAAAAATCAGGTTGGGTAATAGGGCTATATACAGATCATGCAACTACCAACCCACATGAGACATGAGAATATCCCTCTCTTGACTGCTGAGTGGCTCTGTACCTGATGTTCAATCATTTTGTTCATTAGTGGGGAAAAATCCTTCAGGATAATTCTTTTTAAAAAGCCATATGTGATTGTGTAGATAAAAAGCACAAATGCCTCCAATTATATCAACCATGCTTGCCAGATAAAGGCAATAGTAACCTATTTACATCCATGTAATACTGACCAGAAGTCACTATTCAGTCATGTAAATCTAGTTAAAAAATAAAGACGTAAACACACACATAAATGCAATATTTAGAGTCCGTGATGGAATGGAATGATATAAAAGGGTGTAAGATTAGTAAATTAGTAATACCACACACAGAGGAAATCATGGGAGATGCTAGATGATGGCGTAAGAAGCAGGGATATTTGCCTTTAGACTTAGCGGCTTTTCTACATAAAGGTGATGTGAATGTTGTCAGCCACCCTTCACTTTAATAAATCTGCAGGATAAAGCTTAGGAATATCTTAAAAGTAATTGGAATCTCTTGGATGTGAAAATATCTCAGCAGAGCTTCTACTAGTGGGCAACAGACATGATTATTAAACTTTCTAGTCCACATCAAGCTTCAGATTCAGGCAGGGAGCTACCACTCACTGAATTTCTATCCAAAACGCAAATTTACATTAAAAGAGTTTAAATATCTATAAGGAATATCTGAAAGTCCTTTTTCAGATACTGAGTAAGCAAAGGCTTCAGGACTAGGTTCTTTGTTCCTGTGTGTTTGGTTAAAATATACAACAGCATCAGTGTCAAACAAATGGATGTACTTGAAAGGGCTACAAGGAATTACAAAAGACTCTTGCTCTCTTTACATCAGCTGTGCAATGCTTCATGCTGCTGCCTCTTGCTGAAGCTGCTGCTATATACAAACAAGCAAACAAACAAATCCCAGAGCTGTGCAGGCAGTGTTGAAGACATTATTAGCCATGGCTGGGGAATAAACCAAGACATTCTGACACTGGAAAGCAAACCGTGTGTTGAGTCACTGTTCAAACCTGTTCACTTCAGCCATTTTGTGAGGCAAGGTGGCAAGGATTGTGTAAGCAAAACGAACTGATCTCATTTAGGATACTTTTCAGGACTGTTGTGAAATTGCTGCTCAGATTAGTAACAGTGCAATAAAATCATTATAGTTTAACAGTGAAAACCAAGAGAATTTATAGGAGAAAATAAACTTTACAAATGAAGATGCACTCTACAAATATTGGGTCAATTCCTGCTGCCCTGATTTGTGCAAACACTCAGGCCTTAGCTAATCTGGAGACTAGCCCTGTCTATAGCTATGACTGATGCCAGTCACAGTTAGTTCAGTTTTATCTATTCTCCTCTGGGGATTGCACTGGGAAACTCTGTTAAGTGCTTATAGTCCCAATGCAGAAAATGCCTAAGCACGGGAAGCAGAGTTTCAACCAGCAGGGATTAAAACCCTGGCCCTGTGTGCCTTAGCAATCAGTAACCTTGTTATGCTAGTTGAGTTTATATTTTGTAATGGTCATACATCTGACATTAAAGTACATTTCACTAATGGATCCGTGCCAAAGAGCACAGGAATATAAGTAATTCTTACAAGGCAAACTACTAAAACCAGTGCTAATTCTTCTAAGAGATGCAAAGAGCTCATACTGATTAAGGGTCATTGCTTTCACTCCCATTGGGACTATTTATGTGCTTGGTGCATCAGCAGGGCAGCTGGGCTGGAGGAGACACAGCTCAGACTGATGACAAATTAGGGGAGAACATTCAATACTGAGGTGAGACCTGGAGGAGTTGATTCTTTATCTCTGGAGTTTCTATACTTGAAAAACAAGGAGATTTTACTCTTCCTGTATTTTTTTTTTTTTAATTTAAATAAGAAATATCTGCTTTTATCTGGTCTTAGGCCAATTAATACTAGTGCCTCTGGAACCTCTTAACAGCATCCACACCAGCAGTTATGATGAAAAAATAAAGCTGGCCATTTCTGTACTTTCATCTTAATTGCAGTTTTAAATCTAACACTGTTTTCCTCATTAAAATAATGCTGGAAAGAAAAGCTGTGGGTTTTATTTCCTATGTTCTTTTTAAAAAGCTTTTTATAGTGACGAGAGGATTATTTGACTTAATTTAATATAAAAGATAAGTTCTCAGGAAAAAAAATCATTGTAATACACACAAATGGGGAAAAAAAAAAAAAGAAAAAAAGTTTTTCCTGTATCATCATCAGAACTTCCCTATGCTCCTGTGAGACAATCCTGCCCAGGGATGTGCAGTGAGAATTAATCTGGAGGTAAAACTGCCTGGCTCCTGGAGGCACGTGTGCTTGAAGTAGCACTCCAAGAATAAATACTATGCTGGAAAAGTGACCAGGCTACTTCCTCAAGGATTCCTTTCTCCCCATGTTACTGCAAGGTTACGGCAGGGGAAAAAGTAGAAAGACAAGGAAGACAGCAATTCTGTAAAACAGGAAAAATGTTGGAAGCAAGTTATTCCTTTTGTCCTCCACCAATCTTGCCTCCATTCCCTCTCTGCACCAGGTACAGACCACGTCATCTTTCTTGTTTTAATCAACAGAACTCATTTTACTGTCTCCATACACCAGTGATGATGTGGACCAATGCATAGTGCATGTCTCAACTTGACAGGTTTGTAGAAGAGGCAGAACATGCTTTGCTTTCAGGACCAGTTAATATTACCCACCAGAAGGACAATGAGAAAGTAATTAATGTGTATATCAGCCCTTGCTGCAAAAAGTGTTTCAGTAGCAAAGCTTCAACTTCAATGAAGAGAGTCATGCTGAAGGAGCCTTGAGCATACATCTGTCTGGACACACATGTTAATCTTCCTTACCATTTGCTGGGAAATGTGGGGCACTCCTAGAACAGGCTGATATCGGTGCCACAATCAAGTGTTAGACATCTACATGTGAGACCCAGCACAACTCACAGCTCTAGAAATTCCCCCTTTCTCTCCCTGAAATAGTTCTATGCTGGAAGGTCTCTAGATTTTCTCATTATAATCCAATTTTTAGAAATTCTTTTAAATTAAGTTTAGCTGTGAACTAATTGAAATAAATTAGCTATGAAGTGTATCATGGTGGTCCTGGCCTTACAGTCTGTGGTGCAATGATAAATGATCAGCATCATAAAATAGCTGTTAATAGATTTTAGAGCCAGAGGGAAAAAATTATGATCACCTAATTCTGACCTCCAGCACACTGCTGGTGACTGCACACTCTCTTGTAACTCCTGTGTCAGGGCCACTGCTGTTCACTGAGCAGAAAGATATTTTTCAACTAGACAAGCCCACCAACCCCTTTACAAGAAGTGAGATAGATCCTCACTTGGTGAAAATCAGAATGGTCCCAGCACCACATTACACCATGTGAAAGTCTGGTCTGCTACTATCTCTTTTTTGTTAATGGTATCATGAATCTCATGCTCTTTACTGAAGCAGTGTTTCTGTCATCCTTTCTCTGCCTGATTCATCTCTCCTAAGCTTTCCTACTCTCTGTATCTCCATCCCAGAAGGCCTTTTGCCCCATCCTCTCTGCAAACTGACCCCAGGGCTTTCCCCATTTGTGGTCACAATATCTTCAGTGTTGAACTGAGCAAATCCACTTGGCTTTGCATTTAGGGACAGATGCCAGTATCTTGCTCATGACAACACAATCTATGGGTGCTGGCTGATTTCTCTTTGTTTTATCTGCTTCTGCAGTCTCTTGCCTCCTGGAGGTCATCAATGATAAAAGCAAGCCCCAAGTGAGCAGACATCTCTGCAAGGAGGTGAGTACTGCACACTTAGGAAATGCTTCACTGTTTGTAAGGAAATCATGCACAGAAAACAGAATGAGTTGACTGATCCTCTGTCAGTCACTTTGCTATGTCTACTGTTAGAACTGTGAGCACTATAACTCTCAGTTTTCAGGGTTTGTGCTCTAATCAGTTACTTCAAAACACAAAAGTTTTGTTCAGGTAAGGTGCTGTATTTTCCTGCCTATAATTCCATATTCAGGAAAAAAATCCACATTCATGAGAAACCCTGCAAAGTACAATTCATGGCCAGCAGTGTTGCTCATAACTGGCCAGATCTGCTACACTATTCTGCTACTGACAAAGTTCAAATGCCTTGTGGGGCTTCAAGGCTACTTTCATTATTACAAAAAGTCCTGAGCACTTGCCAGTTTTGACTTCCCTAACATGATTCTTTGACTTGACATGTGCAGGCCCTTTGAACCCTGATGGGACAGTGTTTTCCAGTCCAGACTATCTACCACACCTATTAAATATATAGACAAGGAAATAAGCATTTGTACAGACAGAAGACTATCTGGTGGTGTTCAAAACCAGTCAGATTCAAGAAAAGACCATAGAGGGCTCCCCTGGCCCTCCCCAAAAGCTCTTTCCAACTCCCAGGGGATCACTTGCAGTATTTTCCTAGTGACCAGACTTCCTGTGCAAGTGCCAGCAAGCACTAGTGTATGAAGCAAAGGTGCATTACGCTTCTACTGGCTTACTCTAATCACAAAGTGGGGTGATTTGAACCAATTCTTGAACATGCCTTTTCTGGTTTGCACTGTATAATGCCTGTTACAGCACTGTCAAGTGTTGACGTGATGAGGGCATAAAGCACATTTCGATCCTGAAGACCAAAATAAATTACTTGGCTCGGGCAGCTGGAAAAGGACACTTCTTTTCAGTGCTATCTAGCAAACCAGAAGCAGAGTATAGTCCAGTGAGATCAAAAATAGCCCAATAAAAGCTACGATCTGCAGCAGTACAGATGGCTCATACCATCTCCTAAGCCATTTACTTTTAGAAGCTGAAAAATGGCAGCAGTGGAGTTTTCGGTGAACGTTTCACTGCAGGTGATTATTGTACTGAGCAGAGTTAACTTAGGCTCTCATCTCAAAACTGTACTCTCAGCATTTAACACCTTACTCTCCTGCCTCATTCTCTCCTCAAAAGAGCTTAAAACCAAGCCAAGGTTTCAGCATCTAATGCAGGGTCGCTTTAGGGACTCATTTCTACCTCTTACAGTACATAGTTGCTGCTCTCAGAAGCAGCTGACGATTATTGCTTTCACAAATATTTACTGCTTTCTAATTCTTGAATAGAATATACTATGAAAATCTCCATATGCCCAGGCACAGCTTGACTTATCGAGTGAAAGACAATGACTCTATTTTGGATTCACACTGCTGAGAGAACACTTACTGTATTGAACTCATACCTCATTTAAAATTGCCTTTACAGATAATAAATCCAAATGTTCCTTTGATAATTATTCTGTACTAAAATTAATGCCAAATAATGTGCAAGCAAGCAGGCAGGACTTTATGGGTATGATTACAGCATTTACTTCTCTTTGGGAACTGCTGGAACTGTCTACATAAATAATATCATGCCATTATCCTTAAAGCAGTACATTTGTTTTAAAATGAACCCTTGCAGGGAGAACTTTTGTGTATGTACTAGTGAAGATTTCTGTGCACCTTAATCATATTTCATATCCTAAAAGATCTTGCTGCAGAAACTGCTTTCTCACCACCCACTACTGCTTGACATAAACCCATAATGGTCATTAGGCATATTGGAAACCCTCCCACCCTTCTAACACACAGTTTATCTTCTTTATTCATTCTACTTTGATGTCTCTGTGGAGAAAGAAACTTCCACTCGGCTTTGTCTAAAATTCTAAGTGTGCACGTACCTGCACGGTGAACTGCTGGAGTGTCTGACAGTGTATCTCCCAGCCTGATGTTTCTTACCCCTTTGCTGCAGTCTCTTAATTGCAACCAATCTTTTCACTGGGACACTTGCATCAGCACAGCGGTATGGTGCTTGCCTGGGCACTGCCCATTGTGCATTTGGCTCCTGAGCTTTGTGTGAAATCTATCAGATGGTTGAAACAAACCCTGTGCCCAGCGAACACAGTTTACAAATCATAATCTCATCCCTATTTGTTGCTATCAAGTCAACAGCCATATTTTCTGCTGAAGTGAAACCAGATAAGCACAAGGAATTGTGAAATAACAGCTTCATTACAAACAGGAAGGACCTATGCAGCACCAAGTTCAAAAGCATGGAATTACTGAGCAGCTCCTGATTAACACTGGCATCAGAAAACCAAAAATACATGGATGAGGAAAAAGGGTATTTTTGTTGAAGACTGCCACTGAGTAGCAATTACACTCTAATCAGAAACTTTAAAAGGAAAAGCAGGGGTAACTCAATTCAGAGGCCTTTTACTGTCAATTACACTAGACCTTGTCTTATTCACTTTGCTGAGCGGGTACTGAGTGATTGCTGATGGAGTGAAATCACAAGTGCTGCATGCCATTACAGCTACAGCCACAGCTCCCACAGTCTCACCTATGTGGACACTTAGAAGTCAAAATGTGATCTGATAAATTATGAAAAAAGGACTCCAATATTCAGACTGAATTATGAGTGGATTTATATTCTTGGGCCCTTTCTTCCATACACAGAAAAGTCCAAAAAATTAGGTTGCAATGAGTCTTATTTTCCTGCTAGATAGGCTTCTCAGCAGGTTAAGTGTCACTACTTGCCACGCATGTTCTTGTGTACCCTTCTCTGAAATGCCAGGCGCGTCTGCTTTGCAACGGAAAAAGAAGATTCAGGACCTAGGAAAGCTCATCATGCACAAGAGTGTTACAGCCTGGCCTTGTCTCTAGTCTTCTGCCTTGGGTAGTATTGGACTCGTTGATAACTCTATCGTGTCACTGAAACCTGGTATGTCCTTCAGTGCAGGAATACCGGTGACACTAACAATACTGAGTGGGGCTGCATAGACTCTTCCCACTTAAGTGTCCAGTCCCAAAGACACCAAGGCAGGTCTGTAACAGATATTGACAACAGCTTTTTCCTTCACTTCTTAAATACTTGTTGTTCTTAAAGATGCATTTGATTGCCCCTAATTTTCCTCCAAAACGTACATTTGGGTTTCTAGAGTTTAGAAGTTTTGCAAATGGGAATGTTATTTTTTCTTAAAGGGTACTAAATTATGAGGGTTGTTGCAAAGATTGGTTAAAATAGGGTTTTTTCACACACAGGAATATGCATTCTCTTTTTCTTTTCCAACAGAGTGTTCCCAGCCTGTAATGGAGGCAGGAGAGGAGGCAATACATGCTCCTGAGAAATAACATAGTGTCATTTTTATTTAGAGATGGAAATTTTCCAACCCCTGAGGGTGGCTAATGATTTGGTAAGCATTTCTACCTTCTAATAAAGGAAGTAGCCAGGGGCTCTAGTTGGCCTGGTGATACCATAAACAGCTGGAGTCTAAACTCTTCTTATCTCAATTACGCTAAATTTAAATTGTCACCATTCACTTTTGATAAATGTGCACTGACTGTAAGTGATCTGTGCTGGGACTGGTGACTCACACTGGAGAGACAGCGGGAGGCTTCCTTGTAAAAGCTGGAGTGGTGAAAAAGAGCAAAAGAACTTGCATCTTCCCTAGCATGTATTTGCACTGCAGAAGGTGCTCTTGGATCATAAGACACTGCAAACTCCTTGTCCCTGCTTCTGCCACCCTCATGTTGAGCCATGCCATGGGGGAACCAAACCAAACCTTCACTCTTGAGAACAGTGGGGTGCAAGAGCAACCAGGTATTGTGCAAAGGCAGAGGATGGCAGATATTTTCCTCTGGGCCAAAAATCCCAGAGGAGAGTACAACATGGTAAGTAAAACAGGTCCTGAAGAGGGTTTTTAAGTTCTTACCAAAAAAATCAACAGAGGGACCATATCTCCTCAGAATGAGAAATTCAGATACTGCTGAGGTTTGGAAAAAGCAAACAGGAACTGCCAGGATGAGAAGGTGAAATGTATCATGTTGATGCTGCAGTTGAAAATAGGAGATTCAAAATCCAGAAGGAAATAGTTGATTCTATGTTTTGAAGCCTGAAGGAAATGGACAACTGCACTGACTCAATTCAATTAGGAAAAAAGATTTAATTTAATTACTTTCCACAGATCTTGGTCTCCAAGAACCAGCCAAATGCAGTGATAGAAAAGAAAAAAGGACTGCTTTAGGGGTGAACATTCTCAGCAAAAGGCATTTAAAGGAAGTTGAACAACACAGGAAAATCCATGCAGAGGAAGATATATTTCTCCTCCAAGTTTACTTACTCTTAAATGAAGTATTTGCCAACTTTTTTCAATTAGTTTTCTCAGTTGAAAGAACTCTGAAATTGTGAAGCCTTACAAAGACATATGATAAAATTGACTTAGACAGGTGAGGTTCAGAGCTCACTAAAAGGTCACACAATTTAAATTGACAGGTATCACAGAAGACAACCTGACTAGTCCAATATACTTTTCCTGCTAGAAAAGCTAAGGACTTGCAGGCAACAGATTATTGTGGATGCTGCTAGAAAAAAGTTATTTAACCTAGAAGGTAAGTAAAAGTTCTGGCTAAAGAGAGCAAATGGCACCAGATCTGGCTGCTGAGCCTGCCACTACCTACATAATTGGCATAATTTTGTATTTTCTGTCCTACTGTTCTTAAGCCCCTTGCAGACTAATGCCAGGAAAACCATACACCTGCCACACCGATTTTGGATTCAGAGCAGTTACCTGAAGTGAGAGTCACAGAAGACAGTTCAGCCTGGCCTGTGTTCTGCTTCTTTTGCCAATGATCATACTGCAATAATGAGAACAGAATCTAATCCGCCAGTTCATTTTCTTCTATGTGGATGCTGACTAATTTCAGTGAGATGTTCTCTCTAGGTGATGCTGCACTGCATGATGTTGACACTTGAATATATGTTGAAAAAAATCAGACTGTTTTGCTAGGATAGAGAAGTACAATAGCCCCATTAGACATAAAATTTAGCGCTCACTGAGGATATAGGCAAGAGAACAAAAACCATTCAATATTTATTTAAAACCCCTTATTTAGTAACATATCATCTTTTGTATATGATGGAGGTATCTTAGTTTTCCTTCAGGACAGAGATATAGCTGTAAATTTGGCAAAATTACCAAGGAGAGCCATGGGCAACTTTGTACAGCCTGCATTCCTTGGTGGAACAACAGCCCAACATCTCCCAAGAAAGTGAGCTTCAACACCCTCCAGAGATGCCCACAAAAGGGAAATAATTGGTGTGAAATATTTGTGGGGCTAAATGCCACCATCCTCCCTCACCTTGATGTAACTGAAACAACAGCAGCTGTTGGTGAAAGTAGACCTGGATAGGTGAGAGCTGCTTCACAGTTCCTCAGTTTTTGTACTTTGTGGAGAAAATAATCACAGATCAAACATGCCCTCTTTCCCTGACTAGAATGTGATTTTCATTAGGTGTTTTTTATTTATAGACAAATAATACACTTAGCCACTCTGGACCCCGAATGGCAGACAAAACGTTCTTTCAGAGATGAGTCAGACTGCACTCATTGTAGAGCTAAATTACAGGAGGGTTTTCACTACACACTGATTCCAGCAATATGAAAGGTCAGTACACACATATCTTCAGGTGCAAATGTGAGATGAGGAAATGCTTAAGCTTTTATCTTGTTCCTGAGAGCTTTGGGTTAAGCCTCACAGCTTTGCTGAAAGCTTTAGCGGCTTATATCTGGTGAATGATAGTGTTAAATCATGACTGTACTGATGTCCTGCACAGCACTGTTAGTGGCCAACTCACCTCCCCTTCCCACTTTTTATGAGTGTGAGGAGGTAATAGGATTGGAAAGAAGGGCCCTATCATCTCTGCCTCCACTTGGTGAAACAGGAGCAACCACCCATGCAGGCTTAGCCTGCTAAGGTGCTTATGCCACTTTGTGAAGAGAGACGTGGCAGACTGCTTGAAAAACTAACAGAAACAGAGGGGAAAGGAGAGAAAACTAAGTTTAGAAGAGGCATTAAATGTTGCTAGAGAAACAAATACAAGTCCAGTGGTAAAGCTGTATTAGAGGGCACACAAACCACTGGAATTTTAAATAAGACCAAAGAATCTTAGCCCAATGGCGAGAGAACAAATGAGGGTGAAATGCACCTCCCACAGGAGCTCCATTGTGTTTGGGCTAGTTTGCTGTTGAGACACAGAATACTTTAGGCCAGTAAATTTGATCACTGTTCACATCATCAGTTAGGGGAAGTCAGAGTTATAGTGGAGGGCTGCCTCTCATCCTTTTGTAGGCTGAAGGAATAGATTTGCCAGCCAACACTGGATGTCACGAAGCCAAACACTGGATATTTACTCTGCCCCCAAACACTCAGTACTGCTGTGTTTGTGGTTTGTTCCTGCACTGCTTCTTCAGGTTGCGTCTTTGGCCAGATTTTTGTGAAGCACAAGTTTGAAACAAAGAAACATCTCGGCTAAACTTTTGAGAAGAAGTGAAGCAGAAGAATCTTTCCTTCCTGATTACAACAGCACTGGCATTCCACACTGATCACGCTCACCCCGCGAGACCTTGCATTTCTATTATTAGCATCACTGACTTTTACATTGTTTCTGTACATTTCAGTTCTGAGTTCTACCATGGGAGTACTCAAAATTTCTGCCTGCTTTCCATTTCATAAATAAACATGCATGGGAGTAAACTCCCCAAGCAGTCTTTATATGCATAAAACTAATTCACCAACAAACAGCAATTGTGCTATGAAAGCTGCTATTTAGCTCTTTCTGATGCTGCCTCTGTGCAAATGGGCAGCAGTGACTTTTATATTTTTCTGATGTTATTTCTCACACCATTTTAAGGTATAGCTTTCAGTAGCTCACTGAAAACTGGTAAAATGTGCCTGGTATTATTGCCATGGAACAAATATAACTGATTACAATTTCTGAACTCAAACAAGTGATGAGAAATCCTCTAGGTGACTGAGATGAGTTTTTTCTTGCAAACTTTACCCTCATAATCAGCTCCAGGACAAGAAGTAATGCAGATGACTTTCAAACAGTTCTCTGTTCTGACCTGTCAGAGCCTGTGAAATTACTTTGATTTGTCCTAAACTTTCTGCTAACTTAAAAGAAAGGATACTAAACCTTTCTTTAAATGAGTTATATATAATGGTTAGTTGTCTCTGCTATTCCCAGAGAGGCTTCCCCACCAAAATTGGGGAACAACAAGAAATTCTTGCTAATGTAGTATCCACATGGGCTTTATCCAGCACAAAGGAAGCTGGGCCCTTTATGCTAGCTTAAATTCTATGTCTGGCTTTCGTAGCTGAGAGAAAACAAAAGATCTGAAGATGGGAAAATATAAAACTGTTCATAGAATCACAGAACATCTGAGGTTGGAAGGGACCCACAAGGACCATCAAGTACAATATCCTGCTTCTCACAGGGCTACCTAAAACTAAATCATACCACTAAGTCCTTGAACCCTGGCAGGCTTTGTACCATGACTATTTCACTGAGGAGCCTATTCCACTCATTGAACACTATCTCAGTGACAAATTTTCCCTAAACTCCAGTCTGAATCTCCTCTGATGCAGCTTCATTCAATTTCCACATGTCCTGTCACTGGTCACCATTCTCTGCAATGAAGTCATGGGTTCTGGTTTAATACATACAAATATTCCCAGGGCTGAATTATATTGTCATCTTTCAGATAAGAAGGTACCATACACTAATTAATCTTATGGAAAAAAAAATAAAACATTGACAGGAACCAAGATCAGGGAGCTGAACCCAAACAAAGCCAAATCAGAAGCCAAACATGTCCTTGGAAGCACTGCGGGACACAAACAGCGAACAAACCATCAAGCAATGAAGAAGCATCATGTTCCTAATCTCTTATAACAATGTGGTAACACCACTTCATTTCTTAATACTCTTTGTTTCAGGAATGGATATTTTTCTGAGAGACACACATTACAGCAATCCACTGCTATCTCTGCAGAGGACAGAGAAGAGAAGAATGAATCAGGGAGCTTGCTCCATCCTGGGACGTGGGAGGATAAACCCACTCTCTCTGCTCAGAAGCCACAGTTCTATGCTTGTATGCTGACTATGGGAATAACCAACTTCTGCTACTGTTCTCTTCACCAACAAAGCCACATTTGCTGCAATACTGTTCAAAATACTTCAGCAGGAGCTCTAGGAAACACAGGCCTGAGCCTGTTTCCCAGCATGCAGCGCAAGCCACTGCTCAGTGATGCAGCTCACACAGAGAGGTGCTCTGAGTGCCTTCTCGACACTGGCCCAGGCCATGTGTGGCACTGCAAGGACAGCGGAAAGGACTTCTGCTCCCGGGGACAACTGCTGTTGGCAGCAGGAGCAGTGAGAGCCTCCCAGCACAACCACAGAGTATTTAAGACAATTCTCTTCCTCTCCCCTTTTGCAGCAGAAGCAATGAAATCTGCAGTGTAATGTATTCAGCAGAGTTTGAATGATAAATGCTGATGGCATTTCCACTCACTGTTAATATTAAAAAGCTGGGGAAGTCTCCCTCTCCTGAGGTGAACCAGCACAAATCAGGAATATTTTAAATCAAAAGAGACTCAGGGCCAACTTACAGTGAACTCTAAATTACAGGGAATTGATACATACTGAATTTATGGATTCTGTTTAGCCCTGCACTGTCTGCAGGGTGAGGTGAGGTATGCAACGCTGTGCAGGATCTCACAATCTTGCTGTTTTCACATTATGTGCATACAGTTATTTAAAACCTTAAAAAGAACAGAGCTCATAGCTGTCCTTCTAGCAACAGTAAGTTCAATTTTCTGCATTGGTTTTTCTTAATGATCAAAGTCAACATTCATTTTTGTATGTAAGTGGATATGTGGATGTATTAAAATTGCATACACTTAACACAGATCTTCAGACACTGCATGAAGTGCACATTTTTTTCACTCTGTCATTTAGCCTCTGTCACTTATTTCATTCTTCCAGTTTACTATGTCTGAAATGTACCTGGGTATTTATAACAGACACATTTTTATCAGAGAGAGTCAATTAGAATACAATTTGAAGACACTGCTGAAATATGCCATGAAGATATTCATGTTGCAGTTTGGAAGGAATACTCAGGAAGTCCAACAAACCAGAGAAACTCCACAGCTCTCCATTATTTCTGGTTCAGACAGTGGCAATTAAAAGCAGAAGGTGAGCTAGTACCTCTAAATGGCTAGAAAGCTGCAATAGTGTAGAAGAGAAGGGAATATGAGCGTTACTATTTGACAAGTAAACTTTAGAGCATATAGAAGTAACAGAGGTGACAGTGCTGACATTTTGCTTATTGTGGAAAGCATGGGCACGTCCTCTATAACAAACCCTGAGAAGGTGAGAAAGGGTGCAAGAGCAAGGTGTCATTTTGCCTTACGTCTATGAGCCCTTGGACTACTCTCATCAAGTTTACCTTTTAGCGTCAATGCTGTATTGAAATCTGAGAAGAAAGGAGGTGGCTCCTTTACATTCAGGGCTTACTGTCAACACCAGTGAGTGAGTTTTTGCCAAGGGCTAACACAGGCACTTGCTCAGAATGGTGCACAGGGGGGCCAGGAGGATGCTATGCTCTTAGGGGCTAAACAGAATTGAGGGTTTAAAGATGTTGCTGTTTGGTTCTGGCTCCACAGTGGGACCTACACCTCTAATATGTACTTGTTTTCAGTAAGGTGAAAAATGAAATAGAAATGCATCCACACAATACTGAAAGGAGCATGCTGAGCAGGGACCTGGCTGTAGCAATTTAATGAGGAGCTTAGCACAATGTGTGATTAGAAATCAAATCATCCTTCTCAGGACAAGAGAGTGTTTTTGGAGCATTCAGGAAGCTGTGGCTGGGACAAACTACCTGGAGCCCATCCCTGGTGCACAGGAGGATGCATGTTTCTCCCATGACATAGCTAAGGTTGCTCTAAGGGGAATGAATGGCATGCAGATCCAACAAAGCATTTGGCATTTCTCCAAACGTCTTCAAATGTCCAAGCAAGCTGCTCATACTACCTCAATACAGTCAAGGAAAGCAGACCTGAAGCCTTTAACTGGATTTTCTGCAATCACCTTTAGAGAATTGATCAGCAAATACTCCCCATAAAACCTCTGGAGCCAATCATTTGTTCATATGGGAAGAAAGAGACTGTGAAACAGTCAGCATCTGAATCAGTTTCCAAAGACTAACTTTTGTCCAGGAGGAGCGAGCTTGAAGAGAGAAGATGGCATGAACTTGACATCCAAGGAGCCCGTTGTGTGTCACAAATTCTCACCCCATCCCAACCCAACTACCCAGGGCCAGCAACTGCTTCACTCAGCAACCCAGCTAATACAGGCCTGCTTTGTCCAGAATCATCAGGCTGAACTTAAAATCTGCTTTGATGACCTGGTCAAACTGCTTTGTCTGAAGAAAAACCATTTCCTCAGAGTTCAGCCATTAATCCAGTTAAGTGTAATTAAAGCATTTGCACAAGTCTGAACTAATTTCTCTGTTTACAGAACAGATTGCATAAATATTCCTGTGAGAGGCAGAAAATTCATTACGGCAACAGCTTAGGCCCCTGTATTTCTAAGCTGTCTTGATATGAGGAAATTACTTCAGTACCCTAATATAAATCTATCATTTCAGTAAGCTCTTAATGTAAAAGCACTGTGGAAATAATGTCAACAACCTTGTGATGACTAATAAATATACTAATGTACATCCAGCTGCACATAATAAACCTTTAGAGAGCCTAATGCCATCACAAACCACAGAAACAGGTATCACAAGATTACAACTGAGGTTTTATACACAGGCACAACATTTCACTCACAATATTTATTTTTCACTCTCCCCAGTTTGCTACTCTTGCTGGCTCCAACACTAGCTCTCTGAGCTGATGCCTCATGACACTCCCAGCTCTCTCCAACTGCTTCTCAACACTGAACTCAGAAGCAAATTCTAAAGCTGCCGTGTTACTGGATGAAGTTTTGTACTTGTACATTAAGAGAATTCTCAGATTTTTGTGAGAACTAAACTTCCAGTCAGAAAGGACAGAGAGGAAGTGACTGGGATGATATTTTTGTGCAGGTGTTTGCCCATTGAGAGCTGCAATGCCACCAAGACCTCACACCAGCCATTGAATGGCATCTGTGAAACAGGAATCATCACAGAATCACAGAATTAATTAGGCTGGAAAAGACCTTCAAGATCATCACCTAACACCTTCTAAAAGTTTCATCATGTTTCAGTTCAGCCTCCCTGTTCAAGACAGTTGTTTTAGGCTATGTGCTAATAACGCACAAGACAAAGACACTAGTTAGAAACTCACCTGTACAATTTTGATTCTCATACAGTAACAACAGAATCTTTGGTGTTTTGTGCCACAAATGAATTTACTGCTCACATGAGGATGTCAGCGTGATTACAAAAATACTGAACTGTGCTACAAAACTATGGAGCATGAGTTGTAAGCAGATACAATTGTATGGTGTAACTTTAAGGCCAGGAGGTACTAAAAGGGGAAGAACACCCCTCAGTAACAATCTTCTGAGCATGCAAAAGTGCACATCTGAATTTAGCACAGCGGCAGATTAGGGAATTAGAAAGGATACCGGCTGTCAGTTTACATTTTTTAAACAACTGATTTCTTTTCTTATCAACATCTGCTTGTAAATGGGTTTCATTATAACACAGACTTCTGGATTGAAGAATGTTCTCAAATTCTATTTCCTTTCCAAGTTTCTGTTGAGTATAAACAAATCTGCATACACTCCAATCTCACAGGCAAAATTCACTTGAGTAACAAATTCTCCTGCTCCTTGCTTTAAAAACTTTGAATAAGTGCACCTACTGTTGCTGATCAGAAGGGCAAACTTCATCTGTAGTCTTCAGCTTTAGTCCCCAGGGTGTTAAGGAACACCATGGAAGAACACCTCTAGTTTTTCCTACCACTGCACACACTTCTCTTATACTTCCTATTTCTACAGTTCCAAGTCTTGTCCCACAGTTTCCTTCACATGGAAGGATATGAGAAAGGATTCTGCCTCCCAAGCAGATGGACATCACACCATGCTTGCTGCTTCCTAAGATCCTTCTGTTCTTCCTCATGTGGGTCATTATGGTAAAAGTCCAGCTAGGAACTGCTAGTGTTTGCAGCTTCCCATTTTCTGACATTCTCCTGCCCAGTTGTGCTGCTTGATTGTGCTAGCAACTGAACACAGGGGAGTCCTTGTTAGATGCTGTCTTAGAGGAGAACCATTCTGTAAGTCTCCCAGTAGCCAGATTATGCTGTTGCTTAAGCACCCTTGCAATTCCAAAAATAATGTCTCTTTAGTTTGCATACAATAAAAGAACCAATAAAGCACACCAAAGGCAGAGAGACAGATAACCCTGAAAAGAGTATGGCAATTGCTGAAAACTAGTAGGAATTGCATAACCTCTTTATTTATCCATTTGGGTCCATAAATCAGTTGTCCACAGGAGTCCTAGAGACTTTTCAATGACTCTTTCACACTGCAAGAGATAGGCTGATTACCTTGTGCTCATTAGAAGTGTATGAGGCTACCAGAGATAATTGGAGAACTCCGTGAAATATTTGCCTTTCTCAGTTTGCAAATATTGCAGTTCCTCATTAGTTTACCCTGCTGTTGCCCACTGGGTCACTAGCCAAGGGTTTTCCACCTGAAAGGGCAGTGGATGAATTCCTAATGAAACAGAGCAAAGTACTGCTGGATTTTAAGTATATTGTGCTACGCTAAACAAATGTTCTGGTTCTGCTTTGCCTGTCCAAAAGACAAGGCACTGTAAGTGAAGAAAACAGTGTTAAAAAGGATGCAACTTGATGTCAAGTCAGCAGTGTAAAGATATTAAAAAGGGCTTTGCAAACCTGAAGAAGAAAACTAACCACTAAAACTGCTATATTTCATATTTATGTTTCATCATTTCAGGCAGAAGAGCAGTGAAATTAATTTAGTGCAAAACAGTTTTGTATCAGTGTTCATGTATGAGCTGTACTCACACATACACACATGTTCCAAGTATGGAAAGTTCAATGTCTTCACACTTAGATCACCGTGAAGCTAAAGACAGACGATCCTGAGCACTGCTGCAAGGAGTGCAGTAACACCATGCACAACACCACTTGATAACAACGCACTGCACTGTTCCGTCGAGGGAGGCAGGACAACCAGGCTGTGGCTGGACAGACAGGAATCATCTCCCCATTTCACTGATGTCTTTCAAGAGCATCACTGACACAAATGCAACTCCCAGCCTCCCTTCTACAGAGCTATGATACAAGAGTATCTGAAGAACATTTTCACCCACTGATTAGTATTTCATGCAGAAATAGACAAAGTAGCAGTGGTACCAAAGTACCAAAGGAGCTTGTATAAAGCAGTCTTCCTCTGTAGATTCTCAACAGACATGTTCTGACTTACACTATCTCACCTTAAATACTGAGAGCTAAACACCTGTATCTGATTTGACTGATACTACCATCTCTGACTTACAGCAGATATTTGAACATAAACTCTAATTTTGATTAATCTTAAACCTTTGATAAGTGGAGGAAGCACTCAGTTGAATGGCAGATTTTCTAATTGGCCTGTGGCAACTGCTTTACAACATAAAATCTTAAAAACAGCCCTCCAGAAACACTAGTACCACTTTGAAAAACCCTGTAGTTGCATGGCACAATTTAGTTCTAAATGATTATATAATTACATTTGTGAACGTAATCCTGTGGGGTATTATTCTAATTATAGACCACAATCCTTCTTAGCAGCTTTCAGAGAAATAATTTGTGTAATGAAATGAAGGTTTCCAGCTGCAGAAAACAAACCAATCTCAAACCTTTTTTGTAAATGACAGGATATCCTTAATGATGTGATCAAATGTGGATCAATCTGCTGACTCCGTATTTGTCTGGATTTGGGAAATTCCTTATTTCAGAGCAGAAAAAGGCTGAAGGCAACTTGCAGAACCAACAGACATGGTTCAAGGTGATAGAAAACAACCCACAACTACTACATCCATCCCAGTGTGACAGTACCACCAGTTTAAATGCTGTTGTACACAGAGGCTGAAGAAAAGGGACTCCTGGCCTTGAGGACAGGTTTATTCTGATGATTCAAATGATATTTTGCTTGAATAAGCTTTTATCTAGAAACATAGATCAATGAACACAGCTGAGAAGCAAGCAAACACACAGTAAAGCCAAACAGATGCAGTAGCCTTCACCTGCCTAAATTGTGATATTTGCAGACACTAAAGATCTGTGTGGACACTCCAATGCTATTGAACAGTGTTCCATGATACTGGCACGTTATCTGTGCCTTGGGCCAACATCTATTCACTCTCCTTGAACCACTATCTGTCATTTGTGGATAAAAACCAGCACCTACAAGCAGTACTTTACTGATGTCTACTTCCTGAAAAGCTGTCCTTTAGGGTATCTGCATGCCTCTTGCCATATGTAACATGCTTATGCAACCCTCTACCCAAGGTAACAAGATAGATGATGCCAATGCAAAATCACTGGAGCACTCTGTGAAGACAGAGGTTTACAGAAGCTAGAAATGAGAAGCAGGAATAAGATACCGGTCTTTGATCAAGAGTGCACTGGGATATTAGGTTACATAGCTGGACTACAGATCAAGAAAGAGTTATTTAACCCCCAAAAATTTATCAAGATTATTTTGCTTGTTGCATGGTAAAACCCAGATTCTGAATTGGGACAATTTTCTAACCCATACAACATGCACCAATACAGGCAGTCAAAGGATCAAAGTGCCTTTATTGAAGGTAGAAACTTGTTCCAAGATTGCCACTACTTCAGATATCAACTTCTTGGTTTGATTTAGTTAAAACTGAACTCTCTCTAAACATAAGATCCATGAACATGAGCTGGCTCATTTCTACAGTAAACAGACAGTGTCCTCCTTACTCCCCAAAACTGGAATTTGAACTAATTCTTGTAGTGAGAATCAATCAGCATTATTTCTGACACTGAAATTTACTTTGGAAACTACACTGTACTAGAGAACATGGTTACTCCACTCAGAGATCTCTTCACTAGCAACAGCACAAAACTGCTATGTGCTGGAAACATCCATGCTACCTCATTTCCAGACTGGAGCACTATCCTTGGCCCATTTTCATAACTCTTATTCAGTAAGGAAACTAGAGAACCTCCATCTTGAGGATGTTGAAAGATCCTTTTTGATGCACTACACATACTTGTTGCTGCGTATATAACAGGCATCTTCGCACCATCTAGAAGAGCCACATGCACTGTTCTCTCCTTTACATTTCCTTCAGAAAGGGTAGATTTTCTGTACAGACTGGAAGCAGAAGCAAATCCCGATTCAACTACATGCTATCTACCTGATGCAGAGTTAAAGCAGGGCTTCAAAGTGAGCCCTGAGAAACACTACAGCTCTGCCACCACTGTATTAATGAGAGTTAGCAGCTGTCAAGCTGGTCTGCACTCAGAAGAGTAGCCCTAACAGCACCAGCTTCAGGACAGGACAAGGATCAGAAGCTTGAAAAACTCTAAAATGTGATTTTACTCTGTCTTTCTAAAATAAACCCCATCCTGCAAGTTTTATTTCAGAATTAGTGTCTTCATTCCCCTGATTTCCCAGTGGTCTTAGACTTCAGCCTGCAGACATCATGTAAAGCACGGGTTTCAAGGGAGACTTAGTGAATTGTAAAGACCAGCTTCCTCTGCTGTATTATCTGACAGCGTTAGGAAACAGTAGGCAGTCATGCAGAAACGACAAATTGCAAGTGGGGTATTGTTGCAAGCAAGAACAATCACAGATGGCTGGATACAAACAAAAGCAGGCCCACTTGCTTGCTCTCCAGTGTGCTTTATACAAACACACTGCGGGCACCCATCTTGGCAGTTTTCAGTTTGTTGAGTATGAACAGCAGCCCTGGGGTACAAGTGCTCCTGCCTCCACTTCCTAGGGTGACAGCAGCTTGTGGTTCCCACAAAACAGTGAGACCTAGAGAGCTAAATGACATGCTGCACTGGGCCAACTGAGACAGCAATGCTTGTCCCACTGCACACAGCTTGCGTGGGGATGAGGGAAGGTGTCATTGCTTATCTGACAAAATTGCTCCTTTTAAAAGACCTTTATTCTTATCTTGATGTTCAGGCATTTCCCTCTCCCTTCTCTCAGTGATTATCCAGAATAGACAAGGCATAAAGTGACGCTGTCTTATCGTGCATACATGTCAGGGAGGTTTGCAGCTTGAGGCTGTGCTACTTGTCTGCACATAAGGAAATAGTAGATGTTGCAGAAATACCATCCTATTTATTACTAGGATTTTGAATACATAAGATTCAATCAGACAATACAGGAAATATGATATTAGTTTTGGTAATCCTAGCCCAAGTTGATAGATTTTAGGACAACCTCCAGTCTGGACTTGCACTCTATACTCCCTAGACTTATGCCTTCCTATAGCAGTATAGATAAACATCGTAACTGGGCAGGTAACAGGTATATCCCTACAGCAGACTGTATTTAGAATAGATGAGCAGGGAGTGCTCAGTGGAACAAAGAAACAGCTGAGCCTACTCAGTGTGTCCTTTATGTTTTGGGCTGAAGCTTAAACATTCATGTGTTAGGAGCCTTGTTTTAGTTAAGCCAGCTTGCCTAAAATGACTTCTGTTCTTACTGTATTACTCCTTGGTTCTCAAGCTTTTTTGTTCTTCTTTGAGCAACCAACCAGTAGATTATTGACCAGCTTGTTCTTGCACATAGATGTTAATAATTATTATCATTACTTATGACTATGTATGCTTTGATCAGCTGTAAAGTAAGAATAGTCATATTAAAATACACACAACTACAAAACAAGGCTACCTCACTCACATGTGCGGCAGCTGTGCCTGTACAGCCCAAGATGAAGGCACATGACATGAGAACATCTGAGAATGGTGCCCGCTGTTTTATTCGAGCATGTTTACTGGGCCAGGGCAAGAAAACAGATATGCCTATTTTATGTAGTGCTTCTTTTACAATAATAGTGTTTGTAGAATCAGTAGTCAGCTTGAATTGTGTTCTGTACATTGCATTATATATGTAAATTAATTCCTATTAATCTTTGTAATGTTAAGCTACTGCTAAAAATGTTCATTTAAGAACTGACTTTGTTCTTCTGTCTCCTTAATTTCAATTCCCTTCAGTCTCTTCTCCCTGTATATTAAAGTACTTTATTAATTTTGTCACGTTAATCTGATCAGCACTAAATGCGCTACCATTTCTAAAGACCTAAAACGTGAAGCTAAGCTATAGTGACATGCAAACAAAAAGCCTAATGTGCAACAGGCAAAGCAGCTCTTGTTGTGCCTGACCTACGAGAAGGTGACAAACTCTGCCCTACTTCTGGTCAATCCCACCCAGCCTTTCTGGCACTGTGGCCAGAAGCCAAGCAGAGCTGTAGTCCAGAACAGAGAGGGCAGGAGAGATGAGGCAGGACACGCTATTAAAACCCGATTAAAATAACAGGAGGGTTAAGTGTGTCAACAGAAAGGAAAGTGTAAAAACCTGACAGTGGCACAACCACCAAGCTTTCTGCCATTTCATGGAATGGCAGGCCTGAAGGAGATTCTCTGAATGTTGATTACCCAGGTCAAGACACAGTATCCAGGTCTATAGAACTAGCATTAATTCTGAAACAGATAGGATGAAAACAGAGAAGTAACTACCAAATTGAATTGTCTTTCTCATTACAGGATGGACAAGTTAATAGACTAAAGCTTTACACTCACAAAAAAAGGTCTGCTAAGAAAGCAGGGTTCAATAAGAATTCATGAAATGGTATGTGCTTAAAAGAACAAAGTCCCACGTTAAGATCCATTTCCACTCCCAAAAATGTATAGCCAGAAAAACGTTGCCTATTTAAACACATCAATACTTAGCTAGAAATTTCTTATCCTCTTCCATTTATGTTTAATAAATTCTTGCAAGACTTTAGCAAGTATTTTGGCTAATATCTGATGACAATGTAAATATTTCAATGCTCAGGTGACACTGAAATAGGGGTATACTATAAAACTTGCCTGAAGCTCCAGACAGAAGCAACAGAAGGCACAAGTGGAATTCTCTGCCTGAGCATATTTCATCTCATTATGTGATCATTGATTTATATCTAACAGGTATAATGCAATTGATCTCGTTGACTATTTAAAAAAACCCCACTTTTTAAAAAGAATTAATAGACATACAGAGTCTAAAAACTGAATTTCAGAACTTGCTTCTAAACAATCCATAACTTGCAAACTCTTTGCTTGTGGTATTTGTTAAATATTTCTGAAGACAGAATAGATTAGGAAATTGTGCAACTCACATGCAGGTCATCTATACAGCCTAAACACACTATCTAGATACTTGCTGGCTGTTGAAATAAAAGGGCAGCAAGTGGTAAGGAAATCCTTTAGTTACATTTGTATCTAAGAGATAATTTGCAATTATATTATTTTTTAGTTTAGCTCAATTCACAGAGACTCTAATTTCTTACCCAGTTTTATGCACAAAGCCATACTGACTTAGAAAACATGACTATATAATTTGTTATCCTTTTTGCTAAACTCATTTAGAAAGGGTGCATTTTATATTTCTTTGTTCAAAGAGCTTTCAAATCATGGAAGAGTTGAGAAAGAGAGGAAATTGGTTTGGATTATTGGTGGAAGGCTTTGGCCATGGTCCCTAGTCTTGTTGACTAACAAAGTGTGGTTATGGCTGAACTGAAAGGCCCCAAATAATTATTTATTCTTGTCTATACTTAGGGGCTAACCAAGCAGAATTGTTCAGCTGCACTGATTGCTTCACACAGTGCTTGACAGAAGTTTAATTCTATGAGTTCAAAAAACTTTGTGATGCATATGATGAGTGCAGGGGTCACTGATCACTATTAAGTCTGGATTCAGGGCTGACGCAAGTACAGAAAACACAGAGACCAGCAGTATCCCCTTCGGGTGGGTCAGGACACAGGCATGGCAAAATATTTCTTGACAAGCTGCTGAAAAAAACTTTGCTTTTGCTTTCAGTATGAAAGACTTATAAAGTACATTAATGATCAAAAAACAAACAAACCAACACTCAGATTTTGACAAGGCACAAAGCAAGAAATGGACACCTAAACTGATTTGACAGAGAAGGATTTTTAATGAATCAAATTCAAAGCACAGTATTTAGATGCTGCAGCACAGCCTCCATGTCAAGGTAGCTGTGGAACTGCATGAAAGGTTATAGGCTGCCAATGGTTCTTCAGTTGTGGTATTTGCTCATGGTCACTTGGGGACATAGGGATGAAACACCAGAGTGTTGTTGTTAGTCTAATGAGATAACATGAGGGCAAATGTTATCAGCAAAACCATGCCTGTTGGGCCTTTCAGAGCAGCAATATTTCTGATAGGAGCATTCATTGGCCCAATGTTTACTAGAAAGCAGGTGGACCCCAGAAGACTGGAAACTGACCTAGACCTTTACTTTAATTTAAGAGAAAGCCCAGTCCCATTCAGCATGTACTGAAGCATCAGACTGGGTAAGACCATACACACATGGAGTTTGTTCTTCCAAATAACTTTTTTTTCCTAAGTAAAAATCCTCTATTGTAAACAGCTTTTGGTCAATATTGCTGGCTATAAGCCTTCAAACATTACACCTGAGCCATCTGTTTAAAACTTTGCTTTTCCTGTGTCACTGGACTGACCCATGGGGGACAGGTAAAACTGTGTTTTGGTACTAAGGATATGTTTCCTTGAAGTGATTATGATCCTGTTTGCAAATACATCATAACCCCATGAGTGTGACATTTTGCTATCATAATGCTTTGACTATGTATATTTTTGCTACCTGCTTCCTACAACCCAAAAGAATAAACCCAATTGATAAACCAAATCCAGATTATGAGACTCTACCAAGGATGTAAAATACCAGGTGGCAGCAGTTTAAGAGTTGTTATAAATTTCTCAGAGGTGGATCTCTGAGTGCTCAGTTTCCACAGAAACTGCTTGCCTTTGTAAGTCTATGTCCTATTAAAGGCATAATTTTATTGAAGCTTTACCAGTTTAGTGTAAACAATTTTGTAAAATTTGAGTTCTGAAAACCTAAAATGATTATCATTATTTCCATCTATTATAGACAAATATACAAACATAGGCATGAGCTTTGTAGCAGTTACTGGTAAAGCGCTAATGATGATGATTCGAATTCTGCTCAGTCTTCCAGTGAAAAGACTGTAATTAAGGCGTGTTGGTCATAAAGGTTAAGTAAGTCTTGACAGAAGTACAAAATATTTACAAACAAGGTAAATAACCTCAGAGATGTGGAAGTGTGGGAGGAAAGCACTGCCTGCTTTCTGCAACACAGGGGATTGAGATTCTGTCCGGCTCTTCACATATTTGATTGCTTGATTTATTTCCTGGGAGCCCTTCATTTCAGATGGAATTCTACTTCTTTATCTTTTTTTTGCACATTTTAACTTGTTTACTTATTTGCTAAGCAACTTTCTATTAGCTCCCACCCAAAGGACATCTGAAATGGTTCTAAGCATTTACTTTCAATCAGACAGCTCTTCTCTTCCATTTGTTTTCCTGACATTATCAGTGCCTTCATATGAAAGAAGAAGCTCCAGCAGTGCACTTCTATCACAGTGGCTACATGTTTTAATCAAAAGGTAGAGGAAACAAATCTGAAAATAATTAATATGAATAGGATACTTGAACTTTATAACATGACTCTCTTACAGCTTTATGTCAAAGACATGAAAGCTACTGCAATACAAAAAGTTTCTGCTCAGAGAATACTCTTCTGATTGTTTTTCAGTGTCAATTTACAGCATGCAGCTGTCTCCACTCAGAACAAAGGCCCTGTTAAAATGGCCAGCTTTCTCTTTCCAACAGGATCTGCTCTTCAGCTTTTACACCGAGAGGTCCTCTGTCCCACCATGATCTGCCTCTGACAGAGATGGAAGAAGTTCACGTGGGAAAATGGCCTTTCAGTAAAGAGTAACTTTCTCATTTGCTTACAGTCACCAGCAATTTAAAAAGCATCATACACATAGTTTTCATTTTTTTAACCCAGCTGAAATAAATCTCTTTCAGTAGGTCTTGCCAATGAGAACACATGTATGTAGGCTTTAAGATGCTGAATTTTCTAAGCTTCAGGGATGGGGGAGAAAAAACTGAGAGTTCCCCTTTAGTATAGGCTACGGCACTTTACAATTCTTGTCAACTTCTTCCCTGAAGAAATTGTTGCAACACACAGTCACTGCCTTTACTGAACATCAGTATGAAAATTCCTTTGATTTCATGAGAATTTCCAAGCTCTTTTCTGGTGAAACTACCAAAAAGCCAAAGGCAAACACTAAACACCAAGTACAAAAAAACAGCACTAAGTTTAAACCAGGTTTCCATGACCTCTAGATACAGTGAGCTTAAAATTTTGGTTGCTAGACACATAAAGATTATTAAATAGTCATATCGGTTCTTATTAAATAAACCCCTTTGACTTGCACAGAACCAAAACGTTACCAATGCTGCCAAGCTCCAGGCTTGACTTGCCTTTCCTGCCACTCCTAATTCAAACTCTGAAGAAACTGAGACAAACCTCATAAACAGTAAACTGCTGTCTCTTTCTTACATTAAAAAAAAAAAAAAACAAACCCAAAATCAACCCCCCCTAGCTCCCCAGCTAATCAGTTCCCACATTGCTGAATTTTTGTAGCTGATTTGTTGGTGACATTTTTCATCCTTGACAGCACATTCCAGAAACGTGACAAATTTAGGCAACAGTCTTGCACTGAAAAATGTTTCTGAGAACTTCTCCCAGTTAAGCTGCAATGAATTTGCTTAGTAAAAAAACAAAAGGTTTTTCCTCAACTTAGCTCCCAGTTACTTTGATACATAGTGCTTCAAGAAGTTTTAAAAAATGGATCTGACATGAGTTTTGTATTAGTTTTTAAAGCTCAGATCATTGTTCAAGTTACTGTGCCATTTCTCACTGCTAGATCTCAAAGAAGAGTGTGAGCTTTTCCATTCCCAAGCCATCGTCAGTACCCACTTCCATAGAGTTTCATTTTCAAAAGTGTCCTTTCAATTTGTGGCAGCAGCTCAGTACATGACATCACCTGGCTCTGCAATGGCAGAATTGCTGCATATTGCAATTTTGTAATTGTCAGATGTTGGAGCTCTAGCTGAGCAAGCTGAGGGACTTATCCGTTGCTTTTTGGCCCATTCAGTGATAAGTTAGTTAGTCCTGGGGAGGTCTCACATGTCTGAAAATAAGCCATAAACCCTGTCACAAAACAGAAATAAAAGCTTTGACAAACTGTAAATGATTGGAGTGATTGTGGATGCTTCCTCCCTGGAGGTGTTTAAGGCCAGGCTGGATGAGGCCTTGAGCAACCTGCTCTAGTGGGAGGTGTCCCTGCCTATGGCAGGGGGTTGGAGCTGGATGATCCTTGAGGTCCCTTCCAACCTAAACCATTCTATGATTCTATGATTCTATGATTGATGCCCCACAAGGGTCACAGACAAGATACTTGCACTCTGCGTCTCAGCTAGATAGGATAGGCGACACCTGTGGTTATTTAATGGATCGTTATTCTAAACAGGAAATAGAGGCTGGCATGTTCTTGTTGAATGCAGAGGAAGAGGGTGAGGAACTGCACACTGGTATGTGTTCAGGAGGCTTTAACCAGCTTCACTCACAGCCTTAGTAGCCAACAGCCTTTTAAGCCTCCTCTGCTTGTATCCTTTCTCTACCTCATGAATAGAAATTCAACACCAAAACTCTTAGTCACCTTTTGGTGAATGTTTGTCTTCACAACTATACTTTCTATATAGGTTTCCCTGGGTGTCAGTGAGGACTGAGTGTACACATTATTTCCGAGATACTCTAGAGCATAACCACAACACTATTACTTATTATAGCAAACTTATCGACACCAAAACTACATCTTCAAGATCCCTTCAAAACATATCATAGAGCCCTCTAGATATTCCTGATGGATGTCAGCAGCTCTTAACACTCTGCATTCAAGGCCCTCACTGTAAACATCAAGAATCTTTGGGACTGTGCTAGTAGCACTAAATTGAAATGAAAGATGGTTTTGGCTATACCAAAAATACATAAACTCAGCTTTATCTTCTGGTGACATTTGTTCTCACAACAAAAATCAGAGGAAAAAAAATAAAATTAGCTAATTTAGCAAAAGAGTATAGAAACTGTTTTGGATGCCAAGTACAACAATGAGAAACAAACCAAACTACTGTAGGGTAACATAAGCGTTTTGTCATCTGCCATTGAACCACCAGAGGCCATCACCAGCCTGGAATAGGATAAAATACACAGAGGATAACTGTTCTCCTAGAAGATAAACGGTATTTCACAAATGGCTAACTTTATCCTTGAGAAGCAAAATGGAGTGCTGGCATGCTGTTGTGGTAGGCCGAAATAGGCTTATATATAACCTGGCTTGCCCAGGCATGTTTTTCTGCTCTCCCTCTTCTGTTTTGGGGAGAAACAACAGCATAAAAGAGGACAAAGAACCTGGAGCCAATGAGTCTAAGGACTCTGGCCTGCCCAGACTTGTTTTGCTCCTGTGGTAAACAAGGTAACACGCTTAGCTTGTGCCTGCCTTGTTTGGGGTAAAGCAAGCCTATGGTCTCACCTAATATGGTCGAGCTTGGACAACTGACATTCTGATTGGCTATTCTGTGTCCAAAGGCCCATTAGTGTCAGGCTACACTGATAAAAAGAGATAAGCAGGTAAACGTAACATGCGCTGCCATTGTATTTGTGCCTGCTGCTACCTGCTGCTATTGCTCGCTGTTTATGGCAATGATTCTGCCATTGCTTTCTGCAGCATTATACTAAAGCTATAAGACAGCTCTCCTGAATTGCCTGGAAACTGCTCTGCCTCAAGTTTACCAGGAACAGGCTCCAAATGCCTCCATGTGATCAGCCTGCATAGCCAGCATGACATTGTGCTAAGACACACATCGCAAGACATCCTGCCTACACCTGAAAGTCTCCTGCCAAGACAGGAAATCCTGGAGATACACAGATCATCCAGAGGAGCCAAGGGACAAGGTCAGAGATTGTCTGCCTCCTTTCCCAGCACTCTGTGAAGCCAGGGAATAATCAGAAGTCTCAGCGGCTGCCAGTAACAGAATTCCCTGAAGGCATTTGGGTACTGTCTGAAGCTGTAGCTAGCCCCGCCAGTTGGAAAATAATATTTTATGAGTAGATACTTAAAGCCTCTTGTAATTCACCATTGCCTGCCTTCTGCCACAAGCAGAAGGGAGCTCCTTGAGTCCATATAGTGGACAAGCAGTATTTGACCACAGGAACCTTCTCTTCCAGTTTAATTATGTTTATATATTTTTGCAAGTTATTTCTCTATCTAGTTATTACTCTGTACATTTCCATGACCGTGAGAAGAACTGATTATTATTAAAAATTAGTGGTCAGAGGTGGTGAGAGTTTTTAATATAAAAATTAATAAATAATATTAATTTTGAAAATATAATCTCACATTAATTACCCTTCCATTACATGTGCACAATACTAAACTAGTTTTTGTGTTCTTAAGAACTTCTGGTCTGTTTGCTGTAGTTTGGAAAACTTTCCAATCAGGGAGGGTTAGATTAACAACAGATTCTTTAGTTTCATCCTCTCCTATGAAACAACCAGTATGCTCTGGTTAAGTTTGTTTATTCTTGGTAAGCACAAGTAATTCTATAAAGACAATTTGTTAAGAATAAAACCATTTTTTTCAGAAGTAAACACCCACAATTAATTTATGGGAACTTGTGACTTGTGTTTCTAGGAGTTTCAGGCATATTAGACAATTGCTGGCCTTAAGTCGTCAATGAAATGCAGAATTAGCTCAGCTCTTCAATCTAGAAGTCTTAAATTTGCATCCACCATTGCTAAACCTTTGAACACATACTGCAAAATGCACATAGTCTAGGAAATGTTCATTTGTAATCGGGACCTAATGACTTGAGCGATCTGAATTTGGAGAATATTCATGGCTGCATCATAATGAAACATTACCTAGTTAGTGCAGCACTGAGCCTGGATGAATCACTTTTGCCCTGTGTGAAGAACCTTTTGATCAATAAAGAAAGTCTTGCTTTTAAAATATATGTCTTGATAACTTGTATCTACATTTTCAATAGTCTATTTCATTTTAATACTAGGCACACACTGCCTCACTTTCCAGAAAGGTATATCCAGGTTTATCAAGTATTTATGGATAATAGACTGGCACTTAAAGCTTTTGTTTGTTCATGCTGTTCTCTATGTGCTCTTCTTTTTGCTTTTCCAAACCACAAGGGCATTCCTTCAGTATCTCCTATACAACTTCGGTCCTCTGGAAAATGTATAAGAAATGATAAATTTTAATAGAAATAGCCTATGAAATCCCCATAGACCAAACAGATGGCCAGAAATCATGATTGGAAGCATTCATACATATTTCAGAGTGATACAGTGGAAGAAAAAAATACACTGCCAGATATAAAAACAGCAAACTCAAACTCAATGCCCTTTGGCTGAGCCCAGGTTGGTGTTTCCCCTGAACATCCATCATGCCATCTAACTGAAAACATAACTCCTGAATTAAACAGACGCTAGTGAAGCACTTTTAAACAAAATTTTTTTTAAAGAACTGAGACTGACACAGCTTGACTACAATATCTTATCTTTAGCCAGATTACTCAATATATGAACAGCAAGACAATTCTGTTAGATAGATACTACCCAACAGAAAATATATAAATACATAGTAACTTCACAGACCAAAGTTAATTCAGACTGTAGGGCTGGACTTTATCACTCAGGCAATACTGTAGTTGATATTATGCATAAACAATCAAAACTAGGACACTTGCTGTAGCTCAGTCAACATGCTGGTTTTGTTTTAAAGGACACAGTAGTCTAGTATTAACATTATCAATTAAAAAATATTTAAAATCCCATAGATATAGAAAAGGGGAGAAATACACAGAAAATGCATGGAGAATTAGGAAGAAATCTAAATATAGCTATTCCATCATAAAGATTTTATTCAAGCCAGTTAAGAATGATTTGCTCACTTGTATTTTAAGCACATTTGTGCCAATTTTGCAATTTTTGTGATTTTACATTCAGCCCCCCAAGTACATCAGACAATCCTCTCTCCCTTTGGAGTGCACCCAAGGAAAATGTATTCCAACTGCAGATTTGGATGAGCCATGGCTGTAAGCCAGGTTTTCTGTATTGCATTCCCAGTTTTTTTCCAAATCTCTCTGCATATGCCCTGCCAAGTAATTGTCTCCAGAAGTATGAAAAAGCTAATAAAGCTGTACTGGTATATTCCATACGGTTCAGTACTCTCTGCTGAACCTCCTGTTTCACTACCTTACAGTGTGTAAGCATGCTGAGATGCAGTTTTGGAGAGAGGTTACTGGAGAAGATCATTCTGTAAGGAACACAGTGCAAGTAACTTGTAAATTCTTAAAATCTCTCTATGAAGGCAGGATAAATTTGCAGGATAAGAGTCTTATATTCTGAAGTGGCAACCTGAACTGGTTCTTTGCCAGTCTGACTGGTTGGACATTGCTAGAATTGCTCTTGACATATCCATGGCAAGGAAAGGGAAAAGTGGCCTTTGAACATGCAAATGACATTTCCCATGGCATCTTTAGCTGCAAGGACTTCTGATAATACTGTGGTGCAGAGAAAGGAAGTCATAGCTAGGTTGAAAATAACCTATTTTGTTAAAAACTTTCAGTAAAAGACAAGTGACCTCCATTATCTATACACAAACACCTCCTAGGTATCCAGGGGTGGCTTTTCTAGTACCTCTCCATACTCTTTAGCCCTGGGTGTGTTACTCCTGCATTAGCTGAAGAGGATTCTCAGAACCACTCTTCAATCTGTGATATGCTCCACATTTAACATTGTTGTGCACTCGCACACTGAACCGTTGCTAAACTCAGTCTCCCACTGAGAGCTAGATGTTTGTATTCTAATCTTTGTACCTACTGCAGCTAAAGTATAACAGTTCCACAGCTAGAAGGCAATAGCTAGAGCAGAGGAAATGTAATTAAGAAAATAAAAAGTGATTGATAGAAAATACAGCACATTGCTTTAGACCTATTAATTTAGTATTATACGAGTGACTTGAACAACTAATTTATTAAAATTACCTGGAAGCATCTTATGATTACCTCAACATGAGCACTCTTTAATTTGCCTCTGCTTCTATTCTTGGCAAGACATTCCACATTCTGCATGCTCAATATACAATATGCATAAACCCCAATTAATGCTGTTGACCTTTACAAATAGGATAACACCAGTGGACTTGATCATCACCAGACAAGTGCAGATAACTGGTACATGAAGGACTTAATCCTTATTTGTGAAGCCAGTCAGATAACAACATGCTGAACTTCCCTTGGCTTCCATGAGAGGTGTGAATGTTTAGTATCCTGTGCTACACTTGAGATGCTACGAACTATCAAAGTTTTGACACTTTAAAAATCCATTGCCTGTGGGAACTAGAAAATGAACTCAATAGTAGGAACAGGTAGCTATAAGGAGAATATTGTATACTTCCATGCCAGGGTCCTCCCCTGTTTGCCCTTGCAAACTAGACCTTCCCAAAGATCCTAGAGCAGAGATGATGTCATGCAACAGGCTCTTTCAGACTGTTGCATCAGAATCACTCTTAGTCACAAGTCAGTGTCCTTCACAGGATTAAAACATTTCAGTCATCTGCTCAGAACACTCAGGGAAGGTCTTGTTTTCTCACACTTCATTGGTAAACACATTGTGTATCATTGAACTGAATCTCAGAGTTGGGGGAACCTTTTCATTGTGGTTTAACTACATCTAGCTCATTGTCTAGCTCCTGTGTGCTTGCTTAGACATGTCAGCAGGATGAGATGCCTGAAGAAATCTAAACAGGTTAATCCAGAACAACACAGAGAAGAGGTTCTCTTAAAAAGGATCATGTCTAATAGTTGCACACATCAGATAAGCTTAAAACCACTTTAGAAGATTATTATTATTAAAAATACTAAAGAATGTTTTGTTCAATGTCCCTGAACAGGAAATGGTGATAATAGTGGAAACTGATAAGCAGGATGTGTTCAAGGCACAGCACCATTCTAGTGCCCTCAAATCTGCAGAAAAACATTTGTGTTGTCTGGAAAGTGAATACGATATTTAGGTTACATAAGAGACAAACCTACTGGGAAGTAAGAGGAAAAGCTTCGGTGATCCACTACATCCTGGCAGAAACTCCTGAGCCAGGGTAGCCTTTTGCTACTCTGCCCAGATGCCATGGCTGTGTATCAATGGCTAAAAATATAAGATGGTTCTGACCTTCACAGGTTTCTGGTAGATGTTCAAGCAGTACCTCCTCCCTGCAACTCCACTGTCACTGGAGTCTGTTAATCAAGCCTTCACACAAAGGTATGTACTGTTTTGTCACTTGGCAACATCACATAAACAGAATGCAAACTACATCTGGTCCATTTGGTCACTTTTTTTTTTCAATAGGATGGATAAAAGCTCCCACACGGATTAAACAGCTGCTCTGGGCTGTGCTGCTCCCCAGTCGGCCACTAGTGACACTATGCAGTTGAAGTCTTGAACTCTTTGACCAACCTACATTACATCTGATGAAAAGTATCCTGGTGATAAATGTCACGGTCCACAGGCATTGAGGAAAAAAATATTTTATGGGGGGTGAGATGCTGTGATGACCTCTCCTTTTAATAGCTGCATTCTGTGGCAAAAGGCTCCAGTTCACAGAAAGCACAAGCCAAATTCAGCTATGCTGCTCCTCCAGCAAAGTGAGTAAGACTGTGTCAATGAAGGATTTTGTCCCCTCATGTGCAATTAGAATATGATAGCAGTGCTATTGAAACAACCCACTGCATGACAACTGCTGTAGGTCAGTGAAAGTCTCTTGTTTGTAGAGATGGCAGAGCACAGGCATAATGCCTGACTTTACTGTCTCTACAATTTTTTCTGAACTTCATTTTCTAAATGAATACCCAGCATATGATTCCCACAGCCCTACGTCTCTTCTGACAATTAGTCTGCTGCCATTTCGAGCTACATAGACCTTCCCTGAGTTCATAATGGGAAAGATATTAATTATGTTCAGAGAAAATTGAGTTTCATGACTCTCAGGGGAAGATGCTACAGTACTTATGAGACAACTTCTTTCCACCTTTTTATGTCAAGTACAGCAGACTCCACATAAATGGTGCAAGACATTTTTATGAGTTACATCATGAATGGAAAATAACAGCAAGTGTATCAAGCTGCCTGGGTGCATTAACCTAGTTTGAGAGGAGCTAATATTATTTTTTGGAAGCAAATTTAAAGAAGACACCATCCAAAGAAGACTCTTGGTCTTTCTTCTTGTCTTTTGCCTATGATCCTTTTGAAGGCTTGAGCACTGAAGAGAGTTCTAGTTGCTAATGCAAATTTGCAAATGCCAAAGCTATGCACTTAAGTTCTTATCCTGAGGGACATTTTAATCATAGAGAAACCCAAACCCAGTGTACATGAACTGCACTACAAACACATTGCATGAAGCAGCCTGCACTGGCGCATGAGTCTATTGTTCTTATCATGACAGCAATCTTCAGAAAGACTCTTTCTCTTCCACAAATAAGTGAATTATCTTAAATTCATTATGGACTAATTTTCCTTGATTTGTGCTGCATACTGATAATCATAAAAATACATCTTTCTTGATCATTCACTTTTCTGTTACTTGAAGCTCCTCTGGATGAGGACTGTATTTTCCCAAGCAGTGGAATCCGAAAGCAACAGCACAGAATTGGAAGGAAACAAAAAATACTAAGTTTGAATCCTATCCTGCCCCTGCAAAAAGGAAAATACCTTCTTCACTCTCTTCTGAAGAATGAAAATTGATTGCTTTGCACATATATATAGAGAGAGATAATTTAAAATAGGCTCAAGTAGCATACATATAGGAATTAATTGCATGTGCCTCTTTTCTCTGAAGTAAAGACACATTAAGGACATAAAGACATTTCCAGGCCCATGGGAACAATGTTCTTACGCCAGCAGTACTCTAGTGGAATACAAAAGAACCTGTGGGGTTTTTTTTTTCTAAAATGCATTTAGATGGCTGAGGATCCTGGCACTGCTGCTGTGGCTGCTGAGTGCCTGTCGCTCCAAGAGCACAGGGAACATGCAGAGTGTCTCGCCCAAGTGTACTCTAACCTGATACACAGAAGACACATTTCCAGACAAACCCATCAGCATCACTATTTATAATGGCAGAAAAGGAAGCTGTGAGCAACAGAGTTCTGACACCAGTTGCTAGACAGGGAAAAATCATAGCATCATTAAGGTTAGGAAAAAATTCTAAGATCACCAACCCAGCTGAAGGGGGCAGCAAGGGCAGGAGTGGACATGGAAATTGCTGGTGCCAGGAGAATAACTGGGTTACAGCATCCTCTTCTGTCCATCCCTCCCTCCTGCTTTTTAGTAACTTCTCTCCAACTTTCTGCAAAGGAGCATTTGAGAAAAGGAGAACAGAAATCTGCTCAAAATGAAACCTTGAATATTATTTCTTACTGCTCCTGTTTTACAATGAAGAAACCGGTGGCAAGGTCCTATGGGACACTCATGAGTTCATCCCTGCATGCTCAAAGCTTTGGTGTCCCATGGGAATCCAGCCCCACATGGCAATGGGGAGGAGATTCAGTGCATTACAAGTCACATCCTGAAAGTACCTGTCCCCACTATGAGCAGCTCCCTATCTCAGCTGTGTGGGTGGGCTGAACCATCACTTACAACCTCCCAGCCAGTTTGGCAAGGTGTAAACCAACAGGAGAGACAAACCCACTCAGCCACAGAGAGGGAAAGCTTATTGCATGGAGGAGCAGGGAAAGAAGCTTCTTCCACTGCTCTTCACACATGTTGCTGCCAACAGCCCAGTAAAAAACATGTGCTGAGATACTAGTACATGTCTAGGCAGTAGCAAGGTAGGGTCAGCATCCTGCAATTAAGCACAAGGGCTTAGATGTAGATTTCCATTTCTGCCATCAAAGAGATAGACGACAAACCCTATAATTTCTCTGTCTCAATCTTCCAGCAAAGAGCAATTACAAGTCATATATGTAAGGACTTTAGTTCAATGTGCTTTGTATGCTAGAAAGGCAGACTTCAATTTAGGATATAAGGTTTCATTTCTGCATGAGTCAAGGGCTTAAAACACTTCTAAAAATCTAGCCTCAATTTAAAACAAGAACAGCTTAACAGATCCTTGAAAATGCTGGCTTACAGCTTTAGTAAAATCTTATTCTTAATTAAATGCTGCTTAATTGAAAGCTGTGTGTGGTTTCTCATCAGCATAAGCAATCTGCTGTAATATCTGTACAGACTGTCAAACCATTGTCAGACTGAAACACCGTTTCCCCCTTTCTGTCCATTTGATCATACATGATGGGTTGGACTTCTCTGCTTTTTATATAAAGGCTTCTGAGCCCAAGATCATAGACACGGTCTGGCCTGTTCAAGTGACAGTACAGACAGCTGGGAATTTATTGCATGGAGATTTGTTTATAAAATATAAGTTTCTCTTGATAGACTAATATTGTCACCTGTTCTGGTGGCAGAGCATACTGCAAACAGCAATCTTTCCCCAGAGAAAAAAATGTCAAATTGTGATTTATGAACAGGGAGCCACTAAGGAGTATGATTTCACCCTAAATTAGTAATTTATCAAGTAAAGAACCACAAGAAAATAGGTGAATATTGGTGCCTTAAAGGGTCAATAGACTTCTCACTAACTTTTGCTTCAAGCTCAAATAGCCAGAGACTCCTCCAAGGGAAAACTGTTCTAGTGGATGCCCTAGAAAATGAAAACATTTAGGTCTAAGTGTTCAGGAAAGCATTCCCTACATGACCTTTGAGAGTCAATACAGGGTTCAGAGGAGGCTCATTCAAAGGGACTGCACAAACCTGCTAAATGTAGTAAGTCCATCAAAATATTGTAGTATAGATCAACAGTAGATGGTGGAGAGAAGGGGGAGAAAGAACAGAAAACAGTTATCTAAAAAGGCAAGTGTTTTTATTTTCAGTCTTCATTGCCTGAAATGAAGCAGATGATTTCCATATATAATGAATTATTGTGAATCACCCTGATGTAAGCTGACAGAACAACCACTTTGTAAAATCCTCTTATAGACCAGGGAAATGAGTTTCTAGATATCCATCTGCAAGAAGGAGGTTTCCCCTACCACTAATCAGCATTGGCAGGAAATATATGCTTTCAGTGCCAAAAGGCATGACCATGGCAAAGCTCTCAGCTAGGACTAGAAGCAAAGCAAGGAAGCTCCAGATGTCATTCTATACTCACTCTCTCAGACATCTTTTTTTCCAGACTCTCCAGTCTTCATTCTGAAGAATTCTAGAGATTTGACATTTTCTTGACTTGTTAACTGCACCACTCTCTGTGTTAAGGATTGAAACATAAGTTTGTTTTGTTTTGTTGTTTGTTTCAAATACCACACTGCAGATGTAGATTCCTGGATCTGGGCCTGAATTTCCACAAAATTAGACAAAATTTGACCTAAGGCAGTTTAACTACATCTGTAAAACTGCTACTGGTATTGTCAATATATAAAAAAATATGGTTTTGTGCTTCTAGATCTGGACAGTTAGAAGATTTTACGAGGCATCAAGTCCACAACTGCCATGACAGTTGGGTGTTTAAGTTAGGTGTCAAAAACTTAGGCTTTATACAGCACAACTGGATTTAATAATGGATGAAGGACTTCACTTATTAAGTACTGCAAAAAATTTCCTGTCCACATAAGAACTGATTCAGATTTATTTTCTATTGATGTAATTCCACTGTACCCTGTCAGTTTGTATAGGTCTGTGTATATATATACATATATATATAGAGAGAGATTGCTTAAAACACAATGATCAAGGAAAAAAAAAAATCAAAACCCCAAATCCCAGAACAAACAGGAAAAGGTGGTCCAAGCTTTCAAATTCTTATTGTGCATCAGAATCTGGATGTACCACTTTTCTAATATAGTTTTTTTTCCCCTCAGCCTTTGCAATGGTGATAAAATTTCCCTGGGTGATGGCACAGCCTCTGTTCTTCCAAAATGCAGAGAATGAATGCAGTGGTAACCAGGTGTGTGGAGAACTGATGAGCAGTGAAAGAAAACTGGTGAACCACAGGAAATCTGGTGGAAGACACTCAAAGCCAGCCATGCAGATCAGTGCGAATAGTAAATGTCCAGTTCTGATCCTGAAGAGTATTGGAAAGGAATTCCTTTCCTATTTCCACTCTAGCTTACCTGAACCTTCATAACATCTGCAAATGGTGTGTTCTGGCTTTGTGAGAAATAGGCCAGTTGGCTTACTTAGTAAGAGAGTCAGTTTGTCAGTCAAGTACTCTCAGTGGTTTTGGCTGTAATGATTGCAGTAAATTTACTTTTAAAATCTTAAGAATTATTTCTTAATCAATCTGGAGAGTTTAGATAGCTCTTCTTTAGATATTTTAGTGGTTAAAGAAAGGCAGCTAAGAGGCTAGGACTGCATCTGCACTTCATGTTTCATCATCAGAGCTCAACTATTTGTCACTGCAGAAGCATTTACCAGGCTGGAGGAATAAGTCTCCTGAGTGCTGGTGGCATTCTCTTCTCTGTTTAAAATCTGGCACAATAACCAAGTCTAAAGAAACCTAAATTCACACTCAGAGGAGATAGACTGAGACAAATAGCATTAACAGGAAAGGCCAAGACTCTGCTCAGACACAAATAACCTGATTACAAATTGACACTGTATAGCAGACAGGCATCCTATGGTATCATCTACAAAAGCTTGCTCTAACATTCTTGCATCAGTTGCTCAAAACAATTGCACTTGTGCAGCTCAAGAACTGCTATGATACCTTAAACACAAGCTCAGAAAACCCAGTGAGTTTATGATTACTGCTCATAAAGAAGTACAAAAGGTGCAAAGTGGTTATTAATTTTGCTGTCCTCAGAAGAGAAAGCAAAAAAGCCACATCTGGAATGTTTACAAGGGCTAACGTCTTGTAAACAGCAAAAGGATTTTGCAGCAGCTAGGAGGGCTGTGGTAAATGGTCTGGTCGTCTTAGGCAATTAAAAAAAAAAAAGCAGAGGGGTCAGTACCAAGGGCAAAAAAAAAATTAATGTGAAATGGTCTATCTCAACCACAAACTTCAGCAGTTCACAACTTAGTGCTGACATATTTCAATCAAAGCATGTCTGCATCTAAACTTAACAACCAGCCAGGTTATCAAGTGGTATGTGCTAAGCAAGGTCCAAATCACCTCAAGAATTTTAAAATGGCAATGACTTGGTGCAGGACTGCAGAGATTGACCTGTCTGTCAGATTCAGTTGTATCTTCAGCTGACAGACATGTCAAGATTCCTGCTTCCCTCCACGAACATTGCTGTGATGCTGTAAAATGGAGAGGGCCATCTGGGATCACTGCCCTACAGAAGTCATCTAGAATCTGTCCTACACAATCTTTCCCACATTTTCTAGACATTTCACCACTTTTGAATTAAGTAAGTCCTTTTGCAGTGAAATTGCATCTTTTTCTGTCAGCAAGAAGTCAGGTAGTCTGCCTAATCGTAAAGGAAAAAAATAAAATCTCCCCTTAGTTTTATTTCTTTCATAGGCAGAACAAACATGAGAATTGTTTTGACTACCTACACATATTTTCTTATGAAGATGTAACTTTTTTTTGGAGGGATGGTTGCAGTCCCCACGTTTCTATAGAAAGCACTTAAGTTAGCAAAGCTTTAAAGCCATTTCATACCACACTGCTTTGTACCACTAAACTGTTACTGTTGACACCAAATGTGAAGCCTTGGAAAGAACAAAAAACGCCAAGGTTATTTCCTGAAGAGTGGCAGAGTGCATACATATGGCCCTTGGACTCACCTGGAGTCAAACACTTGAACGTATATTGAAGTCGCCAAGAGTACAGGAAACTAAACAAACACTAAGTTTCATATTTCAAATGGGTTTATCTGACAAAAGTCATGGGAATTGATTTACTCTGCCAAGAGAAAGAGCTTCAGCTTCTCTAACCCTTTAATAATGTCCTTGGAGAGCCCTGATGGACACTGAAAGTTGGCAGTGTAGTGAACAGCCTATAGCTAACTAGCAGAGCTAGTGTGTTCTCAGCATGCTGGAAGCATAATCTTGTAGCAACTTCCACATATACTTTCTTGTCCCATCCCATTCAGCCTCTTGGGATAACAGGTCATCATAAACCCGGGATAACAAGTCATCATAAACCCACAATGTCCAAAAATCTTTGCCAAAGGCTTCTGCAAGATTGATCTAAGTATCAAGAAGTATCTACAATGACAGGCCAAAAGAAATGTCTTGGGTTTTTTTTGAAGCACACACTAGTTGAAGTTTGTAAGATTACCAGAAATCTCTGCTCATATCAGAACTTCTCAGCTATTAGTTTTTGCTTAGTCACAAAAGCAATCAGAAAAGGGTTTTTTGCTGGTAGAAAATAAACATGGATAGTCCTTACTAGATACAAAACACAGGTTCTATTAAAAATCTAGTTATAAATCCCAGTTGAATGAAAAGTCAAGGACAAAACTGGGGTACAAGAGGAAGAAAATTAACTGCCCTACTAAGGTAGACTTGGAGAACTGTCTTGATATAAAAAAGGATTAACTTGTAAAAAGTATAAAACACAAATTAAAAAAAAATCCAAAATAAAAACCTAGTAAACAGCTTCCTATTAATGATGACCAACAGAATGAACTAGCACAGAAATCTGCATTCAGCAGCATTTTTTCCAAAGTCCTATTCCTAACTCAGTAGAGCACACAGCCCTCCCAGAGCCACTTGCTGTCCTGAATGGTTAAGATTTGCTGTGAAAAAAGACCTTGTAAAAAGGCACTTTTCACAAGAGAGCCTTCTTGTAAAGCCCTTAGGTAGAAAAAAACAACATGAATGCCTGAGGAATTTCATGCAGTTGTTGACTGGCTAAGACAAAGCATTGTGGTAAGCCTAATCTGTATGTCAATCACTTACAAAACTAATATTTGCCTTGTCTACATTATGGTTTTCCAGAAATAAGGAAACCCTATTCTCACACAATTCCATGCTCTTATATTACAGCAATGATTTCCTTTTATACACCAGTTAATTGACAGTCATAGGCACTCAATTATAAGAGACACAAAATCCTGTAAAGAGACAGTAAGGACTAGACAAGAGAAAAAAAGACAGACCTAAAGACCAGCTGAATGGCACAGACACACAAGTGTAACAGTCAGTAATAATCTAAGGATTCTGAGGTTCCTTCTCCCTCACAGGTGTACATGTCTAGCACCTGGTTCTACTGGAATTGCTCACCAGTCTGTACTTTCTGGAAGACATTGTGTCCCACAAAAAACATAAGCAGTCTTGGACAACTTTCCATCCCTTTCACAAGTACAGCATAGAGCACTAGGGACAGAAAATGATGTTTAGACACTTTGTTCCTGGAGCTACACAGGAGGTGTCCCCTTTCCATGAGGTGCTGGTCTCTGCTCAGCATATTGCATAGCAAGGATCCGCAGGGCTCCTCCAGGCTGATAGCATGCTCAGTACTAGAAATGCAGCTTCATTAACCCAGAGCAGCACCAAACAGCCTGCACAAGAAACAGAAATGTCTTCTGGGTGGCTGGTGAACTGCAACTGAGCACAGTCTTACCAGCAAAGTTGTGAGTGAGCATCACCAAATTTGGTGGATTGGATCACTTTCAAAAAAGGCTATATTTGACTTGGGGGAGGAAACAGCCTGTTTGACTCCACTGGCAACAATTTCGAGAGAAAAACATGAAAAATCTAAATTTTGTTGAAAAAAAATAGTTTAGGGTTGGGCTTGAGCCACCGGGGCAGCAGAAGAACCTGAGAGCTGCAGGGATGCCAGAAGTCTTCAAGAATCAATATGGGACCTGGCATCACAGGGAACCTGTTATCTTTTGTTCATGGGTAGATGTGGTCAACCTGACCATAGCTAAAGTTGGTATTGGCATGTGTGTAGGGCATCAGAAGCAGGCTAGGTAGTTTGATTTTTGCACAACCTTTAAAGAGTTCATTAATTGAGGGTGGGCATCAGTGGAATCAAAGCTCAGCCATTTAAAGCAAATGAAAGTCACTCTACTATTTTTTTAATTCAGTGCCATATCAGTTAGCAAGGCTTAGGAGAAGGTAGCAAGGCAAATTTCTGGTTCTTGCATATTCCTTAAATGTTTTCAAATTCAGGACAGGTACAGATTTTATGCCTGTGCTAGTTTGAAGCTAGCTAGAATGCTTTGGTGAGAAGAATTAGATTATAGGCTGTGAAAGGAAAACAATGGTGTTGGCTACTTTGCTCATAGGCTTGCTGAGATGTATAAAAATAAGAAACAAAAACATAATCACTTTTGTTGCTGGTGAGCTTGGAGCTGCATCTCTCTTCTAACCTCACCCTCCGATTCTTTTCTAATCCACTTTGCTTCTTAAACCCCTGGCCGAACCTCCATTCTTTCTTGGGACTGGAGTAAGGTTGAGAGGGGTAGGGGGGAAGGTGAAGGGGTGGTTGAGAGCCCCTCCTGGGGACTCAGGTTTCTGGGAAGGGAGTTGTGTTTCTGTATTACCTTTTCACTTTGTGTATTCCTGTATATAACTGCATATACTGTAAATACCTGCTTGTATATCGTGCTAGCTGTAAATATAAGTTTCATTCATATTTCCAGAGCTGGCTGAGTCTAGTCTGGGTGATTTTCAAAGTTGGGGGGGCGGGGGACACCCGAACCATCACAATGGCCTATATTTACTTTTCAGGAAATTATGAGTCATCTCTCTAAATTAAAAACCACCACCAACAACAACCACCAATGAAAAACAGTATTTGGGAGCTCTTCTACTTGCATAAGCATTACAGATAAATACACACAAAATTAGCTCCACAAATTAGTAAATAAAAATATACATTTATGTAGAGACAGTCATCTTTGTCTCCCTTAGTTATGATGGGCTCTGAGGTTAGAAAAAACACTGGGGAAAAAAAAAAAGTCCTGTGCAGCTCAGCTTCCTGCATACTCTTGCACTGCAATTTGTGAAATCATGTCTATAATGGAGGCCAGGATTAGAGATTTGACTCAGGAAAGGAATTACTGAAGTCTACAATTTCTTGCCATTCCTGTAATCACACACAGCAAACACAGCAAAATATCCTGCCCTGAAACACAGGATAAGAAAGACAAGGACTGCCTGAAGTGTTTTCAGAAAATCCTACCTGAGAAGTGGAAGCTGCAAGTCCTGAGGGCTAACAGCATGTATAGAAGAGCTCAGGTACAGAGTTTGCCCTATCTCCAGAACACCAGTTCTCACCTAGACGTTATCAGAAAATAGCCTATGCAGATTTTCTATGGTCTTTCAGCTGCTCAAAGATGCAGTTTCTCAAATAACTCCTTAGCACAAATGCCAACAGTACAGGACATGAATACAGAATCAGCAGTACCACAGCAGATTTGGCTGCACTGTTGTTTAACTCCATGCTCTTTGCAGACCAAATCAGGCACATTTAAATGCTCCTGAATAGGTGCAAAATTAAAACTAATCAGGAAACTTTCTCTGAGTGAAGGACTCTGGTGCTTCACCTGCTTCTCAGGTGGTGCTCACAAACAAAAATGATGCTTTAGTGACTCTTCCCTCTTTGAAAGGAAGCAGAGTGGCTAGAGATCAAATTTGATCTTTCTTCCACACAAGTAGGAAACAGGAGACTATTTAGCTCCTTTCACTCCATAATGATCCTCTGATCTAAAGTAGTCTTTTACTCCTCACAACTAAAAAATACATGAAATGAGTGGAATTAGAACACGATCAGCCTCACTTCAGTATGAAATACCTTTATGAAGTAAGAACTCACAAGCTGTCTCCTAAGTGCAAACATATTTCATCTGAACTAAAAGAAACTTTTTACCACCATAGAAGACAGCAACAAATCCTCAAATGTGAATTGAGACTCTCAAAATAGAATGCTTTGGACTTATCTTTATTCTTAATGGAGGGCAGGTTTTAAGGGAAATCTCCCAAGGGAACCACTCCAAAAGGAGCTCTAATACACAGAGAACTTTATGTACTTCCAAAGTGTAGTGTGCTTTTCAGGTAAGTATTTTTGTTGCCTTGTTTAAGGTATAGAAAACATTCCCTACAGAGGAGGGGAGAGAAAAAAAAAAAAAAAAAGAGAAATAATTTACAATATTTGAATGGGGGAAAAAAAAAAAACATCCTGTCCAATATATGATCTCTAAATACATTTGCCTTGCCAGCATAGACCATCTCAGAGAAGGCATCAAATCTCTATCATAAATAACTTCACAAAGGTGATGCATTATCTCTTCCCACAACTGTTTACCAACAAGAAAATCTGTAGAGAAACAGCATAAAACCACCAGAAACTCAAGTGCTGAATACTCTAAATAAAGATCTCCACCAATTTTGATAGTAGAAGGTGTTTAAGTGAGCAATCTCTCTTCCTGTCTCAGCTCTTAGTGAGGCTGGCAGACTTAAGACATCCTCTGGCCTCTGACTCTGCAGTGCATATTGCATTCTTATATTTCATCTAGAAATTTGTTAAAGTCAGATACACTTAGACTTATGCTCTGTTCCTGGATTCTGCAATTAGACTGAGAACTTGGGAAACCGGTGGTGGCTAGCACAGGCAGGAAAAATGGTGCATTGTCTTGAAATGCTGTGATACTATTTAAGGTCTCATAATTTTCTATTATAAAGTGATTGTGATGCACTTATAGTGCATACCTATGCTATGAAATAAGCACCCTTACTTTTAATAAAACAATTCCTTATTGAAGTATCCCATGAGGAATTCTGGCATTTGCTTTCTTACCAGATTTGACTAACAAGTGGAAATGTCACAAATTAACAGCAAAATGAGAGATTAGAAATATTTCTTTCCATAGCAGTCTGACAAAACTTGATGCATTTCTGGAAGGTGTTCCCATTTTGCCAAAGCAATCTTAATAGTAAGATTGAAAACTGCATCAAGCAGCACCACTCGGTCACCCCTGAATTTGACTTCACTTGTTCTGTTGCTGCACATACTATTTTTTCCTTACTTTTTATCAACTAAACATTGTATTTTGAAAGTGTTTTCCCAATAGTATCTTTATAAAATGCAAGAAAAAAAGGTTTTCGGCTGGTGGAGGCTGGCAAAGCTCCAGTGAAGTCAGTGGGCCTCAGCTGAGGCACTAGCCTTTTGTGAGTGTTCACAGAAGCTTTTTATATACTGCAGAGATGCTGGATTATGCAGAGGAGTCAGGAAACCTCACTGTCTCTCCAGTTTGCAAAGATTACAGATATTTTAGCAGTCACCAGTTATTTAAGGCTAATGGTACAGTGACAGTTTTGGATAAAGGAAAAGACTCAGTAGGCTTCAAATAACACCAATTGCTTTACTTGACCATACATTTTCTTCACTGCATGAAGTGTAGGGCTCAATGGGTTTTAGGAGAGTCAGAATGTACATTCAGGCAGACAAGTATACATCTGAAACTACTGAAAGCACCACCTGCTGCTTCTTGTTTTTACTTTCACTGTTTCTGGGCAGTTTGAAGAAAGAAATATGTACCATAAAGCTGAACATTCTGTGGCAAAACTTGCAAGAGAGGACAGCCTTCCTGCAAGTAAATTTGCTGTCTGTGGGAGGCCTTCATGCCATCAGATTGTTCTTTCCATGGCACTGTCTGAATGTTTGATAAACTGAGCAGTGATCCTGCCTGTAGCCTAAGGATTTGAGGACAATCTCCTTCCTAGGAAATTATCTCAAACCAGCAAATTTCCATGTTGGATCTTCCAGTATCTAGAGCAAAGGTGTGAACTGATGGCATTTTTTTTGCTATGGAAATTGGCCAATAGTCACAAAGACTTACATCGTCATGGGTTTTTGCCGCAACCTTTTATTGCTTATCTGCTTAGTGTCTCACGGACATTGCTTGCAGACAAAAAATTGCTTGGAGATTAAAAATTGTCTTTTGCTGTAGCCCAGATTCATCCAGTGAGCTATGAAGAGGCCAAACTTTGTCAGAAGCCCTCCTTCACTCCTTTACCTTTCTGTCTCCTCTGAACAGATGGAAAACAGTATATCTCCACTACCCATACTTAAGAAGATGGTGTCTCAGCAAGCAATAGAAGATGAACAAAGTAAAGTATGTTACGGAAAGAACTGGGGGGGATCTAAAGTGATAGCTAGCCCTGATCCACCTAAACAAATGACCAGAATCTGTTAAACAGATTCGGTTTGATCTTCACTCAAAATATCAACATTTGGCTCCATTGTGATGCCGCTTACCTGCGGGAGAATGGCCTCAGTTTAGGAACTTCCCAATAATGACACTGCATTTTCATCAGACTACGGAAGGTCCCTCCCACAGAGCTGCTCATATGTCAGATTTGGCTTAGTCTAATAGAAAGTTTTCAAATCCAAGAGAATCGAAAACTAGTTCAGGCCATGTTCTTGAATTCTAAAGTGCAGAGGTAAGTAATATCTACCAGATAGTAGTATTTATAGCATGTTAAAACATACGCTACTTTACACTTTAAGTTCACTGAAAAGTGAAATCAGAGGGCTATTGGTGAGAGAATGAGAGAAAAAATTGGCAGTGTACAAAAAATACAGCTTAGTAGTCTGGAAACAGAAAAAGGCAGGAATAATAAAAAAAAAAGGGCGGGGGAAGGTAGAGAGAAATACCAAAACTGAGAATAAGCATTGCATTGTAATGCAGTTCTCAATACAAAGTCATGCCTTAGTGCCCAGATGGCTAGGAACAGTAAAAGAATATTGGAGTCAAAAGCACAGGACCTTAACTCCTTATGCACACACAGAATAAAAGAAAATTTAAAAAGAACGATTTTGTTTGAGACTGCAGAAGATGAAGCTTCAGCTCTGGCATCAACGTGGCAATAAGACACATTAGAAAAAAATATTCTCTCAAAGGTTTTTTTGAGCAATGAGATCACCTGGTTAAAAGTCACACACCTAAACATTATAAATGTAGTTAGTTCTTCGCTGGGAGAAACTGAGCTCCAGTTCATAGTAATACTAAGACTTGATCAGCAGCCCCTTGAAGTCAACAGAAAAAGTGCTCCCATGGTCAGCAGCACTCTGACCAGCCTCCACTTAATGCAAGGCAGTAAGTGCTGAGATCGCCCCTTGATTCAGGTCATTCTATAGGGAGACAAGAGTTTAAGACAGGACTCTGCAATACACAATGTCAGTAGAAGATTTACAAAAATGCTGTTCTGCAGTACTGGAAACAAGGGCAATTCACTATAAAGCTTTGTAACAGCTGCTCTGCCCAAGGATGATAAATCCTACCTCCTCCACTGAAAGATGGAGAGAGAGAAATCAAAACTGTCATCTGTTCTTGCCATGTAATGTTGTCTTCCAATCTTTGAAAAATATCAGATATTAAGAGAAACATGTGGAGAGAATGCAAGCAGCATTCTGAAATGGAGTTACCCTGAAAAAATGGAGGAGTTATTTTAAAATATTCTGTGGGAGTTAGACTATTCAGCAAAGAAAGGAGAGAGAAAAAAAATAAAGGTAATAGATAACTTGATAAATTATTAATTAAAACTGCTAATGAAAGTTAAAACATATAGTATACCATGTAGGAAAGTGAATAGCAGAATATGACACCTGATTGCTGTCAGGCTTTGCACCCTAACGTTGAGGTTGCTGATGGTCTAAAACCAAAAGATACAATAAATATATTTAGAAATGGAGTGGAAAAAACAAACCACTTGAGCATATTTTAACAAACGCTACAGGAGCCTGGAGGAAAAAAATCTCATGTAAACATCACTGAGCACTACATATTATGCCCCCAACTGAGACATTCACTTCTACTGTGAATCTTCCAAATGTGGTTTGAATCAAGTCTCCAAGTTGTGTTCTGTACCATAAATAATCACAGTCCCAAACAGTTCCTTGTGAGTATCTGTCCATTGTATCTGTCAGCAAATGCTTAGCTGCCTAGAACAAAGTCACTGATTAATTCAGGGGGAGATTCACTGAAAAGACTGATTTCCATGGGCTCCAGAAGTGACATACACATGAGGAGACTTATGAAAAGGCCAGGTAAAAAAGATGAGCAGCATGCTGTTGCGCTTCACTCATCTCATCAGAAGCATCTTTGAGAATAATTATTACTAAACAATATTCTTTAGTGGCAAGAAGAGAAGCCTGAGAATGGAAGTCACTGGGAGGTTTCCCTCTTCCTCAGCTACAGCACAGAACACTAGAAACGTCATACCTGCTTGATGTCATGAAATGATCATGTTTTTTTTCACTGCAAATACTACTAGATGAACTTCTACAAGCAGAGATAGCTTTATTTGTTGCTTAGAATACTGTAAATATTAACAACACAGCCATTTACATTAACTGAGTATTTGGTTTTCTGTTGCTGTTTATTTTACTGTCCTCAAACAGGAGAATGAAACTTCAAGGATCAGCACTTTATTATAAACTAATTCCTTTCCTCCTAACTGACGTTTTCCTGTTATTCCCAACCTGGCTCTCACACTGACTGAAAAGCTGAGTTAATTTCTCAGTAGAACAGCAGCAAGAGAGAGGGGTAGGAGAAAAAGAAAGAAATCCAACATAAGGCTGAATAAATCCAGTTTTCTTCTGATTTGGTAAAGCCAGATTGGCTGACATGGTATGAATTTTAAGCAGACCTTGGTGGAGACATTTGATTATGAAAATCACTTCAGCAAACAATGAAAAGAAGTCCAAGGCTGTTTTCAAAATAATTTCCATGTAACAAATTCAGCAAGTTGCTGCTTTGTTGCTGGAGAATATTTCTAACAGTTTCATCTTGTTGAAATCTTTGTGGTATGGTATGAAAAAGTCGAAAGAGAAGAGGAAGATTCATACTCCAGCAGCCACACATAGCTTGGGAGCCTCATTCCTGCATTAACTCCCAGTGTCACCAGTGCTGGGCAATTAAATTTAGTAAGACTTCTGCCCTCAACTTAGCAGGGTCAGTCTTAAGCACTTACTATAGGTGGACTTTCTTGCACAGTTATTATAAAAAAAAACCTTCTTCAGAAATGATCTGAAGAAATAGTGACCTTCTTAGAGCTTTTGGTGACACAATAAAAGGCTCTCAGAGAACTTAACTTGTCTGGCAGTTTTTATAAGCAAGCAAATTATTTATGTTTGACTACTCTGCTGAACTGGGACTTGTGATAAAATGAAGAATGCTAGAACTTATCTTTTTATATTTTACTATCTTGACTATTTCTTAAAATTAAAGCTTCCTTTCAATCAGAGACTTAAAATTATCACAGTTAATAATTAGTTTTCCTGTTTCTGTCCAGAAGTAGCTACATTTTAAAATTCCTATGACAATATACACTTCACTAATACTTTTATGCATGTTTTGATATTGATCTTTATTACTCATCTGATATAAAAAGGTAAAGTACTATAACCCAAGAAAAAAGTGCTAGCACTCATTTTTAAATACAGCTGAAACACATACCAGCAATGCAATACATGCCAGACCATACATAAGGCTTCTGTTCTTTTTATTTGTTTGTTTCCTTTCACCTAAATCCCTTAAGATTATCTTTATGTACACTGCTATAAATAACTTTTCTACTTCAGATTTTTAATTCCTTAGGGTAGAAACTGGATCTTCTTTTACATCTAAAAACATCACTCTTATTTACATTGCTAAATGGAAAGAGAGATAATAAAGTTGAGGCTAGTATGATCTTTCAAAATTATCAGCTGAGTTTTCTGCAATGAAAAGTGTGAACTTTCAAACTCATCTGAACCACTGCAGGAAGGGTCTGCCAATAGAGAAAAACACACCAGGATGCAGAGCAAGGTTGCCAGTCTTCTGTCACACAGTCCTGCAGCTCCCACACAGCCTGTAGTGTACTGGTTGCTGGTGTGCAGCATGCTATGACAAGATTGCTATGTATTTGTATAAACTATATAAATCTAACTTATCTACACATAAGAAAAAAAGAGGGATTTTTTCATTAACAGTTTAGAGTAGACTGAAGGCAGTTGTGATGTAGTCTGGGATATTTCCTTCTCCTACATGATAGAAGTTTGCCCAATTCCCTACTCTATCAAAAGGAAGAGAGACTTTGGTAAACACCATTTGCTCCTGACCTGGCACCTGCCCTTAGGCTTTACAATACATAAAGATCAAACATCTACACCTCATGTGAAAAATCATTCCTTACCACTGCACTCACAGAAGATACTAAAGGCACAGAAAAAGAGCCATCCTGTGCCAGCAGCTGTGATAGGGCTGCTGGTGTGTGATCCATAGGCAGTGACAGCTATCCACTGTGCTCAATCAGTTCTTGCCAGCCTGTACTTGGGATGCAACATCCCTGGATTGATGGCAGGACAGCTGATATGTTAGCCACTCTGAAAAATTATTAGCTTTGTTGAAAGTCACAGAAGATGCCTGTTACAATATAAGTTCTCTATCACTATACCTTTGTGCCCTTCTGGGCTAAATCTCACCTGTCCTTACACACATAGAACTTTGCAATCAATGCACAAGCCACTCACTGCTGTAGCAGTCCTATTAACAGGTAGGAGTCAGATCACACAAGTTAAACATGTTGTTTGATAGCTATACTGTTGTGATTTCAATAGAATTTTTCTGTAATAATAACTTCAATCAGCAAGTCATTGTATACTAATTCCAGTTGTGCATCACTTGTATGTTTCTGCACAGTAATTAACTAATCAATGTGTCACTCCCTCCCTATTATGAATAACCTCATTAATTCAAGGCTGAAAGCTTGGTGTCTGCTGCCATTGCTATTTTTTGTTAATTTTTGTTCTTTCTGCTGCTTCTTGACTTATAATCAAATATGAAACTCATGTATTTTTAAATACTTTCTCTTCTGTTTCTCCCACTGAAAAATTCATTGTGCTATCAAGCCTTTTAAAATAATGTTTATTCATTATGCACTACTTTGCTAGGCAATCAAGAGCTGTTACAATAAAGCGTGTGACTTGCTCTCTTTATGGCAGTGCTTCTGCTGTGTAAACATCTCCATTTTAATCCCAAAATTACTAGAAAATAGAATTTAGATGTAAAACTTAGCCTCAAGGTCAAAGGCATCATCAGACATCTTTGCATGTGGGCAAATGTCTTTATTATTACTATTAAATGATTAGACATTTTTAGGTTATACTTGTGGGTAAAAACTTGTGACACAGTCAACAATGGCAGCTGAGCTGCACATGTGTGCCTTCAAGGTCAGAATCTGGTCAATGGAAGCAAGTGCGGGAAGATGCCTACAGCATAGATACACCATTTTGATAAATGGGATACTTGAACTCTTAAGACTCGGCATGCACAGCACTGAAGCAAGTGCTTTGCTGTTGCAGTCTGGTGACTCCTAAGTTCAGGACTAAGCATTACATCAGGATTTGTTAAATCAAGGTCCTGCTCCTCCAAGAATTTTTCTTTAAAGCAACTTGTATTTCACACAGACTATTCAATATTGTGTCTTCTTATCCTAACCCAAACTCACTGCAAAGCCATCACTATACTTAACAGATTTTAATAAAGAATCCAAGTATCATTTTCCAAGTGCGGAAGTATGCCCAGAAGTCAAGAAGCTAGTGTCTCTGCTGTTACAGGTTGCTGCAGCTCACTGTAGTTTAAAGTGAGAATGTGTATTTGCAATGGCTGAGAGAACAGTGAGACTTGTTTTAAAAAGGAAAAAGGCACTGTTCTTCAGTAGAGAATGTGAAAGTCTTCATGGACTTCAGGAAACTTATTAAGGAATGTATTCATCCAGATTTGATTTCTCCAAAGTATTTTCCCTTAAAAAAACCCAAAAGACTAAAAGCTAAGCTAACAAGTAATAACTGAAAACCTAACAGTATATCTAGAAATTGTGGAATGATTTGACTACTGTCTCTTACAGAAATGGAAAAATGCACCTCTGTAGAATGGACTTGATAACAAGCAGCATGGCTCTGAGGCTGCCAAGCACATACAGCAGCTTCTGTTTCACCACCCCACTGCATATCAACATTTATCGAAATAAATATTTGTACAGTAGACCATAACAGTCTGTTTGCTTTTTCGCAGTCTATTTGGCTGCCTCTAAATGATTGGTCCATGTGTACAGGGAAAGGAGATATTACTGCTACTGCTATTTTGACATCTGTTCTTGTTACTAACATTTCTCTCATTTGTGCCTCAGATCCTTCTGCCTCTGCAGTTACAGCCATCACCTCTCTTTGCCTTTGCCTTCAAATCTGTCTTTTTATGAATGTCCAATGCTTTCCTACAGTCTCTTTGGATATTGCATTCTCTTTTTTCACTTTTTTTTTTTTTAATCTGAACTCATACATTTCTCTTTCACTTTAATTCATCCTAGTTGGTCCTCTACCCTGTTCACCCAAACTGCATTTTTTTGTACTAACAGGAGGTGCAACTGTGTTCAAAATAATTAAGAACTTGGCTGCAACATCACCACCACTTTGATTTCAACTGAACCTACACTTGGGTTCGGCAAGGTGATTTTTTCTTAAAAGCACTGTTTCCCGCTGCACAACTAAATACTCTTTAAGCAGGAAGCAGAGAAAAAGGGGAAATATATCTGCATGGCTGTAGATATATACAAAGAAAAGGATAACTATGTCTTACTCAATGAGAAGGAGCTTTGTATACAAGCTGCAGTAAGCTCACTGAATCCATATGGGCCTAGTCCTGCCACCATGCACTTTGGAAACCCACTGCGGCACTCGTGTTGAAGGCAGTAACACTCTTGTCTTGGTGGCAGTAAAGGAGAAGTCTCAGAGAGTGGACTATAAATATCTGTCATACTTACCTTCTCTTTTACATAGAGAGAATTAAATTGTTAACAAAAGGTGACATGTAACTGATTGCCCTGGACAGCTGATTAGCATTGTGCCAGGATAAATACAGCAGCTTTCAGCTCTCCAGACTATCATAGCAGGTTCCCTTCAGGTTTAGCTGACATCTCTCCATCACTTACAACTAGTTCATTTGGGAGAGGCAGGGAAAAGGAAATGCCTTTAACCATGACCACAGAGACTCCATGAAGAAGTATGTGGAGCAGAAAAGATGGCATGCCATCAATTTTCAGCACATCTCACTTCACCCCAATTTCTTTGCACAGCAAAGTCTTTATTGTCCATTGTAAAAGGGAAACTGAGACGCTGCAGAAAAGTGACTTTGAAATACTTGTGTTTTGTATCTTTATACCCCAGCCAAATCTGTGCCCTGGAGACAAAATCTGAATCCAAATTGTCAAAATGTTTATAAGAAATCAGACTTGCAAGCATTTCCATAACTTATGTCCCAGCTCCCCAGATTTCAACATGCTGAAGTACAGGCTTTCAAGATTGTCAGCCTTCCTGACCACAGTCTGCCCAAAACCATCAACATCAAAATAAAACCAAAAGCAATATAAATATCTATAAAACGAATTGCCACAAACTGCAGAAGCACAGTCTACGCGAAGGGCTCAGTGTCTGGCACTCACCTGTAGGCTTTAGAAAGTAAGGCAAACTCTTTATTCTGTGTTTATATTTGGGTCATCATCACTTCATTTTTGAAACACAGACTTTATAGTTAGATTTGTGGTAGGAAGAAAAAACAGAAAACATTGCCATGATGGCTGTGTGATATGTCACAAGGTTCACTGCCTGCTAAGGCTCAGTATGAACTTTTAAAATTAATTGAACTTCTTCAAAGAAAATGGCTCACACATCATCTATTAGCCAAGCTGTATCTGGTGAAAGAATAATACTTGGAAAGCTGCTACAACACTTGTAGAAACCTTCACTTTGTGCATTTGCCTTATGGCAAGTTATTCAAAGCAATTTGTTGTGCTTAAGGGAATAAGAGGACGCCCCATTACATAATCTCTTGGCAAAACTGGGTTATCATGATTTCAAAAAGTAATAATGTTGTTGAAATTGATTGTTATATAAAGTTAGAATTCCTGCATCTGATATCCCAGAGCAAAGCTGAGTGCAAAACTCAACGGGGTATTAGAAAACATCAGGGTTTGAATCTAGTTTTGGGAAAAAAACAACTTACTATGATTATTTTTGGATCCAGATCCTATTTCACCTTAACTGCATGCTTTATGAATAAAGATGTTTTACAAAAATAAACTTTCCTTAATTCAAAAATTTCTCAATACATACTAAAGACTCAGGTTCATAGGAGAAGCTTCCTGCTTTTAGACTGGACCCATATCAATCCTAAATAAGCCACCATTTTCACCAGTCTTGCTAAATTGCTTGTCTGTTTCTCTGCAAGTAGCTTTTCAAATTAAATTACAACAAAGTAATTGTTCCTACTGACACTGCATGTCTTTACACCGGGGAGCAGAACAGACATTATTTGTTCATTGAAAAAACACTGACATATTTCTCAGCATAACATCACATTTAGTATTACGTGTTAAAACTGAGCTAGAAGTTCTGTACCTATACTTATGCCAGCTTCAAACACTTTCTGAAGTGAATCTTAGCCAGACAAGATGCAGGCAGAGGGAAAAAGAAAAAGGGGCGGNAATGAATTGAATAGGTGCTTGTTCTAGTGAGTATTCGCTTAGTATCCACATTATGAGGTGTGGAAGTATCAGAGACTAGCAGTTCAACAGAAAAGAACAGCCAGCACTGGAATGACAAATAAGTGGAATTCTTCTTCCTTCCTGTGCACCAACATAGGCAATGCTGGTGACAAAGCACTGTTAGGCAGTTGGCACCATTTACTGGCAGATCATGGCTTACGAAAGACTGCTGTGCCACAGCAAGTCTACCTTCTGGCTGCAGCACATCCCCTGCTCTCCTCTTTCTGCCTGCATTGGGATTGACTGAAAAACAGTCTTGCACAGGAAACTTTGTCAACCAGGTAGTGTTCCTGTGACAGGAATGCTACTCTGCAGCACTTAAACCATGGCAGGCTAGACACTGAAAAGCTGTTTGTGGACAAATGGATCTGAATCCTTCAGCACATGGATTCTTATTCATCCATTTCGCCAGAATAACTCCACATTAAAAAAAAAAAAAAGAGCCCACAAGGAGAAGAAAGGCTTCCACAGATAGAGAGTTGCTACAAGTGGAGCATCATCAGTTTGGCCCAGAACAAATGGGATTACATCTCCCCAGACAGAGAAGGAACGACAAAAGCCTTAAAGAACAGCGAAAGTGTCAGAGAAATACATCATTGAATTTTGCACTCATTTCCTATTCAGGATACAGTTAATAGTGTTTGTTGCATTCCTGCTGTATCCACTTTCACAACAACCATCAATTCTTTGGTGGCCTGTGTAACAGCTAGCAATCAGAGTTGACACTTTAAACAAAATTAAGACTATTAACAGCAAGCCAGATGAATATACTGGACAATCACTGACCTGCAGATCTCAGAAAATGAACAGAGGAATGTTTACAGAACCTTAGTATTGTGGTTCAGCTAACTGTCTAAGGCATAATGCACCTAGAATAAGACTTTCAGTCCTGCTGTTGTTCCCATGTTGCTGTTTTCTTTTTCTCCTCCTATAAAGAAGACAATGGAGGACATACATGCTGTTAAATCTGCTTGCTTTCTCCTTTAGTAGACTTTCCAGTACAAATCAAATTTCATAATAATTCTGACAAATTATAGCAAAATGCAGAGAACTAAATAGATAGGTTGCAAATAGCTCAATTTTGGACAGTTGATTGTCAATCAAAAGTTGATTTTAATTAGAAAGGATCAATCAGGAAGCATAGTACAGGAGGCAAAAGACTGGGCTGAACCCAGACTCTCATCCTGGAGCTCATCTCCACTGAACTGCTCCTTCCCATAACCAGGTGTTCAAGCCAGCCTAATGCAAACAGCCAAACAGAGTTCTAGACAACTGAGTGATGCTATTTGCAGTAGAGAACAAATCTGTTACCTGATGATGAATTGCATAAACTCAGCTACAGCCAGCAGTTTCACCTCATGAGCTGTACCAGGTTTGGGCACAGCCTAATTAACTTACTATTGCTGATCCTAGCTAGGCAGTTTCCTATTGCACCTCACTATAAATTCTAGATCAATTTCTTCCCTAATCTGAATCATTTCACAATGTTATTTTGAAAGCATTTAAAACACCAAAAATTTAGGGCTGGATTTTGTTAGTGGATGTGAGCAAGATAAGGAAGCAAATTCATGGCTTGCTGAAAGGACATAACCTTTGGGTTTTTCCTATAATTCTGTGTTGATAACCTCTGATGCTAAATCAATATGAAAACACTACAAAGTGCTACAAACTTGTAAAGTGATTTCAAAGAAGACAGTAACATTGCAGTATTATTAGGTGCTCACATTAGAGACTGCGTCTTAACCTCAATTCTGAGGTCAGTGGGTAGAGCTTTAAAGCCGGATATAAAGGACAGACAGACTTTTCTTTCTACTACCTAAATCACGCCACACTGTTAAAGTGGCTGAAGTACCCGCACTGCAGTTTACTGCTACTATTCAGAATGCAAAGTGACTTTCACTTCATTTTCTCTTGCTTACAAAGGTCAGCTTTGTAAAACTTGTCATCTTGATTGATATTCTAATGTCATTTTTTAGGTAAATTGTTTTATTGATATATGTACCTATTTGCAGTTGCAATGGATGTTTTTCTCCAGATTATTGAGAAAATTGAAATCTGCAACAAGTATTACAGAGTAATGAGGACCATCAATGCTTGCTTTGAAGGAGAAGATCCAGTGTCCTTCCTCAAAGTAACCACAGACTACCTAGCTCCAAAAAGTCTCCCCTTTAGGTTAGACACTGGGCTACAACTTAAAGCCAGCTTTTAGGAAGGCAATTGAGTAACTGGTAAAGAGCAATCGGAAATACTTGTGTAGAAAGCAAAGGCTCAAAATCCTATTTCTAGCCAGGGAGCCATGCATGGGCTTCCTGCAATGCCATGCAATCCTCTAGGCACCACAGGTAATGGAAATGTATCCACAGTGCTCCTGCTGAACACCCACTGCAGCACTGAATTTGTTGCTCAGCAACATCTCATGGCACCTCTGAGATGCTGCCAGCAAAAACATCCAGCTCATCCTGTGTGTGGCTGAATCTTACCAACAGCAGCCCAGAAGCTTGTGGCAAAATGTTTTCATTTAATTGTAAAAGGCAGATTCATCAAATATTTTCATTTGGGATGAAACTTTTGGCCAGAATGAGATCTCTTAACAGTCACAAGTTTCCTGGGCTTACTAAGATAAGAGACTCCTGCGATCAGTAGGGACATTTGCACATGTCTATTCTCTGACTTAGCAAGTTCCCAAAACCGAGATAAATGAATAGTGAGGGGGAAAAAAGTCCTTGTTTTATTTTAGAATCATAGAATGGTCTNATTGACCTGCAATAGGATTTTTTTTTTTTGAGTCTTGACAAAGCCACATATTCCTAAACACAAATCAATTAAGACATTATGCATCCAAAAAGCACTATATCAGTAGGCTGAGGTGATCAGGACAACATTTATTACAGTATTAATTCATTTGAAATTCTAGGAAGATAGAAAGATTTACCAAGGAAAGGATAATTTACAACCTCAGCAGATACTGCACACATAGTTTTAAGACTGTCTAAAATTGCAGATTTTGAACAAAGCATTCTCTCACACATCCAAAATGAGTCTCAAACAAGAAGTGCCTAGGTAACATTCTAGTAAACGTGAAAATGCTGGAGGTCCCAACATATTGTCTATGTCTTTCAAATTCTGTTCTGTCCTACTTTAACTTCTAGCTTTTGTCTTCTAGATCTGTAGATGAAAATGTGTGAGAAAAGCAGTAAAAAGATTCAGAACACACTCCAGCTAGGTTGGAAAATAAATGTCAAGACAAAGAGATAAAAATCAATATATTTCAAAGGTAAAGCTACATATTGCCTCAACATGACATTAATTCAAAAACTGGCTGCCATTCAACAGAAAAAGTCTGCCTTTCCACTCTAATCCTAGTAAGGTTTGCTCTATTAATACATGGTATCTTTTTTTTCAGAGCACTGCCTCAGTGCAAAGCTTCAGCCTTGCTTTAAGTGCTCTCCTGGAGTTTTTTATACCACTTGCCCTTGGAAAATTGGGTGAACAGCTCTGAAAAAGCCAGTAAATTATACTCCGGACACACCTAACTGCAGTTGTTCCCTAACATTTCCTAAACAAGTAAAACAACAAGTGAAGCTTAATTTCACCCATGACAACTTATCAGCAATTCTCTGGTGCAGTTCAGAGACATGTATTATACATTTTTAGGAATAACAAAGGAAGTGTATTGTAGTAGCTGTGGTTTTATGTTTCGTGCTTTCACTCCAAAGAGGTCCTTTGGGCTTCCCTTCAAGAAGAACAATCACCAAAAACTGTTCAGAATCACTTAACATCACTAATTAATCAACATTGTCTTTCCTTTTTGTTTGTAAAATTTGGAATGTTAACAGCAAGCTAGACCACATGCCCCTAGATCTCACACCGAGTTTCATAATTGTATGCATACATATCTTTGCTTAAATGTATCATTGATTACTCCTCTTACTGCAAACTTCAAACCATGAATAGTGACTGCAATTAGGCTAACGGTGTACCGAAAGATTATCTGCATCAACTGTATATAATAATTGTTGTGTGCATTTTATCACTGATTGCTTCAATATAGCTTATTCTCATTAAGATGTGAATTTACTGAGTCACAGCAATTTGAAGAAAAGAAGTTTGTGACTCAGGTCACACATTGATTGGGTGCTACAATGTTTATTTGAGATCAGCCTGAGGTCATCTGTGCTGGTGCCCTCATGTGCCATTAAGAGATGCAATTCTGCACTAGTGTTGGTCTGTCTTGCATCCAAAAGGAAATGCTCCCATTATGGCATAGTTCTACGAAATATTTTCTTGGCTTGTGTTTCCTTCCATGTAAAATTTCATAGTATATTTCCTATCTGAATAGCAGGTAACCACAGTTTTCTTGAAACTGTTATCTTTATAGATAGGGACAGTACAATATGGCTGTTCTACATGACAGCAGTACAGCTTGCGAACAGTGTCTGTCTGACAAGAGCCATTTGTTAACCCCATATCCCACTTTGAAGAAAATCTTCTGGTTCACAAAATCACAGCCACTGTGTTGATCTAAGCATACTGTCTAGCTGCTCTGTATTTAAGCTGGAAAATCATTATCTATTATTATTAAATTGTGTCTCTTCTGGAGCCAATAGCTTGTCTTTTGCAAGGAGAAAAGCAGAAAAATGTACAATCAAGGAAATGGGTTGAAGAGGTAAATGCTTAACTGTGTTACAGACTTTCTTTAATTAAAGCCTCTCTTCACTTGCTCTTAATCAAAGCAAATGGCAAGTAGAATGCTCAGCAGATGGGTACAGCTGTGCATAACAACCATGCAGGTGCTTAATTTTATATTTGGCAAGTACAGTAAGCAGCATTCAAACATTTGAGGGTGAGGGGGTGTTCAGTGAGGGCAGGTTTCAAACAACACATGCTACTGAAAGAGGGAGATTATTCTTCCACTACTAAGTTGCTCAATCAACTTCACTACTTTTGCGTTAAATCCCAGTTTGAATTACAGAGGCAAATGCATAACCTATGAGGCTTTCAGAGTAATCCCTCTATCTCATACCCTCTTTTTTTTTTTTTTTAAAGGGCTAACTGTACCAAACTGCAGCTTTCTGTCTTCTCACATAATAGAAACAGCTCTTATTCTTTGTCTCCTGTTCCAAATACAAAAGACATTGAATAAGTCAGAGGACACAGAAACAAACCCTAGCTACAAGCCACTGATAGAGCCAGGAGCTCCGCAAATATGTGAAATCAGCAGTGAGAGAGGTTGCATTAACAGAGTGAAGAAACCTAAATGCAACACTTTCCAGACAGCATACAGAGATGTCACAAAACAAGAAAAAAGTATTAATTGTAATTAAAATGTCACATGTATAATTAAAATAAAAAAATAGTGATGCAAAGCAAAGCCAAGAAGACCAAATTCTGCATTTCACAAACATCAGCTATTCCTTTCACTCCCATTAATTCACAGTATCATTTATTGGATAATGGAATAAGGCCAGGTAAACAAAACACAGGGAAAATGCCAAATATTGGGTTTCTTCCACATAAAATATACCAAAGGAGGGAATTTTGGCAAAGTATCAGCATTTAAGACGGCTTGGAAAGGAACATTATTGAAAGGTAGGAGGAGGTAGAATGTGGATGAGGCAGAACATGCAGTCTCAAAGCATACAAGTCAGTGTTGATGTTAAAGTGATTCAGAGACTGATGCTATTACTTTTTCATACTTTTTCACATGCTACAGTACATTAAAGGTTAGCTAAAAATAGATTACACACTTCCATAATATTGCTCTCCTGTGTGTTCTCCTGATACACTATACCCTTTTAAATTAGAATAGAAATATCCATCAGACTCCCTCTGTGCTTTTCCACGCACAGAAAGAAGTTCAAATACCCTTGTTTAACAATTGGAATATAAAGAGGAATGAAGCTCCTTAAGAATTCCTTCCTTCAGTATTTCTTCGACTTACTTAACATACAATTCCCTTTATGGTGCTCTCTTTCTACTTGCTTGCAAAGTTTGAGATAGTTGGTAGAATATTTTGAACACTTTAAAGCTTTTTCTGCTATTTTCCAATTCCTTTGGCATGCTTCTATAGTCATCTAGAAGTGGTACAGCATCCCACAGCTGCAGAAACAGTGACTTAGGTGACTATCATAGCACATGGGAAAGTAACATGAATTACCAAGTAAGGTTCCTTGTACTAAGCTAAAGATTTATAAACATAGAGAAATCTTATGCAATAAGATAAACATTTGTTTTGCTTTCAGTCAGATTCGTTGTTAAAGTAGCTAACTCCATATGCACTTCAGACACATTTCAGGTAACTGTGATTCCTACAGTAATGAGGAATACATCACTTGGAGTCCCCTAACAAGTCCCATGCCAAGAAATTAAACAGATCCACAGCTAAACTACTAGAAGACCGAGAGCACTGCTGTGAACAATTTCCCTTTTCTGGCTTTAGTTTTTACAGCCTGGAGGGGGTATTGCTCAACACTGGCAGAAGATTAATTTTTGAATTTAATATAGAAGGTTCTGAATGCAAGGATTTAGGAGACTAAAATCGAGGTACCCAGTAGACCAGTATATTTCCCACATATCCTTATTGTGAGTAACATTAAATACTTGCTACTAGGAAAATAGGTTTTCCAATGAACAACATTATACAGCAATTCCTACTTTAATTTGTCTTCAACTTATATACATAGCCTAACCCAGGATGTTGCTAGGTCTTGTAGGAAAAAAATTAGAGAGGCAAAAGCCCATTTAGAACTCAGGCTGGCCACTAATGTTAAGGAGAATAAAAAAATGTTTCTATAAATATATTAATGGCAAGAGAAGGGGCAAGGACAACCTCCAGTCCTTATTAGATAGAGAGGGGAATATAGTGACAAAGGATGAGTAAAAGGCAGAGGTGCTTAACGCCCTCTTTGCATCAATCTTCAATAGTGGGACAGGTTGTCTCCAGGACAACTGAATTCCTGAACTGGCAGATGGAGTCAGGGACCAGTATAGTCCCCCTGTAATCCATGAGGAAGAAGTAAGGGACCTGCTGAGTCACTTGGATCCTCACAAGTCCATAGGACTGGATGGGATCCATCCTAGGGTGCTGAGAGAGCTGGCAGATGAGCTGGCCAAGTCACTCTCCACCATTTATCAACAGCCCGGGCTCACTGGAGAGGTCCCTGAAGACTGGAGCTGGCCAATGTGATGCCCATCCACAAGAAGGGCTGGAAGGAGGAACCAGAAAACTACAGACCTGTCAGCCTGACCTCGGTGCCAGGCAAGGTCATGGAACAGGTCATCTTGAGTGCCATCACAAAGCACCTACAAGATGGCCAAGGGATCAGGCCCAGCCAGCACGGGTTTAGGAAGGGCAGGTCCTGCATGACCAACCTGATCTCCTTTTATGATCAAGTTAACCATCTGGTGAATATGGGGAAGGCTGTGGATGTAGTCTACCTGGACTTCAGCAAAGCCTCTGACACCATCTGCCACAACAAGCTCCTGGCCAAGCTGGCAGCTCGTGGCTTGGAAAGATTCACTCTGTGCTGGGTCAAGAAGTGGCTGGAAGGCCAGGCCCAGAGAGTAGTGATGAATGGTGCCACATCCAGTAGGCAGCCAGTCACTAGTGGTGTTCCCCAGGGATCAGTGCTGGACACAGTCCTGTTCAGCATCTTTACTGATGATCTGGATGAGGGGATTGAGTCCAGCATCAGTAAGTTTACAGATGACACCAAGCTAGGAGCAGCTGTTGATCTGTTGGAAGGTAGGAGAGGCCTGCAGAGTGACCTAGACAGGCTGGATGGGTGGGCAGAGGCCAATGGGATGAGATTTAACAAGGCCAAGTGCAGGGTTCTGCACTTTGGCCACAACAACTCCAAGCAGCGCTACAGGCTGGGGACGGAGTGGCTGGAGAACTGCCAAGAAGAAAGGGACCTGGGGGTGCTGGTTGACAGACATCTGAATTTGAGCCACCAGTGTGCCCAGGTGGCCAAGAAAGCCAATGGCATCCTGGCCTGTATCAGGAATAGTGTAGCAAGTAGGATGAGGGAGGTTACTCTTTTCATGTACTCAACATTGGCCAGGCCACACCTTGAGTACTGTGTCCAGTTCTGGGCTCCTCAATTCAAGAGAGATGTTGAGGTGCTGGAACGTGTCCAGAAAAGAGTGACAAGGCTGGTGAGGGGCCTGGAACACAAACCCTATGAGGAGAGGCTGAGGGAGCTGGGGTTGTTTAGCCTGGAGGAGGCTCAAGGGGGACCTCATTGCTGTCTACAACCACCTGAAGGGAGGCTGTAGCCAGGTGGGAGTTGGTCTCTTCTCCCAAGCAACCAGCAATAGAACAAGGGGACACAGTCTCAAGTTGTGCCGGAATAAGTATAGGCTGGATGTTAGGAGGAAGTTCTACCCAGAGAGAGTGATTTGCCATTGGAATGGGCTGCCCAGGGAGGTGCTGGAGTTGCTGTCCCTGGAGGTGTTCAAGAAAAGACTGGATGAGGCACTTAGTGCCATGGTCTAGTTGACTGGATAGGGCTGGGTGACAGGTTGGACTGGATGATCTTGGAGGTCTCTTCCAACCTGGTTGATTCTATGATTCACATTTTTTTGTCTTATCTCATAAACTGAGGAGTCCAGGACTTGTGTGCTAGTTTGAGCCTAGCTGGAATTTTTGGTGAGAAGAACTAGATTATAGGCTGTGGAAGGAAAAAAAGGCTGATGTCTACCTCACTCATTGGCTTGCTGAGATGCATAAGAATCAAAACATAAAGTACTTCTCGCTTCTATTTCTGCTGGGGAACTGGTTGAGCTGCATCTCTCTCTAGTCTCTTTGATTAATCCGCTTTGCTTCCTAATCCCCTGGCCAAACCTCCATCCTTCCTTGGGACTGGGGTAAGGTTGAGAGAGGTAGGAGGAAGGTGAAGGGGTGGTTGGGAGCCCCTCCTGGGGACTCAGGTTTCTGGGAGGGCTGTTGTGTTTCTGTATTACCTTTTACCTTGTATATTTCTGTATATACCGTAAATATCTGCTTGTATATTGTGCTAAGCTGTAAATAGATAGCATCATTCAATTTCCAGAGCTGGCCGAGTCTAGTCTGGGTGATTTCAAAAGTGTAGGGGGGCAGGTAACACCCAAACCATCACAACTTGAAACACATTTTAACAGTTTTCCTGTAATTCCTAACAGCCAGAATTCAAACAAAGATGAATGAAGACTCTTTCCCCAAAGAATACTAATCATATTAATTACTATCAGCCAGTCTTTTATATAGGTAGCAACTGTCTATAAACCTACTGGCCAGTAGTAGGTTCTTCAACTAGCAACAGGTTAAGTTTTAGGTATTAAAGTATCTAGTTCGTCTTAAAAAGATCTTGTTGCTGTTCCCGTTGAGGAAAGGATCAGACCATGGCATGTTTCAAAAGCTTCACTGCAGAACTGCTCTTAATCTGGGAGCACAGAGCTCCTCCAGAAACTGTTACATTGTGATACCCAAAGGCATCTCCCACCAGAAGATGGCTATTAGAGTTACGCAATATAGTAAGTGAGGAATCGGTTTGCACAAACAAATCTTAAACTTACCTGACTGAAGTAAAACTAGACAGAACAGTTTATACCTGTTTTGATGAACCAAACTGTTCTTTTATCTAAGGTCAATCTAATCCACATTGTTTAAACATTGTATTTCCACTAGCAAGTTTTCAACATTTAACTATTACAATTGATTACAATCAATAGAAATTAAGACTTTTTCCTTAGTATACTTTTGTTTTAGTTTGTCAAAGGTAATTGCCAGGGTAGTCTTGAAATACAAGTTTTTAATGTCAAGCATGCTAATCATGGAACAGTAGCTGAGAAAGGGAAAAATCAAAGTAGAGTAACTTGATTTACCTATAAGATTTCGGATAAATGAAGTACAAAGGGCCATTATACTCATAATATGTACAAGTGAGACAAAGTTTTAATTCATCACACACTCCTTGAAAACACAAACTTTATTCAGCCAACATTTTGATGTCCAAATTTTTTGCTGTTCTATTTCTGCAATAATGACATGATCTTATTAAATATTTAAAGGCTTCCTTCTCATCAATAAGCAAATTGTCTATTTGTATAGCAGATGAAACACTAGTTATACTTTGGAGAATTACAAATATAAACAGTATAAGGATTCAGGTCAAAATAAAAATAAAATTAGAGTCTATAAATGGTTGAGGGAAATAGCATAATTTATGTTTACCTGACTCATGTAGAAATACAGTGGAAGAAGCTTCGTATCCAAAGTTAACTTTTATGACAACCTATATGTCCATAAATATGTAACACCAATACAGCATATCTAACCAGCTAAAACATAGTAGCCATATTTGCATTTCAGAGTGATTATTTTTTACAGCTAGCATATTAATTTCCTTGAAATGAATAATTTACTGCAGTTATTTTTCATTTTTCCCTTGTGTGTATTTTAAAGAAAATGGTGTCCTAAGGCTTGAATAATTTGCAGCCAAATATTAGTTAGTTACCTTGAACTTTGCTCAAGACACATGTACACATGTGTGTTATCGGGGCTTCTTCACATCCATATTTTCTCCAGCAGACAATATTAGGTAATACTGGAAAGTAAAGCTACAAAGTCCTGATTTTTGAATCAAGACAATTCAAAGTTCCAATACCAGATGCATAGAGTTTTACAGATACACCCCTTTTGGTTTCTGCAGATCATGTGAGGCTATAATGTCCACTTACATTCTCTAATTTTGTCACAGACATAGGCAAAGAGAGCCAGGTCAGATACTGAGAAGATAATATTTGGTCCTTGAGTAAAACAGGTCTCTAGTCACAGAAAGTAATTTTAAAATCTAAACATGATAAACCATGAAGACTTCAGCATATGTTGCTATTGTGGAGGTGCATTTCAGGTTTGGCACTAGCAATCCCATCTATCCTGGCAGCACACCTCTTCCATCACTACCCCCATGCAGAGAAGCCCATAGCCTCTCACCCCACATGGCTTCTTGAGTCAGAAATAAGCACTGACAGCTACAGACTTGGGCTGACTAGAAACTATGAGATCTGCTCTTGAAGTGGTTTATACTTTTGATTGAAAATATGAATAAAGAGGAGAGGAAAAAAATAGTAGCAAAGGTTAATACAATAACTGGTCTTCTCGTGAGCAGTACTACTAGGTCATGGGCACTGGAATTCTATTCTTGGTGTTTTTATGTTCCATTCAAAGATATTTAGTTCTGCTCTGTTTAAGCAAAATCTACAAAAACTACCTTAAAACTTGAAAATTCTGTTTTTCAGTTTGCCCATCCCCTTTGGTTCTGGGAACAAGGCCAGACTCAGCACAGCTGAGGGCATGCAATGGCACAAGCAGTAACTGAGGATGGTCTGGACTCCCAGTGAACCATTTCTTGTCTCCAAGGACCTGCCAGTGGCAGATTCGTGATGGGTCTGAAGGAGCATACTAGGGCAGAGACAGTGTGCAGGCTCCTGCTTTCACAGCTAGTGCAGCATTGGTGAACACTGATAAACACAAGCTGCTGGGGAAAAGACAGCCTGTATTTTATAAAGGGAAAACTTAGAATCAGTGCCCTGGGAAGGGTGTTTCTGACGCCTAAGTGCGTAAGGCTCATCAGTAATTAGATACCTGGAGCAATGAAATGCCTTCAGTGAGATCCTATAAGACAAACCAATCAACCCCAAAAAATTTCTATAGGAATAACCACATGAACTCAAATATAGACGAGTTATGTCAAGGTGGGACAGCATAAAGAAACCAGATGCCTCCTCTGCTTTCCTGCTACTGCAGGACTCAGCCTCTCTGCCCCACAGCCAGGGTGCCTGGCCTTGTCTCAGCTTTTCAGCCTGCAGTCCTTATACTGATTGCAGCTGTGCTTCTCTCCACACTGCCTGGTGTCTCAACTGCCCAGGTGCTACCTCCAACCCCTCTGGATGAGAATTAGGAAAATGCTCACCCTGTTTTATTATTCTCAAAAGACAAGAGGCTTTTGGGGACCTTCGCAGTGTGAAATAAGCTGCTTCTTGCTCTACTTCAGTTAAGCTACTGAGCACTAAAATCTTTGTAAAATGTCAGACTATGAGTATTTACTATAGTTCAGTAGAGACACACACTTTATATGCACTGTTTACTGTCTCCCAGCTTCAGCAGATAACATACAAATAGCAAATGGGTATAAAATAGTCAGCTCTTCTAGAGGGCAGAAAAATGCATTTCCTTTACTGTAAACTATGTGTTAACATAAACCAGCAACTACTCAGGCAGCAAATGGATTTCTCCTTCCTTTTAAAGATGTGAAATGCACACTGACACTGTAACCAATGCATAAGGGGACAAACTGCAAATCTCCTACTGCCGCTTCTTATAGAAACTTCCTAAGTATGAACGTTAAATAGATACTTGCACAACTTTCAAGTACTAAACCTGTCAGCTTTCCTTATAATAATCTTAAATATTTTTCGTAAATTCAGAAAGTTTTCCTATTAGTAATTACAGTGCAAGCTGAAGATGGAATTTACTGCTATTGTTCTGGATCTAATGTTTGCACAAGACTAATCGATAAAGACGTTCCCAGCTGGTTTGAACATTTAACAAGATCTACAGAATGACAGCTAGAATTTTTAAAACTCATAGTCACAGAAGAGTGGCATCAATAAGACAAATTGTGTGAATAAGTGGCATTAGAATTCACTAACAACGCACTCGAAAGTTATTTTTAAGGACTGTGACAAGAAATATTCCAATTAAGCTACGTAAATTACCAGAATGTAACCATCATTACTGAAAAGAGAATTTCCCTTGTTACCATAGAAAGAATTTGTCATACATACTGGAAAAAATACACATTCTTTAAACTTTTTATTTTTTTTTTGCCAGATAGGTGTAACAAGTTATAATAAAATAGGTATTAAATTGCTGTATTACCTAGAAGCATTGAACAGATGAGCACTGTTGAACAGCACATGCATCAAAACATGCAGGAAAGAAAATGAGAACAAATGCTCTCTCTTTTAAATGCTGTGTCTTCAAGAAGGCAACCTAGTGTCAGCTCAGTGAGCCAACAGAGTTGATGTAATTAAACAATGATACAGGTTTATTATATAACCAAATAGAAATCTGTAGACAGGTCTGAACAGCACTAAAAAGATTTCATTAAGTTTGCAGAAGATCTAATTACCTAATGCTAGAATCAAAGCGTATGAACTGGATCTATTCTGCACGGACACCTCAGTTTTTTATTCTAGAATTTCAAAGATTTAAAAACTAAAAAGGAGGAAAAATGAGCAGTTGATCTGAAGTAAGGACTTTTCATATTAAAACAAACAGCACAAATAAAGAAAGGTACTGTGCAACAGAATAAATGGCAGCTGCACCACAGACAAGCTTTTTTAACCTGTCAAAAAGCAGAACATTCATTTCAAATAACTAGGAAAATCTAAGAAAACCTCATAACTAAATCTCCCTTTCTAATGCATTTCAGGTGGACAAACACATTTCTAAAGTCACTGACATCAGTGTAGTTCGTTTCACAATTCCCTGTAGCCATCCAGCAGCTCACCCAGAATTAGCCAATTCCATTGTACCTTTTCATTGTTCTGCTCGTGGCTGTTGAGGACAGTGTCATCTCACTACTGCCAGTGGGCAGGTGGTCTTCTTCCTACATACCTCTCCTTTCACCCCATGATTTGTTGCCTACCAGCAACACAGTCCCTTTTCTTCAGTTACCCAAGCAGCTGGGGAATAGGAGCAGCTTGCCACTACGAGCATCCTTTGCTCTGCTTCTGAATCCCTTTGTAGGACTTCTGAGCCTTGCAATAGGTCAGTTCTGACAGGCTGCATATGCTTTATTTAGACTTGAATCTTTAGATCAACAGGCTGTTTCTTGGAATAAAATCTTCTTTTCCACCAGCATAAGTTATCAAGATACACTACAGTGATGTTTTTTTCCTTCAGAAAGGTTCTCTGTGCTCCAGCCTATGTACACTGTAAGCATCTGCACACACACACACAAAACCCCAAACCAACCAACCAAAACAAAGCACAGTGAGAGAAGCACAGAAAGGGAAATGGCAGTTAGACTGAGACCACAAAGCAGCACCAAAGCATGATCCATGTGTTGCCTAGGAACTTATGCGCTTCCCACCTTGCTCACCCTGCTGCCCCAGAGGCACAGCCAGGCTTCCACCCTCCTCTGCTAGCCATACTTCCTTTACAACAGCTCCCAGTATACCTCAGCTGTCTTTTTATTAGCTATGATTTAAAAGTATGATGATAAATGTTTTTTAGTAAACACAAAAATGACATTTTAAGGCAGTCACTGAAATAAACGAGTGCTAAGGTACATTCCTCATTACTTAGTTTTGTCTACAATACTTAGTTTCTCCACAGTCTTTTGCAGTTGCTGTTTGGTAGTTGCCTCTGTGCTTGATCAAGTGATTTCTTTTTGCTCCCTCAGCTGTTGTCTATAAAATGACATGCTTAGACACATCTGAGAAATTCAAGTGTCTCGTTCTTCTCACTCATGTCTATCTCAATTCAATTCTCTTTCAGTTCTCTTTTCCTCTCAGACAATTCCTTGTTAGTATAAATCACCTGTCACTTCTGTTGATAGATTTAGCTGAATCCAAACTGAGAAAGCAGAGATAATTCTCATCTCTCACAACAGCATTCTTTATTTTACCATTCTACATTCCACACAGGAATAATATGGTTTTCAAAGTTAATTTTAATATCATAGATTGTGAAATTATAGCTCTGTTTTTAAAAAAAGTGGTCTAAGGGAGATTTGTGACTGCTCAATAGGGGTTTTGAAATATTCTTTTTATCCATGATTGTCACTGCCTGCCAAAGAAATGTGTTTTCAGCTACCATAATTATAGGGAGAGATTCTACATGCTGAAAAAATGTGTGTATGAAGTGTCATAATGCCGTTCAAGTTTACTAATTAAAATAAACATCATGAAACTACTAAAACTTTAACACTGGGGGTTTATCCTGAGGAAACAAGAAGATTTTCAAGGTGAGGCCCAGGCTGGTCAGCACAGTGAGGCCAGGGCAAATCCACTGCACACTTTCCTTGTGCCTGACAGTGCTGTTACTGAGAGCACAATGTGGAGAGCTCTGTGGTCAGTCTCACCTTGATGGGCATCACTCAGCTGCATTTGGCGTACAGTGCTAGCCTGGCCTCTAGTCTGCTCCCCTGGGTCACTTTGATACAGGGATCAGCTAAATGGAGTCACTAAATATCAATGGGAACTTCCCATGTGATTTCAGAAGAGTTTTGACTCATGCCAAGAATGCCTTTGCCTTCACAGAAAGTGAAAATTCGAGAACAAACTACAGATATTTAATATTCTGGATATTAATAGCTCAGGAATATCAACAAGTTCACACTCAAAGCAAATGGGCTAAACAAGACAGCCACGGGAAGCATGGCAGCTACTCCACGTAGCAATAAAAAAAGAGCACTTTTCTAAATATTTCTACAAAAAGTTGAAGTTCAAACACACACACAAAAAGAGAAGAAAGAAAAGCCACATTATAAATAAATTATGGCTCATTATAACATGATTTGGACAGACACTAATTCATTAGGCCTTCAGGGATTCGGGTAGAATCCTTTTGGATGAATGTGATCAGACCTCCGGTTATCATACATTCCTAAAATCATGCCACGGTTGTTGGTTCAATTATACTTTTTAAAACATTCTTCAAATGAAAAATGATAAAAACTTCTTCAGTGATATCTTTACAACTGTGGTGATGTGTTATGAATTTAATTCCAGTGCATTTACACTGAAAGTATCCATTTTCACCATCATTTAATACACTACACCTAAGAGGATACATTTTTGACAGAGTACATGCTCTGGTAAAAGCTTCAAAAATTATAGTACATTGAAAGTGATATTCTTAATTGTGAAAAAGGTAATAATTTTGTAAATAGAGACTTTACTATGTTTCTAATTCCTAAAAATGATTGTCTAGTACTCTGTTCAAAATCTCCAAAGCTGCTAAGGAATGGCAATGCCCTCCTAGTCAGGCTGGCAGTACCTTCACCATACAGAGACTATCTTCAATGCAGTAACATTATGAACTTCAAGCCCATTAAAAGCACTGCTGAAAGAACACAAGAAATTCAGAGCTTAGGAAAAGCTAAAATGGGAAGGATGTCATTTCCTGCTACAATGGGAAGGATGTCATTTACTGTTATTGACATCTCAGAGACAATTGTTTTTCCCTTAAATATCATGCTATCATTTGTTTTATTCAGATCCCAGTGTATTAAAATATGCATTTAGCTGTGCAGAATAAGAAAAACAGAGGAGGGAAGAACAGCAAGCTGTTTTTAAGGAGACAAGCATGAACTGACTGCAAAGCAGTGAGAACTGACAGCCCAATGAAATTTCAATTATCTAATATTAATTTTGTATGTCTGTGACACTGGTAATGTATCAGGTACTGACTCAACAAATCTGCGCACACAGCTGAATTTCACTGCACTGTTTCTGAAGCTGACTTTCTGGACTAGACAAGAAACATGACCATGACCCTCTGTAGAAGCAGTTGGGAAATCTCCCTCAGAAAATCTCAGGCCAGGCTTGAGGGATATAAAGAAACACTAGTAAGAGCTAATCATCCACTCATAAACTTTTGTAGCCTTTTTATACAGAAATGATCTAGATGGAAGGGTAGCTTCATTTCACTTGGTGAAAGTTACCATTGAATTATTATAATGTTATCTAAGAATTATCAGAGTAAAAGGGAAGTTTATGATCTCAGTGTGTTTTTAATTTGAAAGAAACAAATCTCTTCCGGAGAAGAGAAGGCTTTGAGGAAACTTTTCAGTATCTGAAGGGGGCCTGCAGGAAGGCTGGGGAGGAACTATTTACAAGGTCCTGTAACAACAAGATTAGGGCTAATGGGTTTAAACTGGAAGAGGGAAGATTTAAACTAGATGTTAGGAAAGGGTTTTTTACAGTGAGGGTGGTGAGATACTGGTATAGGTTGCCCAGGGAGGTTGTGGATGCTCTCTCCCTGAAGGTGTTCAAGGCCAGGTTGGATGAGGCCTTAAGCAACTGTTCTAGTGGGAGGTGTCCCTGCGTATGGCAGGGGGTTGGAACTGGATGAGCTTTGAGGTCCCTTCCAACCTAAACCATTCTGTGATCCTATGATTAGCAGTAACACACTGGCTGACAGAGAAACTTGACAGACAAGTCAAGTGATTTCTTACCAGGAAAGACACCAAGATAAAACACTCTTTTAACTTGAAGAATGTGGCGGTTCTAATATCAAGAATGGGAACAGGAAGACTAAGAATGGGAGCAGGAATATGGCTGTTGAATGAAAATAACTATATATGCAAAGAGTACTTTCAACAGAGACATATTTATGCATGTATTACTGGCTTAATTTCACGTCTGCAATATAGAGATGAGTTTGAAAGTTGACCTAGCTTTACTACCATGGTTTGAATTTTACTTTTGCTACTAAAAAAAATCATTAATAGAACCTCCAGCTTATGAGTGGCTTAAAATAATCAGTCATTAGGTTTTTCTTTTCTCCTTAAGAATGTGCTTTTTTAATTTTGAACTACTAAGGTTCGAGTTCTTTAGCATTTCTGAATTCAAAAGTTAACTGCTTATCAGAGAAAGAAAACAACCCGATATGCAGTCACCAGCTTTTAGAAAGAAAAAAAGGAGAAAATCTTACAAACAAAATGCTACATTTAGGTAGTTCAAAGGAGCTATGTAATTATTTAGTTTTTTCATCAGTGTAATTATTTACAAGTTCCTGAGATTTGGTGCCATGATCAGCTGGGTATCCTATATACTGATCTTGGTAAAACTTGGGACCAAAAAAAAATATTAATGAGAAATAAGTTTACATCAAAACAAAAATTTCTTGACCAAAGATAGATACAAATGCAGCAGGTAGAGGTATTTGAGTCACAGAATCACAGAATTATTGAGGCTGTGATTGACCTGTGAGATCATCAAGTCCAGCCTATGACCTAACACCACCATATCAACTACACCCTGTCACTAAGGACCACATCCAATCTTTCCTTAAACGCCTCCAAGGACAGCAACTCCACCACCTCCCTGGATGGTCCACTCCAGTGTCTAATTACCCTTTCCATGAGGAAGTGCTTCCTAACATTCAACCTAAATCTCTGCTGGCACAGCTTCAGGTCATGCCCTCTTGTCACAAGTTGCCTGGGAGAAGAGCCTGACTCCCACCTTACTACAGCTTCCCTTCAGGTAGTTGTAGAGTGTGATAAGGTCTCCCCTGAGCATCCTCTTCTCCAGAGTAAACAACCCCAGCTCCCCCAGGCTCTCCTTGACATCCTATCCATATCAAAGGGAGCAATATTAGGCCCTTTGGGATAGTAACATAATTGGTCTTTGAGAAATACTGAGAAACTTCACTAATTTATACTGTCTTGCTAGAAACTACAAATTGCAGCATCTAAATTAAGATCTTGCAGAGCTAGCATGGAGGGGCTCCTGCAGATGACAAATAAGGCACCTTGTGCCTCACTCTATGGAGTGGATAATATTAGCTGATCAGAAGAGCACTCTCCCCTCTCTCTCCAAATAACAGACTAATATCCACTGACTCAGACTAGACTTTTTGCAAGCTCTGGAAGTCCACAAGTGGCTGACCATCTAGTCAATTTTTTTTAAACTCTCCTTTCTCAGCAATTAAAAAAAATCCAAACAAATCACCGAAACCCAAACAAACAAATAACCTATAGCTAAACAACCATACTAGTTGATGTCCAACACAGTGTCCATTTTAAATGCCAATAAAAATCTTGCAACTGAATTATAAAGCAAAATACATTTGATATATTACAAATACAGCACTTTTGACTGTACTTGTTCTTATATGGTAGCAGTTATATAAACTACATACTTCTAGCATTTGTCCTATTAAACACTCTTCAAACACATTATTTTCTAATCAGAATATCTAAAGTTTACAATGGAATTTTATTGTTAGGAGATTGAAAAAATGGAAGATTTCAGGACATTGTTGAAAATCTTCTGAGAAGTCATAAAATGCAGATATGTCACAACCCGTGTTAGGTAAAAAATAGCCCTTCTGAATACAATCTGTAGTTAATGAAGGGTGGCACACAAGAATTACTCTAATGATGGTTTTTAATTCTCCCAGAGTTATACTCTTAGTTTTCTATAATACTGCTATTTATGGTATCTGAATTTAGAAGTTTGTTCTGCTATGGCTGAATTAGCAGGATGATGAATAATTTGGCCTGGTCCCAGGAAAAAAAGAAACATTCAAGAAGATGCACCAGCGTCTCTGAGAAGTTACTACTACGCATATGAATCTAATGGGTTTGCTAGGTTAAGATGTTATAGCACTTCAGAAGACAGGTATCCACTTTATGCCAGTTTACAGATGAGAAAACCAGGCAGCAGCTCAATGATAAATTCCAGGCCAGGATAGTAGAGTCTTATATTCCAGCTAAGTTTTGATTATACCTGACTCAAACTGTATCTCTCCTAATCTTTATGCAGCATAAATCTCACAAACATTTTTTCAGTTATTACTGTATTAACCACTTTTTATAGTGATTGCTTCCTTTTCATTTTCTGCTTACATCTAGCAGTAGCTCTCCTCTCCACTTTAAGACCATGTAACTTGTGGACATATTCTTGACCCTATTATCCCAATCACATCATTGCTCTTTGTTGTTGAAATCTTACAAAACTGTTCTTGCCCACACCCAGACATTTTCTATTGCCTCTACTAGCACCTGTGCTGTAAGTTATCTTCTCCCTGTGCCAATTTCTCACACAAATCGGCAATTACTTTCCGTACTGCTATACTGCATCTTCTGGATGTAGTTTCCTCTATAATGTATTTAATTTGAAACACTTTAAAATTTTATAAACCATTTCATTTTAGCAGAAATATAAAATCTGAAGAACTAGATTACTTGGTCACCCGTGGAGCTCCATGTCAACATAACACTGTCATCCACTTGTTTCCTACTCTGTGCAGAAGTGTTTTTTTGTTGCTGCTTAATACACAGATTACAGGAAGTCACATGTTTAATGAAATGTTAGACTGACTGAAAATAAATAAATTGCTCTGATACAAGCCTCTGATCTCCATTGCACTCTTATTATTGCATAGTATTTGCTTTTTTTGGTGAAACCTCAACTGAATCACAGAAGTGTAAGTATTTTCATCTATGACTCTTACCTTCTCCTTGGAAATCTGGTGTGCACTTGGCTGCGGTGGTGATGGAAATAAAACACTGGCAGAAACTCTTTCTCACAGGAGCAATCAAGTTGTATTCATGCAGATATCATGGACTCTTACCAGCTGAATGACTTTTTTTATCCGCCAGAGACATATGAGCACAGAAATAAGTGTCTCTCGTACAGACAGCATCGACTCTGCAGGGAGCTTTCTGCTTATGGTCCTACTCCAAGACCATGGGATATGGACCTCAAAACCACAGGCACAGACCATCTGTAACAGAGAAAAGTTAGATCCAGATTAATTCTTGTATTTTCACAACTCTGTGAACACAAGAGCAAAACTTAAATGCACTTCAGAAGCACAGAGAAAGCCCTGCTGAGAAATTCTACTAGAGAGAACAGAAACATCTCAAAGAGTCAGCAAAGAGATCACAATCATTACTCCCTCAGGGTAACACAGAATAATAGGAGCTCATTTGAAAACAGATAAAACCATATGGGTGAATGAAGCTGAGCCTCTACTATGGACTTAGCCATGTAAAAGACTTGGCTGCGTTTTAGCAATAGCTGCTGTAGTTTTATGGTGTACATTCAGTCTGGCTGTGAAGAGATGTTACAGATGAAGTCAAGAGACTCATTCAAAATAATATTGATCAAATTGCAAGATCAGTGAACAGTGAAACAGGTATGTCTTCCTCTAAGTCTTTGTCACTGATTGACTGTGGAACCATTAGTGTGAATGTGCTTTCCTAATGGGTTAGCAGAATTGACTTCTGAATGACAATGTTTCTCCTCCAGGCTTACACAGTCCCAAAAGTGCAATGAATGAAGTTTTGCTGGACTTTAAAGGACAAAGGTTGTTTGGAGGCATCTGATAGATACTCTCACTGCCTCACAGAAAACTCAATTGGTTTTTGCAACAAAAATACACTTGATGGTAACTTCTATCTTAACTGTGACAGTTAATCAGAAGGAAATTAGAAACCTCTGACAGAAGGCAAACTAATGTATATTTCCAAGTAGGCTTCTGTACTTTGCTTCTGATTTCTTATATTTCAATTACATGCACATCTCACTTTGTATGTCTTCATCAAAAGCTTAACAGTGCTCTAGCAAGCAAACAGGTATAGTAGCTATAACTAGGACTTCTGCTAGTTTAACACAGCCATTTTCCTACAACACAGAAGTGAGGGAAAAGTAACAGATACACAAAAAAACCAAAACTCCAGGTTGAGTTGACATAAGAGTTTACTGAATAAATGAGATAATAACAATACAATGCAAATTACCTTAGCCTATTTGCAGAAAAAGCATAGCAGAAAGCAGCAGCAAGCAGATGCAAGCAAGCTAAAAACCCAAGCCAGGGAGCTACTCCCCCATCCCTCCCTGTCCTGCTGCCATCTCAGTGGAAGAAAGCCAACACTCAAAATCCTGGAACCCAAAACCAGCAACTGGAATAGGAAATCTCTCATGTTACTACTTGAACTTTAAGCCCTACTATACTTTGGCTCCAGCCAGTACTTTCATTTTGAAGCTGGCATGAGGCAGGATGGTTTTGAATAACAGCTGTAAATATTCAACCTAACTCATGACAGGACTATGGGAATCTATCAATGCTTGGGGGCCACTGTAGGAACTGACTCAGTGTGAGAGATGCTCACAAAGCATCAAGTACCACGAAAGCTAGGCTCATTGCTCTCAAGGGTGCTCACATAGATGGTTTTATGCACATGAGTAATACAGCAAACTAAATTTTGCAGCCCACTTTTTCTCAAACCATATAGAGTTAAGCTATTAATGGAGAAAGAAAGCAAACTCAGTTTGATGTGTTACTGGCACAGCTGCCAAAAGTCCCTCTGAATATTTAACAATTAGGATTTAGAGAGCACTGTAGGAAGAAATCCTAAAGTCTGGATGAGGCACAAGTCTGTATTTCACTGACAGAGACAAGAAACTGCTCTGGTTATTGGCTCATACTGACTCCATGTCGAGTTACCAACTATACCCCATAAATTATCTGTCACTTCTGATATTTTTGCAATTTGCAGTAATACTTCAAGTGTTTTCATGCATATTATAGTAAATAATTTATCAGATAAACTTTTAAGGTACTCAGACAATCTAGGATGCAGTGAATGCTTAGTCATTGCTGAGAAGCACTACAGAAAATCTGAAACATTGGAGGGGAACAGTGCTGTCTAAATAGTATCCTTTCAGCAGCTCTGCACTGCTGCAGAGTGCTGCATTCTCATGGTGAAGCTTCTGGGATCTTACAAATGATCTTTTACAATTCCATCTAGTAAGTGCACTTCAGTTTAATAAACCCAAAATATTCTTGAATGAACATAACAGATTATTATAATATCTGGCATTAAAATTTAGGAATAGATATATGCAAAGAAAATAAAAGATCTTGTTCTGCTATATCAATTTGGAAGCAAAAGAAGTTATAAAGAACTTCTCCACTTACTGCCTCAGCCAATGAAATATGATGTAGAGCTATTACTGTTCCCCACAAGCTTCACCATAAAGCTGATGCATTTTGAGATTAGTTTAGCAGTTACCATCAAAATTTTACCCATCATTTGCTTCCTGTAGCTCTTTTGTTTATTTTTAATGCAGCATATTTGACAGATTACAGTGAGTTAGAACACAAGACAGATCTAAACCCACTTTTTCATTTTTTAGCCTGCAATTAAAATATTGCATAGCTATCGTTCTTGTCAAAACCTACTGAAAGACATAAATACATGTTTTTAAAAATGATAAAATAAATTATTCAGCATTGGTAGTGACACAAACACCTACTTAATTTGTGATTAAAAAAAATCTACTTCATGGTAAGAACAGATATAAAGTATAGAGGTATATAAACACACAGACAAAGACATATGTGCTTCACTGCCAGAGTGTCACGTGAGCCAATTTGAACAGTAAACCACCACTAAACCTAAGTAATTGAAAAGGAAGAAAAAAAACCCCAAACAACCCTGATACGCAAGAAACTGCCGTAAGAGCTTCCTAGCGTGAAAACTGGAGACGGACCACTAATGACAATGTAACGTCAATGCCTACACTTCTAAGAAGCCACATAACCAGAAAATTGTTTCTGGATTGATGGACACATTTTTCTAGATTCCTGGTTACAGACCAGCTTGATGAGAAACAGTTTTGTTCTAACTTCTTACTGCCTGTACCATGGCAGACTGAGCAGCCCACGCAGTCAAGCCCTCAGAACAGGGGTAGCCAACTATTGCAATTACAGCCAAAGGTCAAGGCATAAAGCAGAACTCTCTTTTTTCTAATTACAAAACTGAAATAAAATGGTCTTCCTTATTTATCTTTTTAACAACCACCTTCTTTGACTTTTCTAGACTCCTTTATCACAATGAATTTTTCTACTTAAAGTACAAGAAAAACAGTCACCAGAGGCAACTTCACTTTGTTTGTATTGGCAGATATTTGTGCTTGCTTAAAGGATAACTTCTCAGGCTTCTGCAATGATTTTTTGTGCTCCTAAATCAAGGAGCCTTTCCTCTACCTTTCAGTCTCTCTCCAGCTCCCTGTTCAGACCACTTTTTTCTCCCTCAAAGACAGTAAACTGGTTGGATTCATTACAACACTTCTTCAGATATGAATCAGTAGCAGAGGTGCATATGAAACATTCTGATCTTTTCTTGCTGGATCCTTGATTCATGCACAGCTGTGAACTTTTTCTTCTAGTTTTCTGTAGCCTTTCACAAGAACATAGTGCAGAGAGAAGCATGCATTGTTACTAGGATTACTAAGAAAAAAAGAGCGTCTGAAGACTTTGGTTTAAGTGTGCTATCTGAAAATGTACAAGTGACAGTCATTATTCTAATCTCCATGTGGCTTTAACACAATTTTACTAGGTTTTTGATAATATTTCTCAAATTACAACAACAAAGTTCTCAACTTGTTTTTTTGTCAGTCCACTGCGGAAAAGTTATTTACTGGTGCCAAGTTTTTAAATATTACAGGCATTTGTAGGGTCAATCACCTATTACTTTTTACCCACTTGTCCTATGACTTCAATCTCCTTTCCAGATCTTCTGTTATCTCAAGCAGATGGTGACAAGTCTTTTGACACTTTTGCCTATATCTATGGGAAAATTGACTTTTTTTGGTCCCTCTGGTTTTCACTGGCTGATGGATGCTTATTTGTTTACCGTCACTGACTTTTATGAGATTTTTAATGATAGAGATATCAACATTTTCTGTCTTAATTTTTTGAAAAGACATCTCTACACGATCTCTCTACTGTGATAGCCATTACATACTTACATAGCAAGGTAACTGTAACAGTGGAGTAGACATGCTTCTGCATGTTTGAACTAAAGCTCTACTTGGGACTCATTTGAAAAGAGGGTTATTTGTGGCATTCTTTAATTCTCTTATCACTCAAATTTCTTGAAGGCCACAAAAGCAATGCAAAACCTTACATATGACACACTAAATCATACTGGTATCCTGGGCTGATATATCTTCTGCAGTCCATACTCTTAACAAGTACACTGTAAAAACTAGATGCTAGCTTTATTGATTTCATACAGGACTTAAGGCACTGGTAAAGAACCAGGTATGAAACTGCCCTTTCCTTGTTTAGTCAATTCTCTCACACACAGAAGAGATAGAGCCTTCCTCCCAAACACAAAAGGTGGCAGGTTTGCATTCTCTCTCTGCAAATCCAGTGTTGCCACAGAGCACTTAATACAGACTTACTTGGTTGCTTTGTTAAAAGACAAATTCCACTCACATACACTCAATAGGAAAGAAAATCCATATTGAGAGAAGGCTCTAATTAACAGATCCCTCTTCAGCACAGATGAGTACCAAGAGATGAAAAGGCTCAGATTACCAACTTCATGCTTCTAAAGTGCAGAAATGAAACCTCGATCAGATGTGGAAAAGCATTACAATACATTTAGGTAAACCATTAGCAAATGTACATTTCACGACCAACATCAAAACAGGAATTATGACATAAGTTGATGTACTTTGATCAGAAACCCCATGGTCCTGCATGAGGTCAAAAGTCCCTCCTTCCTTCCTTTTCTTTGATTTTTGTTTCCTTTATTTTCTTTCAATTTTTAATTATCCAGGCAGTTAAGGGTGATATGTGCACTCCAGCATCCTTAGTATTGTATCAAAATCAAGATCTTTCACATACTTCTGCCACAAAGTCAGTGTTGAAAGCATTGTGGCATTTCCCACTCTGCTTCCCACTTCCCCAAAACCAATCATCAGTCTCCATCAAAAAGATAACATTTATTTCAGAGCCAGATACAGGTTTTCTCAGCAATTCACATGCTGAATGCAACTGGACCTCTCTACTTCCTTTCCTAAATTTCAGTCTCATCAACCCAACATTTGCAATGGTTCAGCAAGGTAACATCCTAATTCAAGAAGTCTGATCTGTAAATGTTTCTTCCACCTTTGGTGTGCCAAATATTGTGGAGTACATCATACTGCTAAGGTACGCATGTCATACTCAACTACTAAAGCATTTAGTCACATGTTTGTACTTTAAACAACAAGTATCAGCTTTTTTATTTTATTAAGTGAGGAAGGGCTGAAAGCTACCTTGGCTGAAGTATTTGAATTCTATGATTACAACTGGCTTACCTCTTTCTTATTCAGAACTTGAATCTTAGATACTGTCTCATCATGTTTCACAGTTCTTGTATGTTATTAGAGCTGTGAGAAATTGCTTTAATCTTTTTTGTTTAGAATTAAGCTAAAGGGTACTGATCATAGCATAGTTGGCCTTTTACACTGTCAGTGTAAAATAGCCTGTCTTGCGCAGGCATTTGAATTTGTTCTAGATTTAGTCAAGCATACACAACGCATACACTCTGGGAACATACAGAAAGATCTTTTCTGTGTTCCTTACTTAGTTCTGATAAAGGATATCAGCACCAACCCACTCTGCTTTACAGCTCTACTCTTACTGCACCACACTGCCTGAAATCAGGGCACAGTCTTGCAGAGTCCCCTTGGTGCTCTATTCCCTTGAACAGTCTCAGTGTCACCTTTCCAAAGGCTCCAGCCCACCACTTTATCACTATACAAAATGCTGGTCAAGGATGATGCTACCACTTTTTTTCAATTTCATTTCAGTTCAAATGCTTAAACTTGTGTGTGGTGGTTTTACTTTTAAATTAAATATACCCCAATGTTTCCTTTAAACAGTGTTTTGGGAAAGGGGATTTATTCTTAAGATGTTCAAACATTAACATCAGGATCATAAAGACTTGTATGAAGGTACTTATTAAGAAATGCAGCAAGAAATAGGTGTGATGTATTTCATTATTTTGATGTCTTGCTCACACAGGACACAAAGTTTATTTTCAACATTCTTACAACTCTGATGAGTTTTTGTCTGCTTGCACTCTGCTGATCCATCCAGCCTTGAAACTGTCTCACATACACACGGCAATATGAGCAACAATGCAGAGACTGTAGAAAGAGATTCTTCATATATAAAATTGATCTATGAAAACAGTCTTGAGACAGAGTGGTCTTGGAAAATCTCTCTTAAAGTTTCTCCCCAGAATTCTCACCTGCAGCAGCTCTCTACACATTTGTCTGATTTTTTGGTACATTGGGTTTCTGTTTCTGCCTCTGCTTTCCTGCAACTGTGCACCCTCTGCAAATCCCTTCCAAACCAGAAACAGAGACATAGCAAAGCCCACAGTGAACAACTTCACAGCTTAAATGGTTCTTTCAGCCCAGAATCTGACTTTGACAGAAACATTAAATCATAACAGTTCAAATGGGGCCCTCTCAGGTGTTAGAATGACTATGAAGTGTGTAACTAGTGCTAATGCTTAACAAATGTCCTCCAATCACTCTGGAAAGAATATACTTTCACTGATGTGCTGTTTTGATGGATTTTTGAAATGAAAGTCACTGCATAGCTGCATTCTTCAGACAAGTTTTATACCTCATTAATGCAGCACATAGGCTGTACAATTATACATCCATACGTCACTGCCAAATTTATACAACTTTACGTACCGTTAGATTAAGATGGTTTTGTTTCATTGCTCTGCAAATGGACTTTTGAAAGTGTATTTCACTCTAATTTTTGTGTAGCACTGACACAAAGCACACAAAAGACATTAAGTTCCTTGTCTAAATGTAGCACCCACAACATGCCCTAAAATAAAAACATGGCATCTACAAATACTGAATTTTTACATTCTTTCAATGCAGTGATCTTTGAAAAGTTTAGGCTGCAGCCCAGAGTCCCCTTGCCCCCACGAAAAGGCAACATTTTAGAACCAATTACACTGGATTATGCTATCATGCACCGGGTCTTGATCCGACTCACTTCAAATTTGATGGGGTTTGTTTACACTGCAAGCATCTGATCCAAAGCAGCAGGAGGATTGCAGTGCTGTCTAATTAGAACAACTCCTCCATTTATAATGAATAATGAACATGCTATTTGACACTGCTGCAAGCAGATTGGGCAAAGAACCAGCAGATTTAGGTTCTGCCCCTTAAGGCAAAAAGTAGAAGGACAGACTTCAGCTGATATTACATATCTAGCTCTAGCACACAGCCCTCTTTTAGGCGTTTGGTTGCCATTTCATTCCCTCCACAAGGACTAATTTTTGTATACATTCTTATATAAAGAGATGAGACTACGAATCACAGAGAAGCGGAAGACTCCCTTCGTGTTTGAAAGGCAGCTAGTGTAAAACAACCACAGCGCTACAGCAGTAACACTCCTCCTACCGGTGTGCTGTATGAACACAGGAATTCACATCTTATGTGTCAGTGCTATAGAATACACTAAAGGTACTCAATGGGACCAACACTCCCAACAGTGGCAAAATAACAGGGGTTGCTGGTGTTCCTGCTGCTCTTACTGCCCTCAATTTCATGCTAACTAACATTCAGGCAAATCTAGAGGTACAGTCCCAAATTCAGAGGTACCATCCTTTACCCTTACAAGACCAAGACACAGAGCCACAAATTTAAAAGGCAGTGTTACCTTCCTCTTATCCCTTTGCCCCAGCAATGCAATCTTGGAAGTGGCTTATGTGGGCCCCTAAGACAGACTCATTTGGGAAGTTTGTATAGTTCTGGCTGAATCAAATCCATTTTTGTGTAGGAAATTTCAGAAAATCATGCAGGATCATACAATCCCATAATAAATTAGTCTACATGCAGAGTGCAAAGGAAAAGAGCCAGGATAGGAAACATACTGGGTAATTAAGGAAGGGGAGTGGAGGGAAGTATTAGCAGGTATTAAGAAACTTAAGGGAATTATGAAGAAAATCCTGGACAGATTCTTTCAAAAGGTGACAGTAGAATGTCTCTGCAATTGCTCTCACTTGCATTAAGAACAAGGATGCATTTTCTGCATGTATCTTGTTCTTACAGCAAAGACAGAGGGAAAACATGTAGGGCTGTTAACACAAAAGTGCTTACACATGAAGCTGCATTATATGAGAAAAGCTGCATGAAAAAGATCAAAATGATTAAATGCATTTGGCTTAGCACACAGCAGTAAATATAGGCATATATAGTAAAGTAGTTCAATTACTGATGGGATATGAGAGCATACTGCAGACCTAATATTTGATTGTTAACTGATCATCAGTTGTTAAACTATCAACAGTATACATAGAAGGTACATAGGTGGACATCTATTATAGGCTAAGAATGCCATACATGAGCAGAGCTGTGTACCACAAACACACAAAAAGAAATTAATGAGCAAGTGTTACAGCCACATCTTCTACATTAACCATAGTTAAAACAGAGAGAAAAACTTATATCAAGCTGCTGCTGGTAGGTGGCAGAAAGACAAACTACACCAACTGGTGGCTCACTGGACATAAGCAGTGAATCCTGGGGAAAGCGATTCAAAATCCCCCAGTTTAAACCACCCAGAAATCCAGTTAAAAGCAAGCTTAAATATATCTCTTGCATGTAAAATACTGTTATAAAAGATCATTCAGGTTGCAATTCAAGTTCAATTAAGCTTAATTTTGCTTCTGTGAACAGATGCATTACGATACTATGCATGCATAATTATATGAACACTTTCTTTTTTTTTTCTACCACAGGAATATCATCATCACATGGACAACTCTCACAGACAGCAGCCCTAAAAATACTCCTGTGATCTCAGTCACTGCTACTCCATGTACCCAATGCCCACATCAGTCTGTATGGAACTTTCTGGATTAAACTCATGTGCACTCCAGTAATTACTGGAGTCACTCCTCACCTCACCACTCCTTATTTCAGCTTCTAGTGTCCTCTGCCTGTCTTTAGTACCAGTCCCTGCTGTGTTGGAGACTGTCTTAGCTCAGTGTCACAGCAAAAGCACTGCAATAGCAAAACATTCACTTGTCCATACAAAGTCAGGATGCTTTACCCAGTACCACAAATCACTTGTGGCCTGGACCTATTCCTGAGCCAGGGCAGGTCCAAGAACATGATATATTACTTAGAAGCTCACTCAGCCTCTAATAAGGTATACGTGAAAAACAAATCTGGATTCTTACGAAAAGAACAAAAAAGATTCACCTCCAGCAACAGAGCAACCCTCTGGAAAGTGTCTGGTCTGAAATATTAAACTGTGAGAGCTTTTTAGCTAACAATTAAGAATGCAGTCTTCTTCCAAGAAAAAAGCTTGACAAAGTCTCAAATGCATCCAATAGCAGCAGCCAAGCATACTTCATCATGACAAAGCTCAAATTAGCAGAAACAGATCTTACAAAATTAACATACAAGGTAGCCTTAACTCTGAGAAGCACAACCAGCTATGTGTACGTCATTATCTTATAGGCTTGCATTTCTGCTGCACTGAACAGTGACAGTAAAGCACAGTGTAGCCAAGTGCATCTTTCTTTTTCATGATCTTGGAGAATCTAAAGAGGGCAATGATTTCTTCCTATCTGAATGTAATGGTTTAAAGCAAAACCAACTGGTTAACCTGTTTCTTCCAACAACACAGAAATGAGGGAAAAATAACACACACACACAAAAATACCCAACCTTGGCACTGAGACAAAGAAAGTGAGATTGGGCAAGAGTTTACAGAATGAATGCAATGCAAACTACCTTAGCTTATTGGCAGAAAAGCACATCACAAAGTAGCACCAAGCAGAAGCAAGCAAACTAAAAGCCCAAGCCAGGGAGGTACATTCCTCACTGTCCTGTTGCCATCTCAGCAGAAGAGAGCCAACACGCCAAACCCTGGAACCCAAAAGCAGCAGGAAGCCTCTCATGTTACAATTCGAACTTCAAGCTCCATACTACTTCACTCCAGCCAGCGCTTTCATTTTGAAGCTGGCGTGAGGCAGGATGGCTTTGAATAGCAGAGCAGATTAAAGTGTTACCTATGACACTGAGCTACATATTTAAAATGGTAAGGTACATGACCATTTGCAGCATATTGAAAATACTTCCTTGCACTCCATAGCATTTGCAGAATTTGTCATGCACCAAGTAATACCGATGCTGAACCATCATTCTTCTTTTGCATCTGTGAGACTGATCTATTACCACAGAATCATAGAGTCACTATGGATGGAAAAAAAGTCTTCAAGATCATCAAGTACAACCATATCTAACTCTACCAGGGCCACTACTACACCAAATCCTTGAGCACCGTATCTAGATGGCATTTAAATAGATCCAGAGATGGTGATTCAATCACTTCCCTGGGTAGCCTGTTCCAGGCTTTGACAACCCTTTTAATACAGAAGTTTTTGCTGATGTCTAATCTAAACCTTCTTGGTGTAACTTAATGCCATTTACTCCTGACCTATCAGTTGTGACTTGTGAGAAGAGACCAACACTCACCTCTCTACTACCTCCTTTCAGATAGCTGTAAACAGCAAGAATGTCTCTCCTGTCAGCCTCCTTTTTCCTAAACCAGCCCCAGCTCCCACAGCCACCACTCACAGGATTTGTTTTCAAGACCTGACCTATCACTGGCTTTGTTGCCCTTCTCTGGACCAGTTCCAACACCTCAATGTCTCCCTTAAACTGTCGTGACACAAACTGAACACAGTACTCAAGGTGCAGCTTCACCAGTGCTGAGTACAGCAAGGCAATCACCTCTCCAGTCCTGCTGGTTGCACTGTTCTTGATACAGGCCAGGATGCCATTGGCCTTCTTGGCCACTTGAGCACACTGCTGGCTCATGTTCAGATTGCTGTTGACCAACACGCCCAGGTCACTTTCTGCCAAGCAGCTTTCCAGCCACCCAGCCCCAAAGCTGCATGAAGTTGTTCTGACTCGAGTGTAGGACCTGGTCCCTTGCCCTTCTTGAAGCCCATATGATTGGCTACAGCAATCTCAAAAGCAGTGACATTGTTTTTCAAGTGGATTCCTTCATGATACCAGAAAATGGAAAGATTTTGTGTTTGCATGCTGTATGCAGGTCAAGTATGGAATTGTCCAAATTTGGTGTGATCAGTGACTGTTTTGCCATTGTAAGTCAGTGGATTTTAACCATCTTTTAGGACACAATGTGTACTGGGGAGATTTATAGTACTTGATAATGGAAAAGGTGACTTTGTACTTTTGCAGGAAGAAGTTGAAACTTTCTGTTCTTTGTCAGGTCTCCAGAGGTGTTATGATTTTGTACTGCAAATGAACCTTAAAGATTTGTTTAAATTAAAACTGGTTGATGATTTTGTGGTGGTTGGGGTTTTTTTGTGTGTCTTTTGTGTGTGTGTGGGTGTGTTTGTCATTGCTTTTTAACATAAGAGCTTCTTCTCCCTTTTTCTTATTTTGGCTCTAATCTTCCAGGGGTTCAAACATGTGAATATTAAAATGCAAAGTCAAATACAAGTTATTTTCAGAAGCACTAATGTAAAAAAATAATCTATTTTCCCATTTTCTAGACTAATATTTGCTATCTTTGACAGCCTTATTGCTGAGCAGATTGCTGCATATTTCAGCATTATCTTTTAACAACTCAACAGATCCACCTATTTTCCTGTGATTATTTTATCTGAACTTAGAAGCCTGATAGTTTGTTTTCAACACAATGAATCTCAGGATTTGTAGCACAGCATAGAGTCCTGTGATTTATTGTTAATAGTTTGATGACGCTTTACAGAGCATATCTGGGTTTCCAGTACTGTTGGTTTGATCTGCTCAGAAATACAGCTGGCAGCCTCTGCAACCTCAGTTTGATATATAAATTCTATCAACAACAGCCCAAGTCAGGCAGCCATGAGAAAGACGTGAAGATCAGATCACTCAAGAACCACTGATTACTTCAGGAGAAAGGAGCGCATTCTTTCTAGTAGAGAAGGAAATCTTGGACGAGTTAATTGTGGCTATTCACTACACTAAATGCCAGTGATTTCTTCTGAGTAATTTAAATACACAGCATAGGAGAATGATATGGATAGCCAAAACCACACACAGACAGTACTACAGAGGAGGGAATATACAGTTTCATACAATAAGTTCTGTTGTAAATGCAAGCAAAGAGCATAAAGCAAATTGCTTTAAATGCAGTTACTCTTCAAGGAGAGTATCACACACAACATCACCACTCAAATCCAGAGAATTAAAGATCTTTTACATTGTTCCTTCATTCACATCACATTTCTGTATCTTTAGAATATAACTGGTAATTCTACTAATTATTTCCAGCTAGGCTTCTAGAATTCTTACATAAATGATTCTGCACCCAGTGAAGCACACCAGAAGCTTTATTTAATTTAATAACAATTGCATATTCATAGAAAGTAAGACTGGAAGGGACCTCCTGGGTCATCAGATGCAATTCCCTGCTATTCCAGGCAACAACATAGTACATCTTCCTCATAAATCAGCACGTTCCATCTGTATTTGTTTGGCTGAGCTGGAGTTAATTCTCCCTAGAACATCTTTCTAGTGCTGTGTTTTGCTCTGCTGTAACTGCATGTTGGTAACACAGCAGTGTTTTGGCTATTGCTGAACCAGGCACCAAGACTGTGCTTTTCCAACATTCCCCTGCCACAAGAATACAGTGAGGGGTGGGAAAGATTTTGGGAGGGGATACAGCCAGGCCAGAGGACCCAAACTGACCCAAGGGGTATTCCATGCTGTGTGACATCAGCTCAGATATAAAAGCTAAGTGAAAGAGGGAAAGGTGGAGACAGTTGTTGATGGTGTCTGTCCTCCAGAGCAACTGCTACCTGTATTGGGGCCCTGCTTCCTGGCGGTAACACAACATTTTCTGCTTGATGGGAAGTATAGAGTAACATCTTTGCTTTTGCTTCTGCACACAGCCTTTGTATCTTATTAAATCGCTTCTATCTTAACTCCTGTGCTATTGTTGTATTTTCCTTCCCCTGTCCATCTAAGGAGAGTGATAGACTTCTTACCTTTCATTTGGCCCATTTATAGGGAGCAACCACAACCTCTCCCATTCTACTGTTATAGCTTATGAAGTACATTGTATATATCCACACAACTGCTTATGTACTCAACTAGCCTCCTTGACTTAAATGGATAATATTTTTAAGCCCTGGGAAACTCCATGCCACCTTAGAGCACGTAGCTTCAGGCTTTTTTAGGCTAAGACATCCTGACCTACTGATTATTTGTTAGTCATACCAGTTTTTGTCAATTGAAAATGTATGAAAAGAAATACAAAATACCATGTCTAATGAACATCTATCTATTGGTATGCAAATGAGCACTGTGGAGTCAGCTGAAGCCTGCAGATGCCTAAGATGGTTAGAGGAAACTGCTTATCATTACAAGATGTTAAGTAGAAGTTTTTTCTCTACAGGTCTCTCATCATGTTAGCAGGTATGAGAGACATTTTGTTAGCCTAACATCTGTAATTAGGCAAATATCAAGTTGGGGCATGTATAGGGAAGTTTGTTACTAAGAAAATGCTGATTGCCTTAGAAGGGAATTTTTAAGTATTCTCTAAAACTAAATTAGAACATAAGAGATTCTGATGTAAAATGAACTATTATTTGAGCAACAAGCTCTTAAAATTAGAAGAAAAAACCCGAATTATTCAAAAGGATTTTTGGCTCAATAAGGCAAAACTAAAACACATTACTAACTATGAGAGATAGTAGATAGAGAGAATAAAACCCCTTAATCAACCTGTTTGTGTCAATTGATAGGCAGGTAGATCTAGATCACATCTGTGATAATTTAAAAAGCAGACACTTGGAAGACAAATGTTAAGTCTGAATTACCAGAACATAAATGTGCATGGTAAGGGGTATTTTTTTGTCTCATAAATCAGTATTTTTACATATGTAGAAATGGGTATGGAGAATCAACAAGAGGAAAAATATCTCCCCCAGCTCCTGCTGTCAGCCTTCAAGCTGGAGAGATAAACACCTGGTAGCACTTTATGTGAGGTTCACCAGAATCAGCTGTTGAACTGCTCCTCTGCTCTACAACTCAGCTGCAAATTGCCTGGTAAGAGGTACCATGCTGGAAGCTGTCTCACTCAAAACAGCTCCTGTTGAGTTGAGGAAAAGTTTAAGTACCACCCCGTTGCCTTAGCTCCCAATCAGTGTGTTGACAGTGAATGGGAGGATACTAACTTTGGAGATATCCATTTAAATAATTTGCTCCACAACAGGATTGTTAGATAACTTTGGGCAAGTCATTTAAGTTCAACATTAACCTTTACAGCTTAAGTATTGTGATGGTTTGAGTGTTACCCGTCCCTCCCACTAAAGAAAATCATCCAGACTAGACTCAGCCTATCTGGAAATTGGAATGAAGCTTGATATTTACAGCTTAGCATAATATACAATCAGATATTTACAATATATACAGAAATACACAAATTAAAAATTAATACAGAAACACAACACTCCTCCCAGAAACCAGAGTCCCCAGGAGGGGCTCTCAACCACCCTTCTACCTTATCCCAGACTTTGCCTTATGTTCAAGGTGAGTTTGGAGGTTGGCCGGGGGGTTAGGAAGCAGACAGATTAGTTAGGCAGCAAGTGAGAGAGAGAAGTGCATGCAGCCCAGAGCCCAAGAACAAGCTCTGTTATCTATGTTTGTGTTCACATACATCTCAGCAATCCTATGAGTGAAGTAGACATCACCACTGTTTCCTTTTCATGGCCTATAATCTAATGCTTCTCACCAAAATATTCTAGCTAGCTTCAAACTAGCACAAGTAACCAGCAACAGGAGGCTAAATCAGGTAAATCTTCATACGGACATCCCCCACATCACAGTCCTACACACACTGCTTCACCTTTCAGTGTATTTCAGTGCACAGAGTGATTTGATTTACCACAGATGAAACTAGACAAATGCAAAAATTGAGCAGGCACTCACTCAATTGCAGCAATGTGTGCCTTCCCTCAAGATGAAATAATGGAAAATGTCTGGGAGAGCTTTTAGCACACTTGTTCTTTGTATCTAGGTGCAATCCTAAACAGATAGAAGGTCTAAGTACAATACTGTGACAATATGGTCCTAGAAGATTTGAACTTTAAAATTAGAATACTTTCAAAGTTTGCTAAGAAGTTTATCTACATGAGTGGAGAGAGATGGGATGTGAAGCCATTATAACTGAAAAAAATTCCCAGAAAAATAAAAAAGTGAAAAATACATCTCTCTTGCTCTCTGTTCCTCAGTCTCCATTGACAAAAATAGATACTAGTATTGCCTAACTCTCAGGGAAGATTGAAGTGATCCAGAATTACTACAGATGTGAACTGCTATATAAGCATAACAAATAGCTGTATACACCCATGAATTTATCATCACACACAGCTAGATAAAATATTCCTTTTAACATACTTTTAGCTAAATTAGCGCTAACTATAGCTCTCAGGCAAGATCAAAAGTGCTTTGGTTGGATTCCTTCAAAAGATAGTTACGGAGGGAAAAAATGTTCTCATTCATGCAAATCAAAGGAATTTCAAATGTTGATTTCATTGAAATTGTACCTCTTGACAAGTAAAATGTTAATATTTCCATAAAATCTTTTTAAAGAGGGGATAGTATTAGAGGGTTTTTTTCATATTTAAGTGTTTGTGACTCAGCTATGCTGAAGAGCTGGCATACATAAGAAACAGTGTTCTATAGGCCAAATAACTATAGTAATTGTCTTTTTCTACAGAGTGATGTGTCATCAGCAGACATCTTGAGCACTTCAAAATAACATCTTTTCATTTTTTTCTGAGGCATGTTCAGGAGCACAAGAGGATGATATTGCCCATGAAATGCTATCAGCGCTGCTGCCGTTCTGTGATCTATCTTGTACAGACCCGCACCACCACATGGGATCTGGGCTGCCAGATTACTATTTGTCCTTTTATATTTGCTGAGAAGTTTCCCTAGGCAATACGATCTCCACAGTTACTTTACAACTTGAGGTTACAAGCTCAGTAACACTGCTGTAATTATGTTTAGACCGGTGCTTTGAAACTATTCATTTCATTAAATCTCTATTTGAAGCCCGAAGGAAGGAGCTGAACATCTTACTACACACTGCATGTCTGAGGGAACAGATTTGAAAGTCCCAAATGAATTTCTTCAAATAACAAAAAAAAAGAGCAATAACAACAACAAAATCTTTAAAAGGTGCCTTTACCAAGCAAAAGGTGTCAGCCCTTAAGTAAAGGATACAATTAACTTTTAAGTAGTCCACATTATGCATAAATGTCTGAAACCTCTAAGTACTGAGTCCATTCCATCATCAAAAGCTTTGGAAGCGAGACACAACATTTATTAAGTTCATAATGTGAAGTTAATAAATCTAGATTCTAGCAAGAAAGATTTGATATTTCACAAACGATGCCCTTTTCACTCTTGATGAGATCAATTTATCCAGAATAGACGAAGTAATTAAGAGGGCACAGTAAAGTTATCACAAGAAGTTATTAAGAAGAATTTAAATGAGAGGTTTGGTTGTAGCTCTAGCTCACAGTGGAAAGTGCATCTTTAGAAACTATACAAGTGTCATTTAGGTCTATCATTCCCGCTACTGAAATATCGCTGTAATAAACTCCATTTAATGAACATTAATCCATACATTGTTATCATAATCATCACTTACCTAAAAGGTGACCAGAATTCTTGGGACTATGGAAAGGTGTATAAAGCAACAAAACCAATGATTACATATGCTTTGAAGTTGCAAAGTTCAGTCTTTGAAAAGTTTTTTAAAAGCAATGACTTGCACCAAGAAATTGCTAGTTTTTATCTGTATGGATTACTCTCAATGTGGACGTTTTCTCACTCAACTGAAGCAGTCCTTTTGCAAGAACTGGCAAAGGGGCTACAAAAACATTGCTATCTTTTCCCTGCTGCTGCTGCATAGCCTCATCCATCATTGTACCCGTAACTCCAACACTTCCAAATTTGTCAAGTCAGGTTTCAAAACCTTAACATTTATATAGATTGTGTAGAGATGTCCTAGGCTAAAGTAAATGGAAAAAAATAAATAAACTAACCTGACCCTGTTCTTCCAGCTCCTTTAAAACTTTCCTAGTTCATTCTTACATTAATGCTAGTCTCAAAGTTTAATAAGCAGTGTTGAATACGGAACACACAACTGAAAGTAAGCAAAGGGATTTATACCTACCAAGTACCAGTAAACCTTCTGGAAGATACTAACACAAACAGCAGAGAAATCTGTGGCTCAGGAATTGTGGGGTTTGTCCTATTTCTACTTTGGCTAACATGCTTATGTTTAGAGGCTTCCTCCCACCTCCATCCTACACAGAGCTTTCCAGTACTGTTGTATTTTCTGCATCTGCTCTGTGTTCTGTCACAACCAATTAACACAGTTTTCTCCAGTCCCCATGTGATTCCTATTTTCATCTTTGTCTGTGCCCTGCCTCCCCACCCATCCAGGTCTGTTCTTCCTTCCACCATGAGATTAGCATGAGTCTTCTGTCCAGGCAGCTACAGCCTCACCAGACTGCAATTACCACATCACCTTTTTTTGGGTGTCTTTCTCTCATTGGTCTCACATCATCCTGGCTTTTGCCTAGCCTTATGTCAGCAAGGACAGGAAAAGCATCTCTGGTTTTGCTTTAAGCTCCAGTCTACTCCGCACCCTGTGGCAAATATGCTGGAAGAGCTCAGCTCAGTCCCTGAAGCCCTGGGGTAGTGCTTGCTAGACAGCTGCAGAATCCTCAGAACATTTGTCAGTCAATACTAATAAACCTTATGTATCCTTTAGTTCAGCTGAAGCTGGGGAAGCTTTCACACAGCAGCAAGAACATTTCCTGCATTTCCATCAAAATTTAATCTCATCTCATAGGAGAACACTACAGTTTATTAATGAAACATCTGCAAGTATTTTTAACCAGGACAAGTATGAGTACCATTCATTCTCTGAAATAGCTCAATCTCTCCTTGAAAACTTAATACATGTTTTTCTTTTGTTTGTCAAACACAGGAAAGAGGCACAGTTGGAGTGAAGCTAATTCCTTCAAAAGCTCAGGGTTTCAATTAATATAAATTTTGGAAGAAGCATTCTCCAAAATCCACTGGAACTCACTATTAAACAGTTCAGATACAATTTGTCCCAAAATTAAAAAAACAAGCTTATTAGCAGAATAAGAAGGTACTTTCTACGTCATAAGTATGTACTATCGCTACAGTAATGAATAAAGAAAATTATATATATTTAGCTACACTATCATTAAAATTTAAGATTATTGCAAAAATTCCTTGCTGCTGCTTCACTTTATTGAGCTTAGTCAAACTGATGTATTGCTATATACTTCATTTCTGTTGATGGATGATATGATGTGTATAGACAATGCTGATGTCTGACTAAAAAGAGAAATTACAGAAAAGAGAAGATAAGTGGTTGCAGATGATGAAGTGCTGATTAATAGATTACCCACCTCCCCATCAAGTCCAAGACCATATTTTAAACTGCCAACAGCACTGCTACAGAATGAGCAAGTATTTCTACAAAATGTTGAGGGGCTGACCTTTCCCAAAATTAATCCTTAACAGCTTTTTTCAAGATTTATTTCTTTCTCTTAACTTCGGACAAAATCAGTAAAGGTGTGACCTGAGCTTTGGGATTTCTAGCTGTGTATACGAGTGTATAAAGTACTGTCTGGCCTAGAGGTTTGATACTCTCGCCTTAATTTTCACATTAGCACTTCAAGCAGTAACAAATGCTACTTAAGTCAGCACTAAGTGCATGGTCAGGAAGGAGGTGATGTAATTGAGCTACTTCCATTGAGTTACTGAATCAACATTAGCTCATAGCAGCAGTAGCAACAACTGCAAGCCGTTACTAACTCATGGCTTTAGAGAAATAAGACAGTACATCTATGGATCCAGTCAGGCTTAAGAAATGAAGGAGAATGTTTTTAAAAATTCATGTTTTCAAAGGCCAGTTGTATTGAGCCAAATCACCGATCTCTAACCAACACTCTTTCAGTTATCCTTATAAAGGGCATATGGGGTCAGAAACACAGCAGGCATACTGGTCCCAAAGGCACAGAAAGAAGAACTGCTATAACTAACATGCACGCTTATAAAGACCTTGCATGGGGACAGTGAGTCTAGTATAGCTACTTTCAGTTATTTAATTGCTGTGAGCTGGTGCTGATCTTTAACTCTGACAGTATTTTTAAAGCAGCAAAAGTCCCAGCACTTCCTTGCTGCTCTTGAAATGCAGAAGAGACTGCAAAGTTCTCTGTGCCCAAAATCAAGGGCACCAAAGGGATCTTCCCTGACTCATGCACCCTAGGTACATGTCTGAAAAAACAGACACATGTCTGGGAGAGCACCAGAGCTGCCTCCTACAAGATAGTGTTACAGCTACTTCAAACATATTTCAAATATGCATATAGTGGTTGGATGGGTATACTCTCATTCTCACTCAGAACTACAAGGAGGCCAAGCAGGACTGGCATTTGTAATCACAAGGGAGCTTAATCAGCCACACAGGCTAAACACCTCAGAATAAAAAGCCTGTGAACAGCAGCAAGCATAAACTAACATTCAAAACTTGCTAGCACTCCAACATTTTCAAAGGAAAAGTAATTTTCCCCACAGACAGTAAACCACAAGTACATTTATTTGTTGTACATTTATTTGTTCTAATTTACCAGACATTAATTTTGACACCATTAAAGCAACAATGTCAAGCTTCCACCTCATCTTTAAGCTTTATGCAAAGAGATTTTGGTATAAAAGCAATCTGCTATTTAATAAAAACACAAATAAGCTTCTAAGAAAAACTATTTTCTTCTGAAAAATGTGCAACTTTCACAAGTCCTCACAGTAGTGTCTCACGTAAAGACAACAGGCCTTTTATGAGAGCACTGAGGATCAGAGAGGGTACATGAGCCCGGCTACACAAAAATGCACACACTCCTAAGCAGGAGGATTGTGTTCTTCGATGCTGGAAGTGTACTCTCCCTACAGCAAGATGTTAAGGAAGGATCACCTGCTCCCCATTCCCTTTCAAGTTTTCTACCATTACATTTCAGAAGAAATCTAGGTCAGCAGAAAACATTTTTCAGAGAAAGACAGACACACAAAACCCCCCCAATAGCAACAAGAACACTTTCCTGCTGTTGAAATTCAGTGTAGTTGACCAGACTTGTACAAAATCTGGCCTACTTCAGTCTCATATAAGAGTGTGCCCAAGTGAAAGTCTGACCAAAAACTCCTGACATTCAGACACGCAAAGTCTCCTATAAATTAATTAACTCTGGGTATGAAAATTCCCCAAATCCCTACAGTTAGCCCCTAAAAACTTCTGCTGGTCGTATTTTAAAATGTTGTTTATTTAAAAATAAATTAAGAAGATACATATATACAAAAAATATTGCTGCCCTCCCTTCTTTTTCAAAGAGTGGCCAATTATATAAACAAAATTATATGAAAACATGTTCATTGAAGTAGATGGGAAATAAATACAGTTGAGAACATTTCTGATTTCTTCAAGATATACTGAGACTTTTAAAAGTTCTGTCTTTCTCAGAATGCCAAGATATTTTGACATTGTCAGATAACAGCCATAATAGATAATTTTTAAATTGAATTTGGTTGTGACATGAGTATCTGGAAATCTTAAGTCAATGCTGAGTTGGAAATTGAGTGCACCCTCAGTAAGTTTGCAAACGACACCAGAATGGGTAGGAGTGTTTATCTGCTTGAAGATAGGAAGGCTCTGCAGAGAGCTCAGGACAGGCTGGATTGATGGGCTAAGGCCAGGTGGATGAGGTTTAACACGGCTAGTACTGCACTTGGGTCACAACACCACCACGCAATGCTACAAGTTTGAGACAGAGTGGCTGGAAATTTGCTTGGCATAAAAGGACCTGTGGGTGCTGGTTGACAGGCATCTGAATATGAGCCAGCAGTGTGCTCAAGTGGCCAAGAAGGCCAATGGCATCCTGGCCTATATTAGGAACAGTGTGGCCAGCAGGACTAGGAAAGTAATCCTTCCCCTGTACTCAGCACCGGTGAGGCTGCACCTTGAATGCTGTGTTCAGTTTTGGTACCCTCAGTACAAGGATATTGAGTTGCTGGTGTGCATCCAAGGTAAGGCAACAAAGCTGGCAAAGGGTCTAGAGTGTAAGTCTAGTGAGGCATGACTGAGGGAACTGGGATTATACTGGAGAAGATGAAGCTGAGAGGAGACCTCACTGTCCTCAGTAACTACCTAAAAGGAGATTAGAGTAAGGTGGGTGTTTATCTTTTCTCTCTAGTATCAAGTGATAGGACAAGAGGAAATGGCCTCAAATTGCATCAGGACAGGTTTAGATTGGGTATTAGGAAAAGGGTTATTTTTTTACCGAGAGGAGGGGGGTAAGGCATTAGAAAAAGCTTCCCAGGGAGATGGTGGGGACACCACCCCAGGATGTGTTCAAAAACCATGTACACTTTGGGACATGGTTTAAGGGCCATGATAGTGTTAGGTCAAGAGTTGGACACAATGATCTTAAAAGTTTGGGTTTTTTTTAACTAAAACAATTCTATGATTCAGCCTACAGAAAATATTTATGAGTGTTTATGATTTAAAAAAAATATATATAGTGCTGCCAAAAAAATGTTATTACCAGTACTGCATATACTATAAGGTAAAAAGCAGTTTCTACTAAAGCCAATGCAATTAGTTGAGGTCCTGGGTAAAAGATAAATTGCGTCAATATAAAACTCCATGTGCCAGAGTCTACTGGTCAGTACCTCTGTGGTTATATGACTCATTTGCCGCATATTGACAGAGCAAGTGCTAAGCACTACCAAAATGATTCATTAATGTTAGAGAGGAATATTTTATATTCACGTCGCATTTTAAAACTAGACTTGAAATCAGCTATACACTGCAAATGCAATGAAAACAAGAACAAGTAATGCAGAGCTATCAGCACCCAACCTAAAGGCTGCTCCCAGAACACCAAACTGCTTTCTGGGGCACAAGCATACTGCATGATTAATCAGAAATTATGGCAATGCACCTCCCTGTATGGAAGTCTACTCCTATAGGACTCCCTTTCTGTTACAGAATTCCTAAAGATAACTTTGAGAGGCAAATGGGACACTTCAATGCAACACAAACAGCCAAACATGTAAACACTAATGCATAATCTCGTAGATTCTTGTAGGCACAGGCATCATATTACACTATAACTAAAGGAAATACCTTTATCACTTGTATATGAAAATACTTTCTCAGCTTCATCCAACCCATTCCTCTCTCCCCAGTCTGTTTTCACACTGCTGGCAAGGCACAGCAGTCCAGAACTGGGGGTCTCTTTGTGTAAAGAGGTCACAGTAAACTGAACTAGAAATATTTTGGTTTGGGGGCTCAGAAAATTTAATGAAGCCCATTATCTGATTTTCAAAGGTCTCAGCCTTTAGTTGGCAAGCTTTTCATAGCAATGACATAAGTCTTTATTAGACTCAGAGTACTATGGAGCAATTTTTCAAATGCTTTAAATGTAAGAGTACTCTATTCTAAGCAGATAAATGTGGTTATACCGAGTAGCAGTCCTCAAGAAAGTGCACCTGTTTTGATGCAAACAGGTTGAAGCCAGAAATTTCAAAAATTGTTCACTTAAAAGAAATTAGTGATGAGATGTATTTCCTCAGACATCTATAAATACTGTTCCTTGAGTATAGCTGGAAGTCAAAAGAATAAGACACTGCATCCTAATTGTCACCACTGGACTATCCTTCTTTCCACTTTTCAACCTTCTGAAGTCACCTGAATTTCATGAAAATCAGCTGGTAGGGGGGACATTGCAGGAATTTGTTTCCTTTTTTGCTTCATTTGTTGTCAAACCAAGATTTTTTCCTTTTCCAGTTCAGCACATGGTATTGTTTGATAAAAGAGAAGATTAACACAATGTCTAATATATTATTCATTCATAGGAATAAAACTGATAATTAGCAAGGCTAAGATTAATGTCAGTCTAGTATCTCCTAGAGTCTTCTACTAGAGCCTTAATCATGTTGATGAGATTGAAAATAGTTTACTGAGAATTCTGAGATAATAGGGGAGTGATTAAGCAGATGTCAGAGATACTAAACCTGACCTTTTCTGAATAACGAAGTGCTCAGGTCAAACACTGTGGATTTACTTGTGCAATTTCAGTAAGAGCGCTCCAGTACCAATCTGCTGGAGAGTCGGGGTCATCCTTTTCTCTTTCTATCACTGCCTGCATGAATCTTACATAAACAAGAGGCACACACATCAGCTCTTTCTGTAGAACAGCGGGTACCACCAAGAGGAGTGGCTGCTACAATTCTCAGATTGTGTGTTTTAACAGGAGGAAAATGACTGCCCACAGCTGCTCCTTTGCTTTGCATGCTAAATCTTGAAAGGGCAGGAATAGAGTTTTCTCCTTTGCCACCAGCTACGGAACATAAAAGGAAGATAGTAATGATTTATGCTGAAGTCTAATTGTCTCCTACGTGATGTTGAGAGGGTAGGCAGTTACAGCACAGAAATGCCTGAAAACCTGCAGGAGCCTTCTGTCTTTAACTGCTTTGGTTTTCCTCAGCAATTTTGCAAAGAAGCCTGGAAGTTGGTACCTGCAAATCAGCTGTCTGAGTCCTCTGAAAGTGTTTCTGAAATGAGGTCTATCAATCTTTTCACAAACATTTCTTACAATAAATCTTTCAGCAGTGAAAGCAGTATAAATGCTATCTCTAACAGCAAACATTCACAGAGGTCTGAAGCAATCTTACAGCATTTATTTCTGGAGATGCATTTTAAATGCAAGCAACAAATGAAAAAATAATTAATGCCAGACTAAAATTTGTGTCAATAAAAGTGTTCACAGTACATTTCTCTATTAAAATGGTAAATACTGTTGAAAAGTGCTGTAATTGCACCAAGTATGTTGTCATATCAGCTCTCTCAAGACAGGCTTGGACAGTTTGTGTCTCTGCTGGCATTGCAGCCTGCAGAACACTGGCTCCTGCCTTGCTACTTTGGCTGGGATGTGGACGAAGGCAAGTGATGGGGATATGTGGTCAGGATGACAGAAGACTGAATATAATCTACACTGTAAAAATATCTTGTTGAAAAGCCTATTCTATATATGAAAACAGTGGTTCTTTCTACTTTGCTGACATATTATTCTGGCCCACTGTCCTACTGCTATGAAGAAAGCAATCTTACTGTGTAGTCCTGTTATTGACCTATAAATCAAACAAAAATGTATGGTATGACAAATTGGCCACATGCCCACAAATCTTATTTCTACCTCTAAAGCAATGATTTATATTGCATTCGTGCTTCAAGTTTACCATTATTGTCCAACTTTAGTATTGAATGCAGTTCCTGTTTCTCACATCTGTAAAAGATATGTAGGTAACAGATACCACTAAGCAGATAAAATTAATAAAGTACTGAATGACATGATTAAAGAGATGAATTTGTGGTATTTCCTATTTTTGGAAAGATACCACTGAAAGAAAAAACTTCCAACCAACCAAAACAAAAAACAACATCAAAACCACAAACAGCATGGAGAAGTGATATCTCCAATTGAAACGATGCTGCAGGTTTAAAAACACATATATACACGTATATAATGAAAATATAAACATCATCCACACTATAGAACTTGCTGCTGCAATAAACAGAATTTCTCAGTGTGATTATTCTTGGTTTTACATGGTTTTGTTTTTAATTGTAAACAATGAGCAAAGTTCTGTAAAAATACCTAGAGCCCTGAAAAGAAATTTTATAGGAACATTACAGATTTATGAGATTGCAATAGTGCAACTTAAGGAAATTTAAAAAGGAAATATAACCATTTTAAAAAGGAAATAAAATCAGAATAAGAATTTTATTTCTTTCTCAGTAATCATACACTGCTGAAACCTTCCAAGTGTTCTTTACTGAAGAATCCACCCAGATAGATTTGAGCAACATACTTGATTCAGAGAGCATGTTACTGAATATATTCACAAAGAAGTCAAAACTGACTGCTTTGCACCTTTTGCCTTAATAACAAGCATTTTCAAAATAGATTGAAGCTTGTAATCGGCTTTAGGAAAAAAAGTATAGTTCTAGTGGCTAACAATCTAGAAGAAAACACTACAATGGAGTTTCTCATCTGCTTGAGGAATTCTGTGTTGGTCCCATTTGCAACAAATATAAATCAAGGTACTGGAAAGTATCTTGAATGGTAGCTAAAACCAAACTGCAACTGGAAAAGAACCGTAATAATCCAATAGTGACTCTTTTGTTTAGAAATCCCAATAACCAGAAAAACTCTCTGAAATGATCGATCTCATTAAAAGCTTTAATGAAATTACCAAGTTTAATTACTCTCCTGTGCTGCATTAATTTATAAAGGGTGGGTCCTCAGTCTGAACATGTAATCGTTACAGAAATAGAGAATCCCATTTAAAAAGAAGGAGAATTAATTGAATTTTTTTTAACTGAAATAATCTAGCACGACTCTAAACCCTTTGGGCAAGATTTCTAGAAGCACAATAGTACCTGAAAAGGCTGATATTTCTCTATGTCTGTTTTAATTGTCATATGCTCAAGTGTTCATCCTCTCTGTGTTAACCACATTAAAAAGAAAGGGCAAGGTCACCTTCAGGCTTTGTAAATGTGATTTTACAAAACAGATTCATAGAACAGTTTGGGTTGGAAGAGATCTCCAAAGGTTGTCTGGTCCAATCCCCCTGCAGTAAGCAGGGACATCCTCCACTAAATCAGGTTGCCCAGAGCCCTGTTGAGATGAATCTTATTTCTCTCCAGGAATGCAGCCTCAACTACCTCCAGTTAAAGAACTCGATCCTAACACCAGTCTAAATCTACTCTTCTCTAATTTCAAATCATTGCCTCTCTTCCTACCTCCACAGGCCTTTGTAAACAGTCACTCTCTAGCCTTCTTGTAGGCCACCTTCAGGTACTGAGAGGCCGCTCTTGGATCTCCCTGGAGCCTTCTCTTCTCCATGCTGAACCCCATTCCCATAGCTCGTCCTCCCAGGAGAGGTGCTCCAGCCCCATCAAATCATCTTTATGGCCCTCCTCTGACCCACTCCATCAGGTCCACATCTTTCCTATGTTGAGGGTTCCCAAACTGGACCCAGTAATCCAGGCGAGGTCTTATTAAAGTGGCAGAAGTGCCTCTCTCAATCTGCTGGTAACACTCCTACTGATGTAGCCCAGGATGCAATTTGCCTTCCAGGCTGCAAGTGTACATTGTTGGCTCATACCCAGCTTCTCATCCACCAAAACTTCCAAGTCCTTTTCCCCATGACTGCTTTCTAGTACCTCATCCCCCAGCCTGTAATGATAGTGAGGATTGTTCCAGCCCAGGTGCAGGACCATGCATGTGGTCTTGTTGAGTTTCAGTTCCTTGAGTAACTGCAGCCATAGCCTCAAGGCATTGTAAAAAACACCTCCAGCAAACAGATGGCTCTGTTCATAGAACTAGGTATGAGAACCACAGATTGGAGTTTTCAAATTGTATGCTGGCAAGGCACTTATATAGTGATATTTCAAGAAGCAACTATAAACTATTAAGAGTTTCAAAACCACCACATTAAAGCTATGCTTCTGCACAAAAACATTCCATTAGATCACTGCTGGAAATTTGTTATTTAGAAGTTTAGCATGGGCTAGTTTGAGCACATAAGTTAATTGTAGAGTGAACTTAATTAAATGGTCTTGGGTTTAGTATAAGGATCTCTGCATTTGTGTAAGCTCTCATGAGCACTCTTCCTTTAATCTGTGTCCCAAAATGGGCAGTATTTGCCACATTTCAACCAAGAACACAATAATCCAGAATCGGTCTTATAAAACAGCAAATCCTGCTGCAAGTCCTTAAGGTACATCTGCTCAGCAGAAATCCTCTTACAGCAAGACAGGCATTATTGCAAGGAGATAGTGCTTAGCAGAAACAAGATCAAGGCCTAGTGAACTTACACAAGTACAAAAGCACAGATGAAAGTTGTGGTAAGAAGGTAACATATATCAAGTTATCTGACTTACAACTTTAAAACAGCTGCTATATGGTAGTTAGACAGAACTATTCTTTTAAAACTGGACAAGGAAAATGTTTCCCAAAAGCAGGAAATGCTTAAGCAAGGTTAAACAGATAATTACTATAATAAACAGAAATGTAGTATTCTCTCTGCAACGAAGAACAGTCTAAAGTTACATTAGCTATGGCAACAAAAAGACAGTTTCTGAAAGAAACCCTCATGTAGGTTATTGCCACCCACACACTGCAGGTCCACCCTTCTCTCACCATGGCATCAGCAGCCAAATGCTGAGGTCTCATTATTTTGAAGCCTTCATTACTTTTAAAACTTAGGTCATCAAATTCAGGCTCAAAAATGTTATGAAACATAAATAATCAAAGCTAAATGTCAGCTGTCAACATAACAAACACTGCAGGAGGTTCATTTACTGGAGAATGGAATTGAAAAGTTGATTCATAAGCTACCTTGCACCTCTGTGACCACAGACCAGCACATCACAAGGAGGATTGTGCTGAATACCACCATGAGATGGAGAGCAAGAAACAAGGGCAGTAGTGGAATGCTTGTGCTGGTTTGGTAGCAGCCTCTCCCCAGCAGCATTACTGAAACTAGCATCAGAGAGAATTGCCAGTAACAGCTGTAGAAACCTGCAATTTTCCCCATCTCCTCCTCCTCTCCTTGCTGCCAGCATGAGCAAGCAGTTCTGCTGTATGCCACTTCATAGTCTAGCACAAAATGAAAGATAATACATGTTAAAAGAAGCTTTCTAGTCTCTTTTTCAAGCTGCAATGAAAACAAATGAGACAAAGGAAAACAAAAGGATAGAAAAAAACTGAAAGAATGATAAAACTCATGTTTGTTTCTTTATCCCTCTATCATACTCCCATCCAAGATCAGAAGTGGTAGATTTACTTTCACTGAACAGTCCTCCACTCCAACTAGCAACAGCCTGGGTCAGTGTATTGAGATTATATCGTCTGTGCTGCTAAATATTTCTGCTGACAGAGTGTTTGTTGGAGAGCTGCCAGCATGTTTAATTGCAAATACAGAAAGCATTGACCAAATGATCCTTTATTTCCAAAAGCACAGATGAGGATCACCTCAGGAAATTCCTTTTGGTTGCAAAAGATTCACCCTCAGCATGATTTTGTGTATCTCCTATTGCAGGTGACCTCATATGAAATTGAAGCAATGGAGAGCGAACAATGCCTAAGTTCAATTATGTGAAATCAGCAAAAGCATCTGAAAAATTTATTTGCTTTAAAATTTTCATACATTGCTGCCTATAATGATGATTTGAATAAAAATTCTCTATAGACAACAGCACCAGGAATATCTGTTCTGACCTTATTCCCTCCAGCCTCACAGGTTTGTGGCTTGCCTCCCCTGGAAATGGTCTGCCTTGTGTGGGCCACATAACAGCAAAGAGATGAGGCAACAGCTTTCTCTTTGACACAGAATTAGAAAATTTATGTTTCCTGCAGCATATATACATGTATGTTCTATAGATATAAAAACATATTATATATTTATATATAAAGAAATACTATTCATCCTTACTTCGATGTTCTGCCAATCTCTCCAACACAGAAATGGAAAATCAAGGCTTATGAGTGTGCTTGCTTGTAATTTCCTAGCAGCAACATCCTAACAGATTAAAAAATAAAAATCACTTTTAAGAAATGATCCTATCACCAAATCCATCCTGGGCAGCAACACTGGAACCCTTGTACACAACCCCAAAACCAGATCCAAATTTAGACCAAATACCACAAGAAAGAAGACTTGAGAAGTACCTTCTAGAACATTCCTGAAGGTCACAGCATCACCAATAATAAATGAAACTAAGCTGCTCAACACAAACATAGCAAAACACATTTTTTGGCATCAGAATAACTCGCACTAGGGAGGAAAACAATGAGGACATTATGGAAAACATGTATTTCATTAATTATTGAAGATTAACACTCATGAGCATTTTTGTCTTTGAACAGACCACATACAGTGATAATAAAATACTCTTTTCTTCAATCCTACAAGTGCTATGTAAGAGTATTTTATTTCATAGGAAACAGAGGGACTTTAGGAGGTCTGATTTTCTGTATACATGTTGTTTTGTTTGCTTAATGTTTACACTTCATTTTTCACAGAATTTTTTAAACTAAACCCATGAATCCATTTATCTTCATGAAAGATTTTAGTCAACCTTATGAAAATTGACCAGAATCCATGGAGGAAAAAAGCCTCCAAATACCCAAATAACACGAGGCAAGACTGAACGCCATACTCTAAAACCTCATGAGACAACAACTTTGGGAGTTTGAGACTTAATTAGATTTCCAGTTTCATACTTGGACTTATTGCTGAAGAACTTTTGATTGTTTGTGGGTTTTTTTGTTGTTGGGTTTGTTTTATAAAAAGGATTTCCCTCTGTTCATATCAGAACTGTTGCAAATAAATGCTTTTCTCTCAATTACAAAAGGGTAAATAGTAAAAGCAGAGCTTTAATACAGCAGCTTCTCATACTCAGGAAAAAGCTTTTGTCAGAAGTCAGTTACAAATTTAGGATGGGAATTGCTAGCCAAGACATATGAAGCAAGAATGTTAGTTCAGATGTTCCATGTTCTGGGTAAGCGTCCAAGCCACTAGATTTACATTATCCCACCAGTCTCTTGTCAAATAGTATGGAAATAATTCAATATTCACTACTGCTACCTCAGACTTACTGTTTTGCACTCTTCCTCACTTTTCACAAAGTATTTTCAAACTCCTTGTCTCAATCCAAAGATCCCAAATCTCATTACTTATTATAGACCTCATTAGTTTCCTACAGTTCTTGTTTCCTGGATAAACACTATTCAATTACCCTACAGTCTCCATCTGAGAATTACTGAATAGAAATTCAGCTCCTTACCATCACATTAAGTATTTCTGAACTCTGGTGATTCATTACAGACACATGGAAAGTCTATTAAGCTATAAATATCAACTATAAAATAAGAAATGATCAAACATTTTTCAGGAGAAAGCATTTCATGCATGTTTTTGTAACTGAACTGTGTGCATGTAAATGCCAAGAAGTTGAACTGCATGCAGAGATTGCCATGTTAGCTGCATGGGCCTGGGACTGCACACAACTTATAACAGTAATGCTGCTCTTTGCACCATGAGTAGAGATCTCTGCTTGTCAGTGTGTTGGGACAACCCAGTGCACTGCAGAACTGTGCCAGATACACCTCTCTTAAGAACATTCTCAACAGCACAGGGACCAAATGTGACCATTGTTTCAGACAGAAGGTGTCATTTTTTCATAACAACTCTTCATAAGAATTGCTCACTGTTCATTCATTTTAATCTACAATCCGAGATCTTTAGGGATTTTAAGATCACCTAACAGTCAAAATAAAGCTATAGATTTAAACAATTTGTACATTTGTTTAGCTGGAATAGTTTCACTCATGTTCCATTGCAAGTTATTTTCTGCAACTTCAGCTGAGTAAATGTATCAGAACTTGTGCCTCTCAGGATTTTCTGTTCACCTATTTCACTAACAATAAATACATTTTATTATTTGCTATTATTAAATACCCAGAAGTGAACTGTGGAGCCACAGATACTCAAAAGTATTCTGTGCCACAAAAAGATATACAGCACACAGAAACCCCTTTAAGATTAAAAAGCAGACTATAAATTCAGACTTCCATGGTTCCCACCATCAGATACAGAGCATTATCAAGTTGATAATGTGTATACACATATTTATTTTATATAGAACCAAGTGAGAATTTTCCATAGATTTAAATTCTAGGATATCAACTGGTGATTTTTATCCCAGGAAAAAGAGCATTAAAATATCACCAAGACAGCATAATAATAATGGGAAAAAAATATATAAGCTCTACTTATTTCCTTCACTTCCCCCTCCCCCCATTGCTATTGCTTTCTATTTACACTGCAAAATTTGTAAGGATTTGTATTATTTTGTCAGAGTTTATACCATTAGATACTGTCTTATATGCCTGAATGAACCAACTTTTATCAGCACCTATTCTGCAGTGTATGAATTAAGCAATTTATATACAGAAGATTCAGCTTCTGAAAAAAATTCTACTTTGTACAATTTTCATTTGAATCACTTCTCTATCATCCCTTTCAAATGATCACAGATAAGCTAATTTTAGTAGCACTATCACAGTTTGCTGAGGTTCTCCAAAATAGTAAAGGGAAGAAACTCAATGAGAATACACCTCAAAAATGAAACAGCAGAGATATGGCAAGTGAACTTTGCAGTTTTGTCATTTGAAGTGTCAAGTGTATATTAATGAGCCATATATATTCTATGCAATTAACTTTAAAACATTTTTAATCACATGCAACTTCAGCCTAACCTAAAAATACAGCTCAGAGAAGACAGGAAGAAAGGAACTTCAGGTTTACTTCATCAGCAAGGAGTTAACTATTAGAGTAGTTTTGGCACTTTCTGAAGCTGTGAGGTTGGTCTGTTTTTTTCTTGCATTTGATGCCTTGCACAACTCCAAAAGCGAAAAAGCCAACCCAACCCAAACAAACAAACAAAAAAAAACCCAGAGGGAGGTCAGGGAGAATCAGTGCACATTATACCAACAACAATTTTGCTCAAATTTACTGAACCATGAGTCTTCCTGATGTTATAGTTTCTTAGTAGTCAATGTTTGTTGGTTTTGATGTGCATTATTATTTCAGCCACTACTAATAAGGTATTAATTTCCACCATGTTAAAATTAGGGATAATATACACTAGAAATCACAAAAAAGGAAACTTGTCAACACCTTTTACCCATCTTTCTGTCATTTCAAGTTCCTAAGTAGGAGCTGAGGAAATACAAGGAAGAAGGCTTAGAAGGATGCAATTTCTGAAATTATTTTAGAGCCAAACCAAAAGGAAAAGAGAATTTGACACCTATAGAGATGGAGTCACTGCTGCAGTCTGAACAGAAGCACAGATGTGCACAGGTGTCTCAAAAATTTCACATTCTTCATCTTTTACAGAGGAGAAAGTGAGAAGCAGAATTGTATCCTACTGCAATCTCTCACTCTGAGGTGCCAATGGCATTATAACTATCTTTATCACGCTGCTTGTAAGAAGTTTTCCCAGAAGGTGAAAAGAAAAAGTCATGTATTGTGCAATCAACTCCCTGTTGAATGGTCAGTCACAGCCATGGTGTTAAGGACTGCTGGCAAATATTAGCAGGTATTTTTGGATTGCTGTTTAGGCATCCTTTCATCTGCATGTGTTGGAAATCTGCTTGTGCTGCTCTCCATGCCTGGAGTGTGAGTAATTGATTCTGGTTTAGTATTGTCATCTATGTGGTTTATTATGAGATGTTCATGAGCTCTACAAATTCTTTATTTTCTCTTCAAGGTCAATCCTGCATGTCCTTCTCAGTGAAGAGATCCTTACTAATATGAGGAATCATGTTTTCTCTTACAGTGGATTAATTATGGTTTGTCCTGGTTACATCTGATGCAAATTTCTGTTTAGTTCAATTCATATTTTTCAGGGTTACATACAAGGTATTCAATATTTATTAACAAAGACATGACAGTTACTGAACTGGTGGATCCTGGCCCTGGAAAATCTCAACCACAATAGCCAACTTAATTGACTTGCAGGCATGGGACTTTACATACTGTCTGGATTAAAATGGATGTTGTGTTCCTTGTGCCACTGTCATTTACATTAGGAAGCCTGTTATCCCTCAATAATCAAGTTTGACATCACTCTGGATGAACACCTGTATTCTATTTAGAACAGCCTACTTCATTTTCACAAAGCATTAGCAGAGTCATGGATCTCTGAGCATTCATTTGAAGGTCCTCATTGATGCAGACCTATTTATTAAAAGGAAGAAGCCAGATTCACAGAAGCTGTGTCCTATATGCAACTTCCAATCACCATCTTGAGACTTCTGGCAAAGCCCAGGTTCTCAGATTTGGAAAGAAGTATCCTAGAACAGATCTTGTTGTTTGAGCACATTAAGAAAACAAACAAAAAGTGTTTTGTTTTTTTAATCTACTTCTGTCTAAACCAAGGATTCACTGGATGTGCCATTTTACTTCCATAATTATGCATTGTTCATGGGATTCAGAGGGCTCTGTACATTAGGCAAAAAATTCAACAGCTAATGCTTCTATTTTTTGGGGCAACTTTATCAAAAATAAATAGAAAAAAACTCACATCAAAATGAAAAAAAAAAGATGACACCAAATTTGGACCTCTTTAATTGATTTAGAAGCATAAGAGATGTAAGTGGTTTATGAGGCATAAGCATACAAGTTCTTCTTTAGAAGGCTCCAGTACAACCATAAAACTGAGTTCACCTTTTGATTTTAATGATTCTCCTTTTAATGAATATGCATAGTGTATTAGTGACAAAGAGGAAGGCAATATTGTATTTGCAGATAAAATATTCTTCCTGGACGTGCATTTTATTCTGGACAGCCTCAACAATGGCTAATCTTGCCTCCAATAAAATTAAAGAAAGATATGAACAAATTTCTCTAAATAATATGCATGAAACCAAATTCAATAAATGTATTAATACTTTTCAACACCACTACTATTGAAGATGTAAATCCTGCACATGAGTAGGGTCATTAGGAAATACTTGTTATTTTCTGTGATGCGATATTTGAAACATCACTCTCCCCTGGACTGATCATCTCTAGCTCTCATGGTTAAGCAATTCAATATATGCTGTAAAACACTGCACAGCATCCATCAACCATGCATGTGTCAGCTTCCCTGTACCTCATACACAGAGGTTCCCCACTCCACACTGAAGTTACATCCTCATGTTAACTGACAAGTGAGACAGCCACGAGATTTAAATTCTGGGGTTTGCTTTCCCATAAGATATTTAAGAGTCCTCTGTTCTGTGAAGCAAAACTTAGCATTCCGTCACTTCTGAAAAGAAGATGAAGCAGTCTCAGTGCTTTGAACAGAAGAAACATAGGTGCCTTGCATCCTCCTCAAAGTTCTTCCCTAGCTAGGAAAATCAAGGCTGAAAAACTTCAGCTTTAACCCCAAATCCTGCATCATTTTGCTATGAGCAACAAGATACAAGGTGTCCCAACTGTTTTACATTTTAGTATTTTATTTCTGCAACTACTTTTAGCTTTGACAAGCTGTTAGATTACTGAAGAGCAAGGTCCTGTGGTGCAGCTCAGTGAACATCCCCCATTAGTCTGTCTGCAGTTATTTTAGGGGCTTGCAGTCTTTTGGGCTAAGACCTGTGATTACCAACAAGGACATACATGCATCATTGCTTTTACCATCTAGATAGAGTTTAGCAACATTAAATTTGACAGCTCTACATGTTGTCACGTTATTACTGCATAGCTTGGCAGCGCCACTACAGTTTAAGGTCTGTTGGTATTACTACTATGAACAGCACTTTTCAAGGGACTATACAACTTTGCTATTTGAAACTGAAGAAGGCTAAAGCTCAGCACATAAATTGTCACTCTTCTCTTCTAAATAAAGCCAGCTCCCAAACAAAATAACAGGTTCTGTTCCAGTTTGACAATATGCCTGTTTCCAAAATGTTTTCTAGGTGCTTTCAGACACTGCTTTGCACTCTCTATGGTAGACAAAACTATCCCTGTAGATGCCATATCTGCCTCTGACCTGCATCACTCAGAATCTCAGAAGATTAATTCTGTAATTTACAGGCATTCACAAATGCTGCAACTTCTGATTCAGGTCAAATATACTTTCCTGGAAGTCTATTTTCGTGCACCTTGACAACATACAGAAAAAAAATGTTTCCTTTACATACCCCACAAAAACCCAAAACCACAAGGTCTGCATTATGGGATAATTTTGAAGTATTATTTCTCCATTCCTTTCTCTAGAGGACTTTAATGACTAACTTTTTTACTCTTTTCTTTTAAAATAGCTACAGCCACATCACTATGCACCGTTCTGGGCAGATATTTCACAGTACACAGGACTTACACGACTCTGACCGAGTTCCTCTAATAGCTAAAAGGTCCATGTCCCAAACAGAAAGTCTAAGTAACAGTAAAAAAATCCTACATAAAAATCCTGCCCTCAGAGTAGTATCACTTCCAGTGGTTTCTTAAAATCTTTAGAAATCTCTATCAATCTTAAAATGACACAGAATTAGTAGCAAAATGCATGTGAGTCCAAGGAAAAACTGTAATGCAACTGTGGGCTAGGGGTCAAATATGCCAAATATGAGAACTGCAGAGTTATGGGCAAGTGAAGTGTTGTGTGGCAGACTGCTGCAAATGCCATGCAAAATAACCAAACACCTGAAAGATGCATCCAACCCAAATGGTTGTTACTACGGACCTTTTTCAGGTAGGCACGGTACTACCTGGAACCATTTAAAGCCTAAAAGAAGCTTAAGATTTTTAAACCTGCACTTTTACGCAGTTCCTTCAAATACTCTCGGGTCTGCACAGAGGAATGCTGCCATGACCTGGTATTCTGAGCCAGCCTTGGGCAGCTGAGGAGGTTGTGCTAAAATAAAAAAAATCCATCAAAGTAAAAGCAAGCCAACACCAAACAGCTGATGAGTTAGGCTTTTAAAAGAAACTCTTTTTTTTGCCTCTAAAATCTTTCCAGCATAAGTGCTACTGACCTCAAACACAATGATACAGTTAAGAGCTCAAAGGGTTACCCTGTGCTTGGAGGGATTTGACGCTTTTCAATCAGTAGCTTCTGAATAAAGTAGGGGGAAAATTGCATGGAGTCTGGTGTTTGTAGTATAACTGCTATGTAATTAGCTCCCTATCCTTTTATTCGCAAAACATTTTGCAGAAAGAAGAGACAGGGCACTGAACCTGTCATCCAGAAATTACTTAATATCAAAACAGCAGTAACTTAATTCAATTTAAAGCATTATTACTTGACTCCCTGATACACTCCACTATGTAATACTACTCCTAATCTTCTAACTTTGTTCTGTTGTATCTGTGAGGAGTGCTCTGGGACTGAAATCAGGATGCTTGTATAGTGCACATTGCAGTCTAAACACTTTTCCCAGTCCTATTTGCATAAGAAGAAAAGAAAATTCGATTTAAGCAAGTGGAAAGGAAATGAAAACTCATGTTTCTGCTGGTAATGAGAGTATAGGTTATATCCACTCATGTTCATAACCTAAAGAAGAAACTCTAGTGAAAACACAGCAGTTTTGAGAAAAGAGACAAATCTCAAGTCCTTGTCCTCCAATTTCCTTTCTTCAATTCTGATTGATGGAAACATTAACACTAAAAAATAGGATACTATTTAGACATTTTCGATGTCCATGTACTCCTCTTGAAATTACAAGTACTGTAACAGAATAATTTTACTTGGAACTTGAGTATGTCATCTATGACCTTACACTGAACCAATACTGAATTTTCATAAATGCTTTTTACTGTTTTACAGGTCAGAAAATGCTTACTTGTCAGTAAATATTAGTGCATTCATTTCCTAGATTGAGGATAAAATTTTGCAAGTCAGAGACCTTCTCCCTCCCTTCTGCTCCTTCCATCCTTTTACCCAAATCCAGCAAACAAAATTGAACCATCCATGGCACTGGGAGAAGTCTTCACCTCCATACAATGTGTTTATGATCTCTTTGCTCTAAATCAAGAAATGCCTTCTGATAAATTAATTCTGGAAACTCCCAATCTGCTTTTCACAAATATAAACTGTAGAGAGATGATACTTACGAAAAAAAGATTTTCTAATGATAAGTTGCAAGGAATCTAGTAACTGATAAACCAAAGAAGATTTTGTAGCCTCCTTGGATGCAGGGAGGCAGGTGTAACAGCTCATTTAAAGTCCAGAATCAAGGAGGTATGTGATAATATACCTCCAAACTTAAGCATGGCAGTTTCTGAGTCCTCAGGTAATTAATTCTCATCAGCCACCTGCCTTATTTGTCTGTTTAGACATTCCACATACGCAAGAGGTTATGGAAACAGTCACTCAATTAAACACACTCTCCCACAGCATCTTTCCAGCTAAACTGAGGCAGCGTGGCCTGGATGATCAGGTAGTGATGTGGATTGGGAACTCAGCCTTTGCTGACGTTCAGCAAGACTTGGATAGGCTGGAGGGTTGGGTAGGAAAAAAAAAAATGAAATTCAACAAGGGCAAGTGTAGAGTCTTGCACCTGGGAAACAAACAACCCTAGGTATCGATACAAGTTGGAGACTGACCTGTTGGAAGATAGTGAAGGGGAAAAGAATCTAGGGGTTCTAGTTGATGGGAGGTTGACCATGAGCCAGCAATGTCCTCCTGTGGCCAGGAGGGCCAATGCCATTCTAGGGTGTATTAGAAGGGCTGCAGTTACTACGTTGAGAGACGTTCTTCTGCCCCTCTACTCTGCCCTGGTGAGGCCACATGCAGAGTACTGTGTCCAGTTCTGGGCACTCCAGTTCAAGAGGGACATAGAAATGCTTCACGGAGTCCAGTGCAGAGCCACAAACACGATTAAGGGAATGGAACATCTCTCTTACAAAGAGAGACTGAGAGAGCTGGGGCTCTTTAGCTTGGGGAAGAGAAGAGCGAGAGGTGACTTCATCAATGTGTATAAATATGTAACAGCTAAGTGCCAAGAGGCTGGAGCCAGGCTCTGCTGGGTGGTGCCCAGTGATGGGACAAGGGGCAATGGGTGGAAGTTAAGGCATAGGAAGTTTCATGTAAACGTGAAGAGGAATTTTTTCACTATGAGGGTGACAGAACACTGGAACAGGCTGCCCAGAGGGTTGTGGAGTTTCCCTCTCTGGAAGTATTCAAAATCCACCTGGATGTGCTCCTGTGTGATCTGGTATAGGTGATCCTGCTCTGGCAAGAGGGTTGGACTAGATGATCTTTTGAGGTTCCTTCCAGCCCCTGACATTCTGTGATTCTGTGATCCTCAAACTGTGTGCAGCCACATACCTTGCTCACACAGCCTTGCTTCATAAGGCATAAGCTGATGGAGAAAGAAATTCTTAGTTTCAAGATTACTAAGGGGCACAAGCCCATAACTTGTGTTTAAAAACAGGACTCATGAAAGCTGGCACACTGATGAAGTTTTCAAATTGTTTTGTTGATTGAAACGCATTGCATTTTATTATGTCTGTAAAACAGGCTTCTCTATGAAAGGTATCATCCACTGCACAGCATTCCTCTTCAAAAAATCCTGGGCAACTCCCATGCACAAGCACATTTTCCAGTATGTACAAATAGATACCTGCAACTCATTTTCCTGCAGAAGGCACTGACAGTTTCTCATATTGATGCTCTGATGATTTCTCATTGCATTCCCCCTCTCAGCAAGGACAGCACCTGGGCAATAATGTGATGGGAGCTGAAAGACCAAAACTGGTCCTGTTGTGCTTCCCCTGGAAGGCACTTCTCTTTAGCTCACTGGCTCACATTTTTAAAAAGGACAGAACTGAATTAATAAATTGTCCCCAGGTCTGCCTTCTCTTTTCTGAAAATGAAAAAGCACTGCCAGGACAGACAACTTCAAATGAATAGGAAAAAAGGCTGCAAAGTGTAAACACATCCTAATATTTTCCTGCTGCTGCTTCTCCTCTGTCAAAAATACTAAAATCAATCAACATTACACTCCTAGCACTCTGCAAGCATCAATCAATGCTAAGACATATTGGTTTTGTTATCAGACATGCTGTTTTGATACAAAATACATAAATCTAGTTGATGTTGAGATTTAAAAAAAAAATTTGGTTTTCCCCACAGTATCTGTTGCCATTTCTAGCCTTTACATGAGTCATTTTGCTGCAGCTTATGGAGGTCAGGGTGTCTGTGTAGCTCACAGGCTAACAGAAGACACTGAAAGAGAGGGGAAAAGAAAAAAAATAATCTATGCACTCAGACAGGATTTGCATCTTTCTCTTACAAAAAGAGGAAAGAGAGAGGGTTCCACACACTAAAACCTCCACAAAAGGTAATTTGGCACTATAACTCCTAGACAGGAGCAAACAGGAAGTAAGCCACTTCCTTACATTTTAGACATCATGCAGCATCAGCCTGAGTCTAGAGATCTAGAGTCTTTGGAATCCTCTCCAGACGCTGGCAACTCAGCCAGTGAGATTGGATTACTTTCAAGCATGGCAATACCCATCTGCAGCACAGCACACACCTGGACCTGGTCCTGGAAACTGCTGCCTGTACACAGCACCGTTTCTGTGAAAATATATCTCAGAGCTAGAGCATGCTCACCAGAATGGGGTTAAAGCAAAGTGTGTAGACTGTCACAATCAGTTTCTCAGAAGTTTGAATACTGTCAGTAAGAAATCAACACATCCGAATGAAAACCCATGTATGTTTACCACTAACTGACTTACTATCCTAAACATCCCTGTCCTCTTCATCATCATAATTCATTTAATAATTCATTTAATTTCCTGCCATCCCCTGAAAGACAATGCTGCTTCACCCTACAGCCTCTCAGGCTGTCTAACTAGACTGAAATGTCACACAGACTGGCTCTAATTGCTGGTCTGGGGCCAGTCACCATCTCTTGAACATGAGGGGCTTCTGTACTTGCAGGGTTTTAACTATGACCTCTAGAGGCAATTTGAAAGAAACTGAGAGACATTAAAAGTTGAAGGTATGAAGGTCAAAAAAGAATACAAAAGGCTCCAGACTTGCGCATTCAGGTCTTAAAATTAACAAGTACACCCAGGAGTTTTGGACAAACATTATTTTCAGGTATTACAAATGATAGATAATGCTGTGCTGTGTGTTTGCACTAGGTTTAGTGGATAGTTTGATAAGTTTATTGCTTTTGTGCTTTAAGAGACTAAGGTACTGCAGTACTTCACGTTCAAGACATTTCATCATAAACCAAAGTAACTAAAACTGCAAAGCAAGTAAAGAAAAAAGAAGCCAATGTTAAGCTTGAAGATATTAAAAATGGAAACTATTATAGTTACCAATTAACATTTAGATTGCCTGTACAAAGGGATGCCATAAATTTCCACACATCAGGTACTCTAATTCCTTTTAATATCTCATTGTATCACTGCCAAAAGACTGTCTCTTTCCTATGGACCATTTCAAGGAACATTAGTGCACTCTTTGGTTTCTAGAAAGTATTGGCGCATATGAATGACATCAGCCAACATATTTCTCTTTGTACTCCAACCAACGCACAGCTAGTTTCTTCCCACGGAAAGTCTCCAAGAAAAAGCAGAGGCAGCTACAATTCTTCTGAGCTTTAGTCAAAAGAAAAGGCACCAACTTAACTGCACTGAGTAAATGCACTGTGTTGTTAGCAGAAAGAGGCAATTTCCTGCATTTCTTTGGCTAACTTCTGCATAATGCACTCATAAATTCAGCTGCAGCCTGCACTGAAGATAGAATTTGGCTATGTCTATACACTGTTCTGAGCTCATTAGACCTGTAAGTGAATATCTGAAAAGGTTTTTTTTTTTTCCACTGTTTTGTGTCTCTATTATTTTTTGGCACTGCAACAAAAGTGCTATTGCAAGCCAGTTTTAGTTACAGCTTCAGAATAATTAGCCCTTCACATCATGGAGTTTCTTGGTGGAAGTTTTTGCACAAAATCTCACACTGTGGTTTAAAAAGGCAAATATTTTGCAAACAGGTTATCCTATTATAAATAAGAACATAAAATTTTACCTCTTGGTTTTGCACTATTTTGCATTTGATGCATATATACAGACAATTTTACTATTACACAAACATGCTGACATTCAGTCTTCAATATTCAAACCCATTGCTACTCAGTCCAGCCAGCACTATCTGAAGTAATTAACCTATCCTACCCTGAAAATAAAAAGATCAGACTTACCAGCTCATTCATTTGGTTCGTACTGAACATTTACAATATGACAATATTCCCAATGATTTTTGTGGTCTTTGGAACAGGAGAGTTACTTGTAAATGTATAGGTGTGTATGCACACAAGTGGAGAAAACATACCCAAGAACAAAAATTCTAAAGAGGCAAATTCTGAAGTTATCCCAGATCATTCTCCCTCAGTAAGACAGGAGTCCAGTAAAAACACACAAGTAGCTGAAAGAGCCTGTGTTATTCTGCAGAGTAAGTCTTCCAAAGCCATAAATTCATATAATAAGAGAATGCAATAGACAGCATCAGCAAGACAAAGTTACACCAGGAGAGGGTGTAATTAAGTATTTGGTTTAGGTGGTTATGGTTTTGTTTGGTTTGATTTTGTGATGGTTTTTATTTCTTTTTTAAATTAAACTATTCAGATAAAAGGAGTCTCCAGTCTCCTCACTTCTTTATGAAGGAAGTACTTAGGATACTTCTCTATACTTCTCTATCTGCTCCACAATAAGAGGCATTGTGGCAATCACCTTTAAAGGCTCTGTGAAGAGGAGACTAACACAATGCTATGAAAACCACAGTTCAAAAGATTTAGCAATTAAAAAACCCAATACGGACAGTTGCCAATAATTGCTCCAGTTAAGAGAACTATTCACTTACACATCCAAAATCTTGGATAAGGTGGACACTTCTTTGGAGAATTCATTGAATGTTCTAGTTTCTTGATTAAGAATCATTTGCCTAAAAGATCTCAAGCAAAGTTCAACAACTTCAATATCAATGACTGGCTTAAAATCAAGAATGAAATAAGTTATCGGCTACATCTGTGCAACTAATTTCTGATACTAGTCAGCCTCATTAACTTCATCAGTTTCACTGGAGCTGGTCTCACTGATGTAAGCAAGATCAAAATCTGACAGAAAAAAAAAAAAAATTAGGCTAGCTTTTCTTCCAGTTCAGAGCTTTGCTTCTGAAACATTTGTTCTGTTTTTGGCAATAATTATAGTAGGTTTTACAGCACATAGTTATTGTAACTAATTTGTACTTACATGAATAATTATGAATGAGAAGAATGCATGCTTACGGTACTCTTACATCTGGAGAAGACCAGAAGCACAACAGCAGCTGTCTGCATGCTGCCATGAATTTGTTGCTATTTATTCATCGAGCACTTATACTTTTCTCTAGTGATAAATGGTTTAATGGAACTTCACACATTTCCTATCAACTTGCGTCATTGCTTTAGTGAGTTATTGAAGAGGCAAATCACGTTCACTTGACAAAGACAGTAAACATAATAACTATTCAATACGTATCTTTCTATTAATCAATACACGTAAGCTAACAATTAGATTGCTCGAAAAAGCTTGCTTTCTTTTCATTCCTCTGTTAGTTTACATGCAATCAACTACCACTTCTTACCTGCCTGAAACAACTGAGACAGAGTGATTGCTTTAGGTCTCCTCACTCCCTGTCCATCTCTGTTTGTCCCTCTCCCACTCCAAGAAAAGGAAATCTCAATACCTCTGCACTGCTAAGACAGTGTTTGACAGTCTCAATTTCAAAATCTAAGATCATAATGCACTGTAACAAAAGTTTCTCAATTTGCATGAAACAGAGACTTGGCCCAGAGACTCTATACACCCCCAGCCAATGTTAAGCAAGTAAACAATACCAAAGCTTCACAAAACTAGAATGAGTGAACATTTAACCTTATAATTTCTTCTGCATTTAGGTATTGGCAAGAAATTGTTTCATCCTAACTGAGGATTAAGTACTAGAATGCAATAGACAAGGGTTTTGATTACTTTAGAATTACTGTCCAAGCTTACCGGGTAGGGTGCAATAAAACAGTTTCTCTGGAAGGTCTGAGGTTGATAGTATGGTGTTGCTGCCTACTGTGTTTATTGCAGCATTAGAAAAGAGTAGGCACTTATTATTTAAAAAGAGCTTCAACCTCTATCATCTTGTCTGCATGGCAGAATCCTTTACAAATATACCTGCCTATGCAGAAACTCTAAAATGGCATTGAATCAATTTTCTTTCTTCTGCATTAAGGCATTATACGTGTATTTCAATCTACTTGTACTGTCCTCTGCTTCATTAGCATGTCACAACAATTTCAGAAGCAAAATTCTTATCAGAGTGTACAATGGCACAAGAATCTGTATAAGGATATTTTGAGTTACAATAAAGAAAAGCACTGAAGCAAACTGAACACCCAAGACAGAGTGGATATTGATGCTGTTGCCAGATGCTGAGGAAGCCACTACATACAGTAGTGTTTTCCACACCAGCAGGCCACACCAGCACTCAGCCAACTGCCCATTTTACTCTCATCACTGTTTCAGAGTTCTCTTTTCCCTGAAAGAAGTTTTCTTAACCCGTGGTAGCTTAAGTAACCACAAGAGTGATATAATTTGTCTCCTCCAGATTCATTTACACATAAACTTTGATATAGTTCAAGTTAAAGATGTTATGGATTGGTTATGAAGTTACACATAGATCTGCTGCTAATACTCACAAATGCCTAAGTGATTCAGTATTCAATCACATTCCAGTAAAGAACAGATGCAACACAAATTGCTCAGTTCAAGCTGCAGCTTGCAAAGGAGGTTATAGTTCAAAGCCTACATTTAGGCTAACAATGTGCTATTTAGACTGAATATAGAGAGCATGCATCTAGTCAGTGCAAATAAAGTATTCTGGTGCATTGCTTTGGAAATAAGTCTCAGGATAATACAGCAGTCTGACAGATGGACATCTAAAAAAGACTCAAGTCTCAGCATCTCAAGTCAGTTCAGCTATTTTAAAATCACTGGTGCAAATACTGAATATTAAATGAATAAAACTAATTTAACAACAAAAAATACTTATTTCTTTGGAACATTTTTATATTTAATTCTTCTCAATAAATTATCTCTTGTGAGGTCTATGCCAGCTCTCTGCAAAGATCTTAAAATTTACAAGTGCCCATCACCTCTTGCCACATATGACTTAACTCTTTCTAAAGCAGAAAAAAGGCAGAGAAATGAAGGTGTCACCTGTTCGCACAGCCAATTGGAATCACTGTTGAAATCAGTGCCAGCCCAGATCTTTGACCTCTGAGAATACCTGCAACAGTTACCACTCCTGTTTTGGCTGGGTGCTAATGTGATAGTTTGATGAGGTTTTATAATACAAAGAAAAAGTTTCAGCATACAAAGAAAAACACATTTATTGTAGAATGAAACCCAGTCTCCAAGCAGAAAAGAAGAGCTTTTCCATCGCTTCATTTTTTTTTTTCATTTGTTTTAACCTGGTGCATTATAACCATGACCATTTTAAGAAGAAATGGAGCTTCAAGAGCTGGCAGCATCAGACAAACAGCTGCCCTGCTCCTATCCCTTTCCTGGGCTGAATTACAAACAAGCAAACAAATATATAAGTCACTAAGGAGAGTTTCAGGTAGTAACAGAGGTCTTGGAAACATACAGATGGGAGCATTCCCCTCCAAGCCCTTTGGGAGCAACCTCCTCACTAAATAGCTCATGCTATTTAACATCAGATATGCAACTTCTCTCTCCTTACATAAGGATTCATGCAATACAAGCAAAACAATCCAACCATGATGTCTGCAAAGACCTGCATACATGGAAAGATCCCTTCTTAAAATTATCCATCCTTTCCCCAAACACAGCTTTACCAGATTCTGGGTTAAATGCTGATCAGAGCCCCTGCCCCAGGGCTATAATTTCCTGTCCTATTACCTTATGATGTGGTAGAGCAGAGCTGAAGCTGGCTGCTGCTTCTCTGTGAAATCTCCCACACTTACTCATCTGCCCAGGGAGATCTGAATGGTTCTACTTGCAACTGGATTTCATTCATCGTGGTGGTGGCTTTTTATTTTTTTATTTTTTGAAGAGGAAGTTAACACATCAGAGTGGGATGTCATAATTTTAGGAAAGATCTGCCTGATTTGATCTAAATTTTCTGACTCAGAATTCAGCAGTGCTAGAAATTTCATCTACTCCTCTCTCCAAAACTGTGGAATTCCCTAACACCCATTCCCGTCCAGCAGCATTAACCTCCCTTCCTTCACAACTCCAACTTTGCAGATCAGCTACAGATGTGGTTCTCTTCCATCACCTCCCATTTTCTTCAAAATAAACGCTGAGGGCACATTTTAGAGTACTGATTAAAATTTTGCATTGAAGCTGATCAAGAAACATTTGAACTAACAAGTATTTAAACTGGACTTGGTAGAAGCTGATATCACATGCTATTTGCAGCATGAACAAACATGGTGGTAAAAACAGTGACACACAGAATGGAAGTAACACCTCTCCTGGGGCAGGGCAAATGCAAAGAAGAGATTCTTGGTAATTTTATATGTTCTTGCTGTACACGTACAAGAGAATTGCACCAGAATAAATATTTACCACTCAGAGACCATGCTAAAAAAAAAAAAAACAACACCTTGAATGAAGGGGAGAACTGTTGTGACATATTGTACGGATGGCAAAATGAACATTTTTAGCTAAAAATTCTCAAGAACTTCTTATTCCACATTATCAAAACCCTATACAGATAAGATATGAAATTTGAATCCAAGTTGCAAAATTTAATTACTAAATAAATCTTGGGCTAAATCTTCTGAGTTGATTTTAATAATTGAAGAATTTCTTCTTACAAATCCTCACGAAGGAGAAAACTCATATCATTTAATTTAACTGTATGACTTTGAGCTCTATAACAGAAGTACAAATTATAACTGTAAAACATTACTGCAACTCTGGAACATCTTAGGGTTATTTATTATTCATATTATTTCTGTGACATTCTTTTGTTGCCTATCTTGCTACACAGTGGTCCTGCTGCAGTCGTGCTGCCCTAAATGGGCTTGACAGTTTTCAGTAGGTTCAGGCTTGAAATACATCTCCAGATTTTACCACTTCCATCTTTGATCTTTAAAATTTCATTTCAATACAGAGCTTAATTTGAGTTTAAGTCTCAATAACAGCATCTGAGACTTTAAATAAGCTGAAATTCTAAACAAGGTGAAAAACAAGCCTAGCTTTTCAACACAGACAAGCCAAAACTAAATTACCAGAATATTGTTCTTTACATGGGTTTTATCCTAATTAAGCCAAAATTTTGGATTAAACTTATTCCAAGGCATTTAAGCAGAAAAGAACGTAGGTAGGCAAAAAGATAAGGCACACTAAGATAAGACAATTGCTTCCATTTTCTAAAAAACAGATTTCCCCAAAATATGTTTATGTGCAAGCAGTCTGTTCTCAACTATCTTACTGCTTTTTTGATTAAAAAAAATATATTCCACTTCAAATCTGTAAAAGTCAGTGAATGATAGTTAATTGCTAAGTCATGTAGTGTGTACAGCTGGAGACCAAATAATGTCTGTTCCAGTTTCCCAGGCTTGTTTTAAATATGTTCTCATGGGTCCTTCTGTAATTCCCTCCGCTGCATCCCTTAGCCAGACATCTCTCTACATCTTCTGAACCAATTTGTTCTAATTTTGTTACCACGTTAGATTTAAGGTAATGGTGAGACTTCTGTCCTTGGCCTCCAGACAGCTGGAAATCTGGATCTGGATTCTCTCATTGGTTTCATGTATGCTAGAGTGCGTGTGCTGAGCCCCACTGTTTTCTGATAGGGTCACTAAAAAAAAAGTTCCTGTACATGCCTAGTCAAACACAAAAATTAATATTCATACTTTCAACATACACGAATTCTCAATATTTATGATGCACAAACATCTCTTTCAAAATCAGGACCAATAAGAATTCCCCACTTTAATAGAAACATTCCCACACATGTTAAATATTTCCAAGTGCTTTTACGTTACTGGGTATAGCATATTTTTTGTTCATTTATGTTTGCTAATCTCAGGACTATTTTTACATTAGAAGATCACCAATGAAAGCACATACTTGCAAGGAATTTAAAGCAGATGCCCAGAAAGTTTTTTTTGAGTGCTCTTTTAAATCGTATATTCTCGAAACCTAAAAGACTACTATTCTAAATAATTTTCCCTCAGGTACTTTTGAGAAACCCCACTATTCAAAAAATATTCCTCACTATGTAAATATTCCTATTCAGAATAAGACTTGAGAATTCATATGCTTGAGGCTCTCTGACAACAAAATTTCCATTTCAATAAGAACACCCCCACCCAAACCACAAAGCCAGCTAAGAGGAGAAAATTTACATTTTTCTCCCTCCACGGCAATGCAAATCTCTAGATAGGACATCAGTGCTTATAGTTGAAAATCCATTTTTAAATCTCATGTTTTCTTTGAAAAACCTGAAATGTTACTACAGTCAGATGTCTGGAGTGTGGAACAATGAAGGTTAATTGCAAAATATTTTATTTGTGCCTTACAACTGTTGCCTAGATTAGTTTATTGAAGAAAAGATTAGATAGAAATTCTATTAACAGTTCTGAGATATCGGTCCAAAATGAGAGAGGACACTGCTCAAATCTGAAAACGACAAATATGAACCAGCACTACCATGCACTGGCTAAAATACAGACATAACCTACACTTCAAAATTAACCAGTTTTAACCACATCCTTCTGCCCCAAGATGCACCACAACAGCACCAAAGCAGTACGCAGCACAGATAGGACCAATTCCAGCTTCAGATGTTACAAGTGGGTTACATGTATATGTGATTTATCCTTGTAACGCAATAGAGGCATGCCTGCCTCTTCTATTTTAAGTATGAATCATAAAATACCTTCAGCAGGAAGGGACCTAGAAGGGCCGCTTGAAGCAGGGCTAGCTTTGAAGATGGATCAAACAAAACTCTTGTCCAGTTCCCCCATAATTTGAGAGGCTGCACACATCCCAGGGCCCTCACCCTAGTGTTTGACCATCCTCAGTCAATTTCCTCAAGAAATTTGTCTTCAACATCTAACTTAAACTGCCCTTGCTGAAACTTGTCTTTTGTCTTGTCATTTTACTATGCATCTGCTCCATCTTCTCTGTAGCCTGTCATTCTCCTTTCGTTGAATAACAGATTCCCTTCAAATGATACATTCATAAAGTGATTTGCCTTTTATAGGTAATGGACTAAAAGCCTAATTAAGGAAATCCTTGTCAGACTGCAACAGTTACTTGAGGCAATGATACTCGCACACACAAAACAAAAAACAACAAAAGAAGAGATTCACAGAGTAAGGCATAACAGATTTAATCACATTGGAACATGACTGCTGCAGCTAGTAATGACTTAGTCTATACTTGTAGCAGATGCTCGTAAACACCAAAGCTAACAAAGGCCACAGAGTTGGAAAGAAGTATATTGCTATTTAGTGCACTAGCTGCTCACTAAACGACTGCATCATTAAATAGGAAAAGTGCAACAAGGCAAAAAAGAAGTTAATTCTTTGTGAGAGATCATGCCTCACTGTTGCCTTTCAACTGGTAAAAAGATTGGTGCTTTCTGAAAAACTTATTAGCGTTCCAGAAATACTCAGACATGATGCAAACATACACAGAGTAGTCGTAGATCTATTACTATTTAAATTATTATGAAGCAAAATCTTTTAACAATACAAGAAGCCAAAGAACAAAACCTAGGTAAAAACAGTGCAGAATTTATAAAAAATAATTTATAGCATTATTCTGTAGCTTACTCACAGGAAAGGAACTCACTCTATTCTTTCCAAGCGGAGATTTGTCAGCCAACAACTCACAGATGAAGATCTTTAACTCAAAGAGGCTAAAAGACTAAATTATTTTCAAATTAACTATAACCTGATTCCAAAGGAATTGTGCTTGTGTAGCATTTTATAACGGTTTATACAAGCATAGGCCATCTGAGAACAAACAAGGCATAAGCTGCGTGATTCAAGACTCCTAATTAGCCATACATACCACAACAAGCAGCGTCACTGCACTAAACATGTTAACACGCAAATTATTCTTCTCTCAAGCCAGCATTACAGAGACAGCAGAATTTGGAAGCATAGCAGAAGAATTAAGACTCTGGTTTTAACTTCATAACTAGGCAATCCCATTTGTTTTCTTGAATGACTGTATATTAACAGCAGGTAAATGCTAGAACCAGTCCACTCAATTGTTTTTGGCACTGTACAAATAGTAAATGGCAAAAAAAGTTTTTTGCTTATGAAGAATTAAACATCGATTCCCACAATATTTCCTATGCTTTATAGACCTAATTAGACATCAGGTGTACTTTGCATCCAAATTCTTCCCCTACGTAACAAGACCTACTTCCGAACTGAATATGCAAGACACTTCAAAAATATTTTTCCAGCTATAGAAGTTTATACTCTGTTTAACAGAAATGATTTTCTAAATCCCCAACAGCAGTCCTTCTAGAAGAAATGGAGCAAATAGACATTGCTACACTTAGTGGAAGCATGCAGTAATTTAGAATAGCATGTGAACAATATTGCAGCTTTTTGAAAACAAATTTGTACATATTGCTCTGCATCCAGAAAAACAGAATACTACAGCATATATTTGAAATGGATGCTTAAACAGCCTCATCCTACCTCAAAGCTGTATCTACATTAGCAGGAAACACCAAGATTTAGTTTTTATTTGTTTTTGCTGGGGTGACAGGAACAGCTGAAGGGGACAAAGACAGGGAAGCAGGTAGAAGTGTTGCTCTTCTGCATCCCACAATAGTATGTAGACCTTATAACATTCAGCCTGAGCCATTCCCTCATTCCCAGAGCAACAATAGAAACTAATTCAGCATCAGGAAGTAACTGATGATGCCACTGGAGGGGTCATATCTATCAGGCTGAAAAACCTGCACAGAAAGATTTATATGAGGTTTTCTGATACAACTGGCTTACAACAGGGAGGGAGCAGCAGAGATATGACACTCTGTATGTCAGTACTGAACAACAGCAGATGAGTCCTACAGAAATAGAAGGCAATCAGAAATCATGCTTAACTTCTCTAGCATTTTAACATTTAGATTATTCTTTCTTCAAAGGGAAAAAATAACTGGAAAAAAAAAGGGGACATGCAACTACACTGAAGTGTTAAAAATTCTACTACTAAAACAAAGAAATCTAAATGGCACGGTCAAGATTGCAACATCATTATTCCAAGAAATCTCAAAACTTACGTTATCACACAGAGTTCTCCTGGGAAGACAAATCAGTAATACAGTAAACATTTGGAGTCTCATTTAACAGCCTAAATGTCTATCTAAATCCTTAAGTCTGATGGTCTCTTACAGCTGCAAGGAGTATTTCGTCTAGGTCATCAGAAAAACTAAGTACCTGCTGGCTGCAAATACCTGCTTCTGCTTATCTTTCTCTCCTGGACTGCAGGGATTCCTTAAATGATGGCATGAGGAGTGAGTTGTTATGGCCACGGGTCTAATTCCATTTCATTGCAGTTCAAAACTGAAGAATTGCACAAAAGTTTTACGCTGTGGACAGTTTAAGGATGATCAAGTTGAGTCCCAATGGGTGAGAATTAAGGGGAAGGCCAACAG